>CM076674.1:168495867-168900867 GCA_038501925.1 Xenopus petersii
CACTAAGAATCATAGTTCGCCGCACTTCGCCAGTCGTATTTTCGCCAGCGCTCTGCAAATTCACTCAAATCCGAAGTTGCGCTCAGGGGTAGCATAAGGTTGCGAAGTAGCGCTAGCGTTATTTCGCCAAGCGAAGCGAAGTTAAGCTAGTGATGGTTAATTTGCATACGGCGCCAAATTCAATTTCCAATGGAAGTATTCGTAGCATCACTACACAAGCCTGGGAAACCTTCAAAACAGCAAATAAAATTTTAATTTTGCCCTACACATGTGCCCACTGTATAGTTAAGGTGCCATGAGTTAGGAAATGTAGGGGGGAAGGAGGGGAGCCCCAAAAAATTTTTGATCGTTTTCAGCCTATCACCCATAATAAAGAAAAAACGCCAGCATTTTTTGGGACTTAGAAAAAATGTTAACTTTTTTTGAAGCAATCCCTATCTACTCTATTGCGCTTTGCCTGGTCTGAGGTGGCGAAGGAAGTCTAGCATAAAAGGTAGCGTTCAGAACAATGCGTGCATTAGTGAATTTGCGTAGTTACATTCGTTGCGCAAATTCGCCAGGCGTAAGGGTGCGAAGTAACACTAGCGAAGTTACGCCAGCGTCAGTGAATTTGCGAAGTAACGAAAATGCCCAACGCTAGCGAATTCACGCTAGCGTTAGGCCCTTGGCGCTTAGTGAATTTGCCCCAGAGAGTGATATTCTGAGACAATTTGTAATTGTTTTTCTCATTTTTTATTATTTGTGTTTCAGTTATTTAGCTTTTTATTCAGCAGCTCCCCAGGTTGCAATTTCAGCAATCGAGTTGCTAGGATCACAATTACCCAAGCAACCAGGCATTGATATGAATAAGAGACTGGAATATGAATAGGAGAGGGCTTAATAAAAAGTAGCAATAACAATAAAGATGTAACCTTACAGAGTTTTTAGATGGGGTCATTGACCCCCATTTAAAATATGGAAAATGTCACAAGAAAATTGAAATTAAATTAAAAACTATAATAAAGAAGGTAAATTGAAAAGTTGCTTAGAATTAGCAATTCTTTAACATACTAAAAGTAACCACCCCTTCAATCCACAGTCAATATGGCATGGGCTGTGGCCATCAGAAGAACTTTCATCCATGGCCCGTCTAGGGCTGCAATACAAGTCAAAATTCTGCAGGACAATTACATGGTACAGTGTCCCAACTTCAGAGAGGATTCATACTAATAACCAGCAAATAAAACAATTTGCCTTCAGTTAGGGGGTTATTTACTAAACCTTGATTTTTTCTGGTCGAGTTTTTTTATAGAAAAAAATGGAATTTTCAAGATTTATTATACCCTGAAGCTGCTGAATCTGAAAATCAGCCATCTCAAAACTGCTGAGATCATGTAGAAGTCGATGGCAGATGTCCCTTTTACAGTTGGAAGATATTCTGATCTGCTCTGGGTTTCGTCCAATAATCCCAAAAATATGGGGTTTTGGGATGATAACCGGCTAAAACCAAGCGATTTTGGTGTCAAATACGAAAACTTGAATTTTCGTCAGATTTTTTCGAGTATTTTCCCGACCTGGCTTTTTCAAGTTATTTTGTTAATAAATAAGACAAAAGCTTGGATGGGAGTTGGTTGAGCTTGGTTTAATAAAAAGACCAAAAAGTAAATAACCCCCTTAGATGTTAACTTTAAAAAATATGCTCTTTTTTTTACCAAAACTAACCTCATTATATATGTCATAATAAAAAATGTTTATTATTTCACAATCGTCAACCTCTCATTTAGAAAAACAATGCAGAAAAATCTATATTTTAGTTGACTACAGCTTGCGGTTTAGGACAGCAGGGTGTAAGCTTATTGTGTGTGCAGCAATGTGCAATATCTCATTTTCTCTGTTCTAATCCTTATGCAGAGACATTGCTCGGCTATAAATAGATCTGATTTTTTTTTTTTTTTCATTGCATCCAATCTGAATGATCTGGGACCTGCACATTAATTCTACTCGAGCTGAGCACATCATGTCAGACAGCAAAAAAATCCAAAATAGGAAATGATTATATTCACCAGAGAGCTTTGTTTTCATTAAACATGGAAGCCAAACTGAGAGCAGTTACTGTATAGCTCAGGATATAGAAGAAATCTGAGCAGTGAATGTGATGTTCATTACAGCCATAACATATTGTATTACACCGGGGATATCCAACGTGAGACTTCCAGTTCTGAGAGGCAGGTCAGAAGAAATCAGAATTATATATTGGTATATGTAGAATTAATTGGGCTGTTGACAGATGTTGGGCCCCTGGACAAACCTGGGCCCTCAGATGTTCAACTACAACCCACTGCATGTTTCAACAAGAACTAGAGGGCCAAACACTGGAAATCCTACCAAACACTAAAATTCTGAATTTCAAGGAATACAATAACATTTTTTAGGTGGTGCACTTTACAATGATCCTTTGTATGTTGTTTTGGACTTTATTACAGGTATGGGATCCCTAATCCAGAAACCCATTATCCAGAAAGCTCCACATTAAGGGAAGGTCAGCTTCCATAGACTTCATTTTAATCTAGTAATTCTAATTTTTTTTAAACAAGATTCCCTTTTCCACTGTAATAATAACACAGTACATTTAAATTGATCCTAACTAAGCTGCATGAATCAATGTTGGTGCAAAACATATCCAGTTAGGTTTAATTATTATTTAAAGGATTTTTAACAGACTTAAAGGGGATGTTCACCTTTAAATTAACCTTTAGTATGATGTAGTGAGTGGTATTCCAAGACAATTTGCAAATTCAACAGTCTGGTTACTATGGTTTAAATGATCCTAGCAACCATGCATTCATTTGAATAAGAGAAACAATTTATATTTGGGGTATGTGCTATCTTATAGTGAGCGCTGTGCACTGGTCCACGTGTTACATATAAATTTAAGACATGCACAGTGTCTCACTTAAAAATTGTATTTGTGCAAATCAACCCTCTTGACCCGTTTTGCACTATTGAGCATGAGGATCTGATGAAGCGTCCAATAGCACGAAACGCGGCAGGAGGGAGTGGCTGACATGAGGTAGGCAGACCAGGGGGGACACTTTCTTGTGATGTGATATGATTAACGTTTTTAAATGAATCAATGTGATGTATATTGTCATGGATGATTTGCACAAATAAATGTTTTACGTGAGACACTGTGCATTGATTTCAATAAGTGACTGGAATATGAATAGGAGAGGCCTGAATAGAAAGATGAATAATAAAAAGTAGCAATAACAATACATTTGTAGCCTTATAGAGCATTTGTTTTTTTAGATGGGGTCAGTGACCCCCATTTGAAAGCTGGAAAGAGTCAGAAGAAAAAGGAAATTATTTCAAAAACCTATAAATAAAGAAAAAAAGTCCAATTAAAATGTTGCATAGAATTAGCCACTCTATAATATACTACAAGTTAACTTAAAGGTGAACCACCCCTTTAAAGGGCACCTGTTGGGGCAACATATTTTCCCCAACCAAAGGTGTGAGCTAATAAATGCTCAGAGTAACAGTAATTTTTTCAAACACCAAGAGGGAGCTCCTGGTTCGAGCTGCCATGTTGGGGCACACACATGCGCATAATGAGCGAATGCCGCAACTTGTTCATTATGCGCATGCACTTGATGTCCGAAGCTCATTTTGTGCATGTGTTCTGCACAACATGGCTCCCTCTAGGTCGGGGTGTCCTAGCGCTGGTGGGGGGGGCAATTTTATTTTAAAAAAGTACTCTTACCTCCAACTTGAGTGTGGGCTCTATTAGCCTGCACCTTTGATTGGGGAAAATATTTTCGCCCAACAGGTGCCCTTAGAGGTGTGTTGATCTGAAATTATGGAACAATGCCTAATCCAGAAAACCCCAGATCCCAAACATTCTGGATAATACTGTAGGTCCTATACCATCATATATTCATGATTGCATCTCAGTTTGACATTGAAACGGCTATTTCATTGTGAGGAACCTGGACCCTACCAGGGGTTGAAGGCTACAGATAGAAATCAGCCTCACAAGGAATCTAGTCTATGTTTGCTAGAGCCTTTCATTTTAACAACCAGGTAATAAAATGATATTCTGGATTATAGAGAAGCAAATAAGACGGTTTGGCCAACATTTCAAAAACAGAAAATGATGCTTAACGTTGACGGAAACTTCCCTTTCAATCAAGAGTTGTTAATGTTCTGATTAAATCTTTATTTTACTCCTTATTCTCCCGGTCGAGTTTCCTTATCTATCCTTCCCCATATATGACAGTCTCTAATACATTTTTCTTGCAACCGTTAAAAACATGTAGCTGCACCTGCTGATTTATTGACAGAAAGACTTCTTTGTCTACTAATGTTCCTTCTTCCACTTCACTTCAGCACAGTTGTTTGTATAACCATAGACAGCGGAGGATCCATACTGTGTAATTAGCATAATGCAAAATTATGAAGCAGTCAATAAAAGTTGGAAAACATGTCATTTATGGGTTTGAAAAGAAGAAAATATAACAAGTGCTATATGCATTTCAGAACCTTTTCATGCGATGTGACCCCTGGAGAATACTCCTACTATTTTGACCTGTAGATTAGAGCTTTGCATGCTCAGCCAATTGGCAGGTAAAAGCAGCCGTAGCCTGGCAGTAGCGACACAACCATAGAGCTTACATCTCTGCAAAAAGAATACATGCTACAGTATATGGAAGTCTTTTTAAGTCTATCGGGGGAATGTAATAAAAGTTGCAAAGAGCAAAACAATTCGCACCAATAAGAATAAAGATCCATATCTCGTAATGTAATATTGTTCCTTTAACTGGTGTTGCATTGCGCACTCTTAAGAAGTAAATAACGACTTTCTCAGTAAGACGTTTTATTACATTCACTGCGTATTGGCACAAACTATAAAATTCGCATAAATTCCACTGTCTGAAGTGGTTGCTATAACTATATTACATTTGCGCAAAGCAAAATTTGTTTGCGTAAAGGCATAACTTTTCGCATTGCAAATAGTTTTTCCGTTACCGACTTTTATTACATTCCCCCGTTAATGTGCAACGGTTGGTAAAGTTTCTGAAAATAGTCAGTGAAATAAAATGGAAGCCATCTTCATAGCTGCTAACAATTGTCCCTGTGAATTAGGAACTCGCCCAATTGACTAACAGAGACTCTATCTATGCTGAGCTGCTGGTAAATAATGCAGCATAAATAAGCTGCATAAAGGTCAAAACAAGCCAGTGGGTATATGGAAGCATGTAGGGCACGGAACTGGGACCTGTACATTACTGGTATGTCATGGTGCATAACTTCAGCTACATATGTCGCATTCTATATATTTGCATACTGTGCTTATAAAAAGGCTGAAGTCATGTTCTTTGCGTTTAAAATTGTTGTGCATCCCCGCCGAACATGGGCAATAAAAAACAATGGCAAATACTAAGATTACTGAGACTTGTTATGGTTATACAGGTATGGGACCTGTTATCCAGAATGCTTGGGACCTGTGTTTTTTTTGGGATAATGGATCCTACTGTAATTTGAGTCTTCATACCTTAAAGGGCATGTAAAGGCAAAAAAATAAAATCCCATTTTACTTTCTTTAATGAAAAAGAAACCTATCTCCAATAAACTCTAATTAAAAAAACCTGACTGTATGCAGTGAAATTCTCCCTTCATTTACTCTGTGGATAGGAATTGTCAGACGGTCCCTAACTGCTGAGCAGGGAAACAATCATACTTATGAACAGCAGGGGGAGCCCCCCCCCTTACTTCCCAGCCATGCAGAACTCAAGCAGCTTTGTTTATGACGATCCCTAAGCAGCCCAGACCACACTGAGCATGTGCATAGTCTTAGTCTTGCAAAGATGTTTAATAAAGTTACAAGATGGTGACCCCCGGTAGCCAACTTATTTGTTTGATTACGTGTGAGGTTCAGTAAGTTCATGTTTATATTTTAAAAACAAAATAAAGCATTTCTAGCCTTATTCTATTTCAGACTTAACATGCCCTTTCTACTAGAAAATCATGTAAACATGAAATAAACCCAATAGGCTGGTTTTGCTTCCAATAAGGATTAATTATAACTAAGGGAGAAGGCCTTTCTCCAAGTACTAAACTAAAACCTTCAGTTTTACCCATCGGTCTATGCCTTTTGTACTGTAAGTCATATTAATATGACACTCTATGTAGCGCCTGACTGCAAAGTCTTATAGATACGTGTATAGAGATAAATGGCTGCTCATCTGTTCTTAAAAGGATTCTGACATGGGAAAACATGTTTGTTTTCTTTTCAAAACGCATCCGTTACTAGTGCTGCTCCACCAGATTTCTGCACTGAAATTTGTTTTACAAAAGAGCAAACAGATTTTTTTATGTTTAATTATGAAATCTGACACAGGGCTAGACATGTTTTCAGTTTCCTAGGTGCCATCGGTCATACGACAGTTCTTGCTGAACTTCAGTCACTATTTAGTGCTGCAATGCAGGTTGGAGTCATGTCACCCCCTGCCTTCCTCCCAGCCCATCAGCAGAACAATGGGAAGGTAACCAGATAGCAGCTCCCTGACACAAGATAACAGCTCCCTGGTAGATATAAGCACAGCACTCAATAGTAAAAATCCAAGTCCCACTGAAGCTCCTTCAGTTAGTAGGAGAAATAATAACTTATCTGAAAGCAGTTCCAACATGAAGTCCGGGCTCTTTCTGAAAGCACATGCCCAGGCAAAATTACCTGAGATGGCTGCCTACACACCAATATTACTAAGTATAAGTTAAAAAAATATTTGTTGGTTCAGGAATTACATTTTATATGGTAGAGTGAATTGCAGTGTAAACAATTTAGAAATAAAATCTACATCATTCAAATCATGACAGTATCCCTTTAATCGTTATGTATATGTGCAGAGAGGCCCACATTGTTTTTTCCATTTTTTTCAGGACACAAAGGCCCTACACAGCTGTAGAGAAACCTAGGAAAAGCTGCTCTAAACCAAAATTGCTATCAAAGCCTTCCCAGTGCCTCGAGGTTCCCTTTAATTACAAGATGCTTCAAGCAGTCACTGACTACAAGGTTATGACTGACTCCAGTGGGGAGAATCTTTATGCCACTGGCACACAATGCAGCCCTTCAAACCACACTGGTTGCATTTGGTGCAAAAAACACTTAAAAAAATAGCATAGAGCACATTGAACATATTGAATAGGATTCTGTGACCATTAGCCCTACCTTGCCTTGTCTTTTCTGCCTCCTGCGGAGCCTTAAGAATTCCTTATGCTGCCTTGAGACGAAATTCACGGCTGCATATTCCAAGAGAGCAGCAAACACAAACAAAAGGCACACGGCCATCCAGATGTCAATAGCTTTCACATAGGATACCTGAAAGGACAACAAGGGAGGATATATATCAGAAGGCATACGAATTTAGTAGGTGTTAATGGATTTCACATGAATTTATCCACTGACAGTAATAGGCAAACGAGAGACCCTTCATATGTGTATCTTGGGTATTACTATATAATGTAATGTTATTTACTTACTATATACTGTTTTTTGTCTTGTTTTCTCCTGATGAAGATCCCTGTGAGGCATCGAAATGTTGAGTTTCAAGAGTTTCAATAACTAATAATTTTTCTTGCATCAGAGAAGTCCTGTGAGTGTCGCTATTTCCTATATATATATATATATAATTTATTTGCCTGTTTTTTGTGAATATTACTGACTGTGTTTTAACATCATGAACCATACACAGTATTTTAGTGGGTGTGTGTTATAGTTTTTCACGATGGATTATAATCATAAAATTATATTTTAAGCACATTCTTGGCCAATAAAAAAACTCACAAGATAACCAATAGCAGCACACCCTCAGCTCATGACAGGAGGCTTCCATTTAAATCAATGAGAAGAGGCACTGGAGGTATGTGGCATTTCTTCACCGGCTAAAATGCAAACATTAAATAAACCCAATAGGCTGGTTTTGCTTCCAATGAGGATTAAATATATTTTAGTTGGGATCAAGTACAAGTTACTGTTTTATTACAGAGAAAAAGGAAATCATTTTTTTAAAATTTGGATTATTTGGTTAAAATTGGGCCTATGGGAGACGGCCTTCCCATAATTTGTCGCTTTCTGGATAACGACTGTTCATTAATTGGGAAAACTGAAGTGAACTGAACCCCTGAACTGCATGGTGGGTCCGAAGTAAAGGGAGTGCATGATGGGTAAAAAACGTGTAGATTTTGTGGGCAAAATTGCACCTTGCACACTGCGCTGTTGTAAATGAACCTTTACATTGTTTTCCTAGGTAAATTAAAAATACCACCCAGGAATCCCCATCAAGTGAAAAAAATGTTCATTATTCAGCTTTCAGTTAACACAAATGAAGGGCAAAAATCATCCGGCGGCAAAAGGATTTAAAGTGACAAACTTGTCTGCAAATCGTTCTGCAAAAATGTAAATAGTTTTATCATTTGGAAATAAATCACTTTGCTATCTGTTCAACGCCTTGTTTTATTTTATTTCAGCTGGGAAATCAGAAACGCTGTTAGATGAGATCAGAGAACCTGCGTGTTTGAGTTGTACCAACGAAAGATAATCAATTTCCCCGAGTAGCTGGAGGAAAATTGTATTCATAATAAATGCTATGAAATCATCCATGTGTGCTTGATAAGATTAAAGTATACCTGTAAGAGACAACGCTGAGATACAAATTCAGCTTATAATAATTATTAGATTGGGGGGGGGGGATTCAAAACTGTGCAGATTATGAGCTCAGCTAGATTTAACTGTATGGGCTCCTGAACCTCGACTTTCAGCTCTATGGCTAAATACTATAGGGTTCATGTAGGGTCAATCCGGTTAGCATTTATGCATCATTTGTAGATTGGGATATTCTACATATAGTGCCTTTGTGCCTGTCCCTATTAATCCTTTTAAATGGGGGTTACTACACTGTTCTGTATTAAATCAATTAAATGTCATCTGTAGACTTCAAGGAGTCATTGTCCTCCAGGAGCCAAAAACTACCATCCAGTCATTTATATAACTAGGGTAGGCAGGGGTCACACTGATTATTTTACTCCGCAGTGCGTTCAGGAATTGGTGACTTTATTTATTATTATTATTATTATTATTATTATTGGTGCAAAAAAACATTACTGCATTCCAGGATGTGTAACAAGTTTATAAATAGCACAGGTCCCCAAACTTTTTTGCCCATGAGCAACATACAGATGTAAAAAGAGTTGGGTGTCACGAGCGCCGCCCGGAGCAGGTCCTGGAGCTCCAGGCGGCGCGTCCTCCCCTGCCGGCGTCGCTCCCAAAATGGCGGCGCCCATGGCCGCCATGTGGGTAGCGGCGCCGGCGCGATGACGTCAGCGCGCCGACGTCGGCACAAGGACGCCAATGACGTCACTATGGCGCCAAATTCAAAATAAAAACACCATCTAGACGCCAGAATGGCGCCCAAGTATAGGAAAACATTTCCTAAGTGTTTCCTGGGTTTCTTGTGAGCTGTTATTGCTAATAGGGATGGCGCGAACTGTTCGCCGGCGAACTTGTTCGCGCGAACATCGGGTGTTCGCGCTCGCCGGAAGTTCGCGAACGTCGCGCGACGTTCGCCATTTTGGGTTCGCCATTGTTGGCGCTTTTTTTTGCCCTCTCACCCCAGACCAGCAGGTACATGGCAGCCAATCAGGAAGCTCTCCCCTGGACCACTCCCCTTCCCTATAAAAACCGAAGCCCTGCAGCGTTTTTTCACTCTGCCTGTGTGTGCTGAAGAGATAGTGTAGGGAGAGAGCTGCTGCCTGTTAGTGATTTCAGGGACAGTTGAAAGTTTGCTGGCTAGTAATCGTTTTGATACTGCTCTGTTATTGGAGGGACAGAAGTCTGCAGGGGTTTGAGGGACATTTAAGCTTAGGTAGCTTTGCTGGCTAGTAATCTACCTTCTACTGCAGTGCTCTGTATGTAGCTGCAGTGGGCAGCTGTCCTGCTTCTGATCTCATCTGCTGACTGCTGCAATAACAGTAGTCCTTGTAAGGACTGCTTTTATTTATTTTTTTGTTGTTTTACTACTACTACTACTACTACTATAAGAGCCCAGTGCTATTAGTCTAGCAGTGTTGGGGAGTGGGACTGGTGTGCTAATCTGCTGCTCCTAGTAGTTCAGCAGCACCAACTTTAATTTTTTTTTTTTTAATAATCATTTAATATTCATTTTTTTTTTATTTTACTTTTTTTTATTATACTACCGCTGTAGTAGTGTATAAGTTGACCTTTTAGGCATTATTTGCCCTGTAGGCATTTTTTGCCCAGTGTGTTATTCAACCAACTGCCATCTAGCTGTGTGACCTTGTTCACATTCTGTCTAAATATCCATAATATTACCGTCTCCAGAAAAAACACCGGAGTGACTTTTTTCAAGCAGCCATAATATATTTTACGTAATTCGTATCCATCGCTGTATTAGTGTATAAGTTGACCTTTTAGGCATTATTTGCCCTGTAGGCATTTTTTGCCCAGTGTGTTATTCAACCAACTGCCATCTAGCTGTGTGACCTTGTTCACATTCTGTCTAAATATCCATAATATTACCGTCTCCAGAAAAAACACCGGAGTGACTTTTTTCAAGCAGCCATAACATATTTTACGTAATCTGTATCCATCGCTGTAGTAGTGTATAAGTTGACCTTTTAGGCATTATTTGCCCTGTAGGCATTTTTTGCCCAGTGTGTTATTCAACCAACTGCCATCTAGCTGTGTGACCTTGTTCACATTCTGTCTAAATATCCATAATATTACCGTCTCCAGAAAAAACACCGGAGTGACTTTTTTCAAGCAGCCATAATATATTTTACATAATCCGTATCCATCGCTGTAGTAGTGTATAAGTTGACCTTTTAGGCATTATTTGCCCTGTAGGCATTTTTTGCCCAGTGTGTTATTCAACCAACTGCCATCTAGCTGTGTGACCTTGTTCACATTCTGTCTAAATATCCATAATATTACCGTCTCCAGAAAAAACACCGGAGTGACTTTTTTCAAGCAGCCATAACATATTTTACGTAATCTGTATCCATCGCTGTAGTAGTGTATAAGTTGACCTTTTAGGCATTATTTGCCCTGTAGGCATTTTTTGCCCAGTGTGTTATTCAACCAACTGCCATCTAGCTGTGTGACCTTGTTCACATTCTGTCTAAATATCCATAATATTACCGTCTCCAGAAAAAACACCGGAGTGACTTTTTTCAAGCAGCCATAACATATTTTACGTAATCTGTATCCATCGCTGTAGTAGTGTATAAGTTGACCTTTTAGGCATTATTTGCCCTGTAGGCATTTTTTGCCCAGTGTGTTATTCAACCAACTGCCATCTAGCTGTGTGACCTTGTTCACATTCTGTCTAAATATCCATAATATTACCGTCTCCAGAAAAAACACCGGAGTGACTTTTTTCAAGCAGCCATAACATATTTTACGTAATCTGTATCCATCGCTGTAGTAGTGTATAAGTTGACCTTTTAGGCATTATTTGCCCTGTAGGCATTTTTTGCCCAGTGTGTTATTCAACCAACTGCCATCTAGCTGTGTGACCTTGTTCACATTCTGTCTAAATATCCATAATATTACCGTCTCCAGAAAAAACACCGGAGTGAATTTTTTCAAGCAGCCATAATAAATTTTACGAGATCCGTATCCACCGCTGTAGTAGTGTATACGTTGATCTTGTGGGCAGTATTTGCACAGTGTTTTCTTCAAACCGCCATCTAGCTGTGTGAGCTTGTTCACATTTTGTCTAAATATTGATAATATTATCGTCTCTAGAAAAACCACTTGAGTTACTTTTTTTCAAGCAGCATTCATATATTTTACGTAATCCGTATCCACCGCTGTGTATACGTTGACCTTGTAGGCATTATTTGCACAGTGTTTTCTTCAAACCGCCATCTAGCTGTGTGAGCTTGTTCACATTTTGTCTAAATATTGATAATATTATCGTCTCTAGAAAAACCACTTGAGTTACTTTTTTTCAAGCAGCATTCATATATTTTACGTAATCCGTATCCACCGCTGTGTATACGTTGACCTTGTAGGCATTATTTGCACAGTGTTTTCTTCAAACCGCCATCTAGCTGTGTGAGCTTGTTCACATTTTGTCTAAATATTGATAAT
The DNA here is from genome assembly GCA_038501925.1 of Xenopus petersii. NCBI lineage: Eukaryota > Metazoa > Chordata > Amphibia > Anura > Pipidae > Xenopus > Xenopus petersii. Next base: position 168,508,019 of record CM076674.1, read on the forward strand.
ATTATCGTCTCTAGAAAAACCACTTGAGTTACTTTTTTTCAAGCAGCATTCATATATTTTACGTAATCCGTATCCACCGCTGTGTATACGTTGACCTTGTAGGCATTATTTGCACACTGTTTTCTTCAAACTGCCATCTAGCTGTGTGTATTATCGTTTCCAGAAAAACCAACTGAGTTTTTGTTGTTGTTGTTTTTTTAAAAATAATGCCAGGCAAAGGCAGGCCGCCACGCAGAGGCCGTGCTAGGGGCCGTGCTGCTATGCAATCCTGTGGCCCTAGCAAATTGCCCAGTTTTAAAAAGCCAATGACCCTGAACTCCCAAAATGCTGAAGAGGTAGTTGACTGGCTTACACAGCACACCCCATCCTCTACCGTTTCTAACTTTACCACAACATCCTCCTCATCCTCCACTGCTATGGCCACCCCACGTAACACTTCCTCCACCACCGGTGCCCCTTCTTCACTGGAGTCAGAGGAGTTATTTTCCCATGAGTTTCTTGAACTGAGTAATGCGCAACCATTATTGCCAGAAGAAGATGAAGGAGATGAGGACGTTACACCAGATTTAATTCTGGCAGAGAACACGACAGAGATGGACATAATGATGAGTGATGAGGAGGAGGTCCCCGCTGCTGCTTCCTTCTGTGATGTGTCAGAAGAAATTGATGCATCTGAGGAGAATGATGATGAGGAGATTGATGTTTTGTGGGTGCCTAGTAGAAGAGAGCAAGAGGAGGGTAGTTCAGATGGAGAGACGGAGAGTCAGAGAGGCAGTAGGAGAATAAGACTTAGAAGAAGCAGGGAGGACAGCCCGCAGGGATCAGTAGGGCAACAACATGTATCGGCACCTGTGTTCAGCCGGCCAACGCACCCGCCATTGCCGCCAATGCCGCCAACTTCTACTGTTACCGCCAGATCGCACACTTCCAAAAAGTCAGCAGTGTGGGATTTTTTTAATGTGTGTGCCTCTGACAAAAGCATTGTAATTTGCAATGAGTGCAGTCAGAAACTGAGCCTTGGTAAGCCCAACAGCCACATAGGTACAACTTCTATGCGAAGGCACATGAGCGGCAAGCACAAAGCACTTTGGGAGCAACACCTCAAAGGCAACAGGCAAACTAAAAGCCACACTCCTTCTGGTCCAGCATCTTACTGCTCTACCTCTGCTCTCCTTGACCCGTCTGAACCACCCTCCACTCCGCCTTCCACCTTGACCACCTGTTCCCATTCCCAGTCATCTGCCACCAGCCAAGTTTCTGTGAAGGCCATGTTTGAGCGTAAGAAGCCAATGTCTGACTGTCACCCCCTTGCCCGGCGTCTGACAGCTGGCTTGTCTGCACTCTTAGCCCGCCAGCTTTTACCATACCAGCTGGTGGACTCTGAGGCCTTCCGCAAATTTGTAGCAATTGGGACACCGCAGTGGAAGGTACCCAGCCGCAATTTTTTTTCTAAAAAGGGAATACCACACCTGTACCAACATGTGCAGAGCCAAGTTACCGCATCTCTGTCACTTAGTGTTGGGCCAAAGGTCCATATGACTACTGACGCATGGTCCTCCAAGCATGGTCAGGGCAGGTATGTCACCTACACTGCCCACTGGGTGAACTTGGTAATGGCTGCGAAGCAGGGAATGGGTAGCTCAACAACAACAACAGTGGAGTTGGTGTCACCGCCACGGATTGCACGCGGTTCTGCCACCACCTCTACTCCTCCATCGCTCTCTACCTCGTCTTCTTCCTCTTCTTCTTCTTACTCTGCTGCTGGGTCCTCCTTCTCCTCCTCCACACCTGTGCACCCCCAGCTCCCCCTAGGCTATTCGACGTGCCAGGTACGCCGTTGTCACGCTGTCTTGGGGATGACGTGCCTGGAAAGCAAAAACCATACCGGATCTGTACTCCTGTCATCTCTGCAGTCACAGGCCGATCGGTGGCTGACCCCACACCAACTGCAGATCGGAAAAGTGGTGTGTGACAATGGAAGCAATCTGTTGGCAGCGTTGAGACTGGGCAATTTAACACATGTGCCCTGCATGGCACATGTGTTAAATTTAATAGTCCAACGTTTTGTCTCCAAGTACCCAGGATTCCAGGACGTTCTCACCCAGTCCAGAAAGGTGTCGGCCCATTTCAGATGTTCCTACACAGCCATGGCACGCCTTGCTGACATTCAGCAGCGCTACAACATGCCAGTCAGGCGTTTGATTTCTGACAGCCAGACTCGCTGGAATTCAACGCTCCTTATGTTGGAACGTCTGCTGCAACAACAAAGGGCCGTCAACGAGTACCTTTTTGAACTGGGTGGTAGGACTGGATCTGCAGAGCTGGGGATTTTTTTCCCCCGTTACTGGGTGCTTATGCGCGATGCCTGCAGGCTCATGCGACCTTTTGAAGAGGTGACAAATATGGTCAGTCGCACCGAAGGCACCATCAGCGACCTAATACCCTTCGCTTTCTTCCTGGAGCGTGCCGTGCGACGAGTGACAGATGAGGCTGTAGACCAGCGTGACGAGGAGCTGGAAGCGCACGATTTCTGGTCGGAATCACCAGAACGAACCCAGGCACCTGCTGCAACGCAGGGAGAGGTGCCAGAAGTGGAGTCAGAGGAGGAAGGTGGCTTTGTGGAGGAGGAGGAGGAGGACCAACAGGAGCAGGCTTCCCAGGGGGCTAGTGGTGACCTTTTGGGGACCCCTGGTCTTGTACGTGGCTGGGGGGAGGAGACCGTGGATGATGCAGTCCTTGATAATGAGGAAGCGGAGATGGATAGCTCTGCATCCAACCTTGTGAGAATGGGGTCTTTCATGCTGTCATGCCTGTTGAAGGACCCCCGTATCAAGAGGCTTAAGGAGAAGGACCTGTACTGGGTCGCAACGCTACTAGACCCTCGGTACAAGCATAAAGTGTCAGAAATGTTACCAACATACCACAAGTCCGAAAAGATGCGGCATTTACAAACCAGCCTGCAAAACATGTTGTACAATGCTTTTAAGGGTGATGTCACTTCAGGAACTCATCAACATTCCAGGGGCAGAGGTGCCAGTAATCCTGCCACGAGCACACCTGCAAGGACAAAGCCCTTTGGCCAGTCTGTAACGTCAGACATGCAAATGTTTTTCTGTCCAAGGCAGCGCCACAACCCTTCTGGATCCACCCTCAAAGAACGCCTCGACCGGCAGGTAGCGGACTACCTGGCATTAACTGCAGATATCGACACTCTGAGGAGCGATGAACCCCTGGACTACTGGGTGCGCAGGCTTGATCTGTGGCCAGAGCTGTCACAATTTGCCATGAACCTCTTGTCTTGCCCAGCCTCAAGTGTGCTCTCAGAAAGGACCTTCAGTGCAGCAGGAGGGATTGTAACTGAGAAGAGAACTCGCCTAGGTCACAAAAGTGTCGATTACCTGACCTTTATTAAAATGAATGAGGGGTGGATCTCGGAGGGTTACTGCACGCCGGAAGACTTGTTCTGACTTCTATGCAGCTGTCCTTCTCTTCAAGCCTCATGACTCCACACACAGCTGTCCTTTAGCGTCCTCCTCCCTCCGCCACCGTTACAAACTAGGGTGCAAACCCTACTGGTTTAATTTTTTCTGGCCTCTGTGCTTCAGTGGCTGCAACCAAAAAAACTGGGCAAACAATGTCTACAAGGTCAACGTATGGCAAAAAATGACTATTTTCAGCATTTATATGGCATATTTTTTCTGGCAACTGTGCTTCAGTGGCTGCGTCCAAAAAAATGCATATTTTCTGCATTTATATGGCATAATTTTTCTGGCCTCTGTGCTTCAGTGGCTGCGTCCAAAAAAATGCATATTTTCTGCATTTATATGGCATAATTTTTCTGGCCTCTGTGCTTCAGTGGCTGCAACCAAAAAAATTTATATTTTCAGCATTTATATGGCATAATTTTTCTGTCAACTGTGCTTCAGTGGCTGCGACCAAAAAAATGCATATTTTCTGCATTTATATGGCATAATTTTTCTGGCCTCTGTGCTTCAGTGGCTGCAACCAAAAAAATTTATATTTTCAGCATTTATATGGCATAATTTTTCTGTCAACTGTGCTTCAGTGGCTGCGACCAAAAAAATGCATATTTTCTGCATTTATATGGCATAATTTTTCTGGCCTCTGTGCTTCAGTGGCTGCAACCAAAAAAATTTATATTTTCAGCATTTATATGGCATAATTTTTCTGGCAACTGTGCTTCAGTGGCTGCGACCAAAAAAATGACTATTTTCAGCATTTATATGGCATATTTTTTCTGGCCTCTGTGCTTCAGTGGCTGCGGCCAAAAAAACTGGGCAAACAATGCCTACAAGGTCAACGACGTTGACCTTGTAGGCATTGTTTGCCCAGTTTTTTTGGCCGCAGCCACTGAAGCACAGAGGCCAGAAAAAATATGCCATATAAATGCTGAAAATAGTCATTTTTTGCCATACGTTGACTCAACGTATATGGCAAAAAATGACTATTTTCAGCATTTATATGGCATATTTTTTCTGGCAACTGTGCTTCAGTGGCTGCGACCAAAAAAACTGGGCAAACAATGCCTACAAGGTCAACGTATGGCAAAAAATGACTATTTTCAGCATTTATATGGCATATTTTTTCTGGCAACTGTGCTTCAGTGGCTGCGTCCAAAAAAACTGGGCAAACAATGTCTACAAGGTCAACGTATGGTGAAAAATTACTATTTTCAGCATTTATATGGCATATTTTTTCTGGCAACTGTGCTTCAGTGGCTGCGTCCAAAAAAACTGGGCAAACAATGTCTACAAGGTCAACGTATGGCGAAAAATTACTATTTTCAGCATTTATATGGCATATTTTTTCTGGCAACTGTGCTTCAGTGGCTGCGTCCAAAAAAACTGGGCAAACAATGCCTACAAGGTCAACGTATGGCAGTTGTTTAAAGAGAACAGTAGATTACTAGCCAGCAAAGCTACCTAAGCTAAAATGTCCCTCAAATCCCTGCAGACTTCTGTCCCTCCAATACAGAGCAGTATCAAGCAGATTACTAGCCAGCAAACTTACTATCATCTGTCCCTGAAATCACTAACAGCTCTCCCCCTACACTATCTCTTCCAAGCACACACAGGCAGATTTTTCAGATACATTTTTGCCCTTGATCCCCCTCTGGCATGCCACTGTCCAGGTCGTTGCACCCTTTAAACAACTTTAAAATCATTTTTCTGGCCAGAAATGTCTTTTTTAGATGTTAAAGTTCGCCTTCCCATTGAAGTCTATGGGGTTCGCGAACCGTTCGCGAACCGCTCGCATTTTTGCGCAAGTTCGCGAATATGTTCGCGAACTTTTTTTCCGACGTTCGCTACATCCCTAATTGCTAATCCTGTTCCTGATTTCTTATCTTGACCCCTGCCTAGACTTTGGACTTCGCTGTTATCTGCCTGCCCCTGAACTCTTGCCTGGATTCTGACTACTCTTTGGATTAACCCTTTGGACACTGCGACCTGACATTGGGGAGCATGAAAAATGTTCCTGGTTGGTGTAAAATAAGGGCTGTGATTGGCCATTCCCCTATGTGGACTGGCATCCTACAAGAAGCCCGTTTTGGCAGTACACCTGGTTTTTATGCAACTAAAATTTGCCTCCAAACCGAGAATTCAAAAATAAGCACCTGCTTTCAGGCCACTGACAGCAACATCCAAGAAGTTGGTGAGCAACTTGGAGAAGTTATATAACTCAATCTGTCACTTAGCCATCTTCAGACTTGATGGACATCCATCCAACTTGGACTGAAATCTTCTTAAAAAATAGCCTTAAGCCAAAAGACTTCTCATTCTAAATTGGCGAATAAATTTGGCAGGCATGAATTTGCGATGAACTTCTGTGCGTCATAATTGCCGCGTGCATAAAAATTGACGCATGTCAAAATTATTCGGACGCCCATTGACTTTAATGCATTTGGACAAAATAATCGCGCGTATAAAAATTGTTGCTCGCGTCAACAATTGTCGTTTGTCAAAATTATTTTGACGCCCATTGACTTCAATGCGATTCGCCCATCACTATTCGAAATCCCTGCCTCAGCTAATACACCTAGAACATTCTTTAAATAATACCTAGAGATGGGGGCACATGTTCAATTGATGTGGACAGATACAAGTAGATAAGATTGATAAAACATCTTGCCCTCACTGAATCCACTTATATCGAACTCAGCAGTGTTGTATTTAGGGTGATATCCCATAGGGAGAACATTTTTGTGCAACAAAGTGTTGAAGCCTGTATTTCAATGCATTTTTCATTCAGGTGTATATAAGCTGCAAGGAGACTATCAAAGACGTTTTCATGGGGCACTGGTCCTAGCGTTCAAGCACATTTGAATGACGGCGTTACCAGTCTCTCTTACTCTATGGCCGTTCCAATTATGTATATTTTTTTACTTTTTTACCTAATTTTTATTTTAACCCACAGATGAGCCTAATGGTCCCTATTCAATACCATACATATGACTTTCTGGCCAGCAACGTATATTTCTTGTTGCCTATTTCATCACACATTTGTATCCCCTCATCTTTCTATCCCTTTGGCTTGAAAATGACCCCTAATTATCACTATACTTTTACCACTTACAGCAATCATTATGTTTCTGCTTAATGTGCTTAATGAAATGCATTCATAGTTATGAAAAGCAAACAAATTAAATATATGAATGGGTGACGGGACGACATCACAAAGTGCATTTACCTTAGATGAGACATAATCACATCTGCAAAGACTATAGATTAATACATTGTTTTATGATTTTTATATCCTTCATATTATAGAGCATCTGAGAAGAAGACACTGGAGGTCGGGTGGACTGGGGTCAAATCGTCCGACTTGGGCATGAACTGCAGAGCCTTCTTAGAATAACAAAGGATAGGAAGTTAGTGGTGATGTATTTTTGCACTAGGTATTGGCGGAATCTACCATAAAATATGTCCTCGGCCCAACTTGGTCTGCCCCAAATCCACTGAGATACAGTACATTCTTCCAGATTGGAGGATATAGCCTTCATATTGAGGCTAGTCTTGGTGAGCACATAGTCACAGCAGCAGTATTATAAATGAAGAAATATGGAGCACAATAGTATAGAGAAAGTCAGCGGCATATTAATGCACAGGCTACCCTATATCCTAGGGGTTCAGTGTGATCAGGGGCCCATTTCTAGTTTCTTTTCTTTTAATATATTTATTTACTGTACTGGGTCTGGTCAAGCTCACATGTTGGGAGTAGAAAGTAGGCAAGGTGCAAACCTGGCCCAGATTAAAGAGCTTGGGTGCATGCTGGCCTGGAGTGCATTTGAACCTATTTGTAGCCTAAGAGGGGGCCCTGTGTGGATGTAGCCTAGGGTCCCACATGTCGTTAATCTGCAACCGGAGAAAATGGAATATATGAGCAATCAATAGAGCTGGCCCATTAAAACAAAACAAGAGTAAAAAGTTTATGACTCTGAAACTCGGTCATAATGAGTCTAATAACTGGCCTGAAGTTATGGTGCAAAGCAATAGAGTTTAAGTTAGTGAGAAAATGACTCTACGGGGCAGATTTATCAAGGGTCGAAGTGAATTCAAGGGAATTTGAGAAGTACAAAAATTCGAAATCCTAAGTAATTTTTTGGATACTTCGACCATCGAATAGGATACTATGGGGCAAATTCACTATGCGCCGAAGCGCCTAACGATAGCGTCAATTCGCTAGCGTTGGGAATTTTAGTTACTTCGCAAATTCACTAACGGACGCTGGCGTAACTTCGCTAGTGTAACTTCGCACCCTTACGCCTGGCGAATTTGCATAACGGACATAACTACGCAAATTCACTAACACGCGCATTGTTCTGAACGCTACCTTTTACGCTAGACTTCCTTCGCCACCTCAGACCAGGCGAAGCGCAATAGAGTAGATAGGGATTTCTTCAAAAAACGTTAAAATTTTTTCTAAGTCCCAAATAACACTGGCGTTTTTTCTATATTATGGGTGATAGGCTGAAAAAGATCGAAAAGATTTTTGGGGCACCCCTCCTTCCCCCCTACATTTCCTAACTCATGGCAACTTAACTATACAGTGGGCACATGTGTAGGGCAAAATAAAATTTTTATTTGCTGTTTTGAAGGTTTCCCAGCTATTTGTAGTGCTGCTACATATTCCTCCATTGAAATTTGAATTTGGCGCCGTATGCAAATTAACCATCGCTATCGTAACTTCGCTTCGCTTAGCGAATCAACGCTAGTGCAACTTCGCAACCTTACGCTACCCCTGAGCGTAACTTCGGATTTTAGTGAATTTGCAAAGCGCTGGCGAAACTATGCCTGGCGAAGTGAGGTGAAGTGCGGCTAAGTTACGCCTGGCACAACTACGAATCTTAGTGAATGTCCCACTATGACTTCAAATTGACTTTGACTTCGATTCGAAGTAAAAATCGTTCGAATATTCGACCATTCGATAATCGAAGTACTGTCTCTTTAAAAAAACTTGCACTTCAATACTTCGCCAACTTAAACCTGCCGAAATGCTATGTTAGCCTACGGGGACCTTCTACAAACTTTTTCTAAGTCTTTACACATCGAATAAAAATCCTTTGTTCATACGCTAAAACCGCCGTTTTTTCGTTGATGTAACTATTTTTATTCGATCGTAGGATTGCCAAATTCGGTGAAAAAACTTCGAATTCGATATTCGAATTTGACGTTTTTCAATTCGATGGTCGAATTTCGAAGTTTTCTGCCCCTATCTGTTTAAAATGAATCCTCTATGAACCAGCAGTTGTACATTGGGAAGCTATTTTATATCCAATAAGATGTCTCCTAATTGGACTAAACCATGCAACCTCCTCCATGTAAGCCCCCACTTGTCTATCCCCTCCTCTTTCAAACTGCTGCTTCTATATTAATCTTCTCTACAAGATCTATCCTTGTTGGCTACTCAGTATGTAAATAGAGACTTGGATGTAGGATCATGTACAGAAAACATTCATCAATGCCGTGCAGTGTAATTAGACCAAGAAATGGGGAACAGGGACACATTTGCAAACTGGGCATCTCAGCTGATCTAACCTGATTCATATTAAACTGACATTTTTCATTCTGTCTGTAAAATTTGTTAAAATGTTTTTTTAAAGAGAAATTAGTGCAAATGTGCTCTGCAGCAAAATAGCCTAGACCCGTTTGTTTTTTAAAGCAGAGGTACAACGGCACAGGGTACAAGTAAAAAATTGTCACCCCCACCCATTTTATTTAGTTGCATGTCCTTTAAATATAATTTAGAACAAAAGGAATAACAAAAACAAAGACTTGTTTGTAATGAAAAATGCCTAGAAATATCATGAAGCAACATTTTTTTTTCTAAAGGAAAAGCATTCGTTTTCTATTATAGAGAAAGAATCGGAGGCAATGCAGGTCCTAATGGACAACTTCATCTTCCACAACTAATTGCTTTCATTATTATGCTGCTGTATATACAGAATAATAGACATTTCTTTGGCCTCAAAGAACATTTAGGATGTAGGGAGCACTATATACAGGTATGGGACCTGTTATCCAGAATGCTCGGGACCTGGGGTTTTCCGGATACGGGATCTTTCTGAAATTTGGATCTTCATACCTTTGGTCTACTAGAAAATCAGATGAACATTGGCTGGTTTTGCCTCCAATATAGTTTGGATCAAATACAAGGTACTGTTTTATTATTACAGAGAAAAAGGAAATAATTTTTTGGAGCTTTCTGGATAACGGGTTTCCGGATAACAGATCCCCTGCCTGTGCTAACATTAGTGATAAGTGAATCTGCCCTGTTTTACAAAAGAATTGCTGAAAAATTTGTAAAAAGGGTGAAAAAATAGCTTTTTTCCAAAGTTTTTTCTCACTCCAAATACAACAAAGTCAGTGGGCTTTTTTCTCAAGTTTTTTCTCACTCAAAATGCATTGAAGTGAATGGGCACGTTTTTCTCCGTGAATTTTGTTTCACAGCAGTTTGAGGTGAGAAAAAACTCGAGAAAAGTTTCGCCACTTATCCATGCATGGCGGAAAGATGCTGCAACTTGCCCGAGATGTACCAATAGCGTGCAGTTGCCGAAGACATAGAGCTATTGGATTATAAAATCAGTAGATAAAAGGATAAAGTCTAGTGGCTTGTTTATTTCTTATGACTCTGGATTCCCTTTAATTGAAAGGCCTTTACATAATGTTTACCTCTCACTTGAGCACTGGCATATTTTCATTTCTTCCAAAGGTCTTTCATAACCAAATAGATTAAACGCTTCATCTTGCTTTGATTTTGCTCGCCTCTAGTGGTTTTTCAAAATCTCCAAACAATAAGCATTAAACAAACAAACCTAATTACCGAATTACTCGTCTATTATTTTATGTCCCAAGGAAATAATATGCTAATGAATAAAATGCAGCATCGATGCTTCTTGAAGGAAAAGTACAGCCTGTACTTACATTTTGTGTCCAGAAATAGACAGGTGCCTTCTTATGGGCACTGCCAGAAAAGATATGTGGTTTAAATAGATCAAGGACAGTTCACAGTAGGGGTTTAATGCCTAAAATTGCTTACAGAAGTATTGTAAAGATAGGCAACTACAGTATAAGTACATTTAGTTCCTCAACTAGGACTGCACTGATCAAACAACACGGTCGGTTCCATAGCTGCATGGATTGATGCCCCAGTTCCAATTCAGACTTAAAGGAAAACTATACCCCCGAAATGAATACTTAAGCAACAGATAGTTTATTTCAAATTGAATGACTTATTAAAGAATCTTACCAAACTGGAATATATATTTACATAAATATTGCCCTTTTACATCTCTTGCCTTGAACCACCATTTCGTGACTCTATCTGTGCTGCCTCAGAGATCACCTGACCAGAAATACTACAACACTAACTGTAACAGGAAGAAGTGAGGAAGCAAAAGGCAGAACTGTCTGTTAATTGGCTCATGTGACCTTACATGTGGTTTGTATGTGTGCACAGTGAATCTTACGATCTCAGGGGGCGGCCCTTATTTTTTAAAATGGCAATTTTCTATTTATGATTACCCAATGGCACATACTACTAAAAAAGTATATTATTATGATAATGGTTCATTTACATGAAGCAGGGTTTTACACATGAGCTGTTTTACTCAATATCTTTTAATAGAGACCTACATTGTTTGGGGGGTATAGTTTTCCTTTAATCAGTGATCCCCTATATGTACATGAAGAAATAAATGTGCTACAGTCACACCAGATTTTGGTCATCCAAAAGAGGTAAAGTTATACAGTTCTGTGGCAAATGAAACGGTATAAAACAATAAGGTCATACAGTAGCCATTTTTAATATTAAAGTCGGTAATACACCCAGTGTCAGACTGGGATACCAGGGACCCACCCAAAAACCTTAGACCATAGGCCCACTCTTCAAACTAGTTGAACGCCAGTCCTTTGATTCACCTAGTATCTTTTCTTTACACCGTATAATCCAGTGATCTCCAACCAGTAGCTCATGAGCAACATGTTGCTCAACTACCCCTTGGATGTTGTTCCCAGTGGCCTCAAAGCAGGTGATTATTATTGAATTCCTGGTTTTTGTTGCATAGAAACTGGGTGTACTGCCAAACAGGGACTCCTGTAGGCTGGAAGTCTGCATTGGGGCTACCAAATAACCAATCATAGCCCTTATTTTGCACCACCCAGGAACATTTTCATAGATTAGTTGATCCCCAACTCTTTACAACATATAAATGTTGCTCATGTCTAAAAAAGGTTGGGGACCTCTGCAATAATCTATTCTTCCATGTATTTCTACTCTTTGTTGCTATACAGAAATAGAGAATGATCATTAAATAGGTCAAATGGTTAGGAGCAGGAGGGTCCACTGACACTTCACGCACTAAAGAATTTTGAGAGACCATGGTATTTAAAGGGCATGTAAAGTCTAAAATAGAATAAGCTAGTAATGCTGTATTTTGTATACTAAATATAACCATGAACTTACTGCACCACAAGCCTAATCAAACAAATAATTTATGCTTTCAAAGTTGGCTACAGGGGGTCACCATCTTGTAACTTTGTTAAACATCTTTGCAAGACTAAGACTGTGCACATGCTCAGTGTGGTCTGGGCTGCTTAGGGATCATCATAAACAAAGCTGCTTGAGTTCTGCATGGCTGGGAAGTAAGGGGGGGGCTCCCCCTGCTGTTCATAAGTATGATTGTTTCCCTGATCAGCAGTTAGGGACCATCTGACAATTCCTATCCACAGCAGTAAATGAAGGGAGAATTTCACTGCATACAGTCACGTTTCTTAAAACGATACACATTTTTTAATCAAAGTAGATTGGAGATAGGTTTCTTTTTCATTAAAGAAAGTAAAAATGGGATTTTATTTTTTTTTGCCTTTACATGCCCTTTAATATTTGTCCTCTCTATAGTGGTGATGACCCCTAAACTCCTAAGAAATACAAAATGTCACTAGAAGGAACTAACTCATACTCAACATAAAAAGGTGATGATCAAGCTTAGAAGAATATGATTGATTTTGGCTGAAAGTACCAGTAGTTTAATTGTATATATATATATATATATATATATATATATATATATATATATATATATATGTGTGTGTGTATATATATATATATATGGTGCACTCTCGATCCTATTGGGTAATTGCCTGGGTGCTGGTTATAGCATAGCATAACAAACCACAAAAAAAAACCACACTGCAAGGTCTTGTTAATGGTGGAAAAAAGTAAAAAAAAAATTATATATATATATATATATTACACAAAAGCCATGAATATCTTGTAAATTATATCCTTATAAACAGTGAGTTCTGATGTCATTTCTGTCACATGACTCACTGAAATTTGTGTATTATAATAAAGTACCCCCTGTTGCAAAATATAAGGATATTAGAAGTTACCTCGGAGTTCCATGACCTTGGCCTCGTGTTTTTATATGGTCGGTAACTTATAATATCCTTATAATTTACAAGAGGGAGTACTTTATTCACTATATATATATATATATATATATATATATATATATATATATATATATATACAAATGCAAGGATTGACAGCACTGGTGGTCCGACGTTTCGACTCTGCACAGGGGCCTTTCCCTGATGAAGGCCCCTGTGCGGAGCAGAAACGTTGGACCACCAATAAATCTCCACTTTCATTTGAACTATTGACTTGCTGTATTTCCTCGGAGTGCTGTCAATCCTTGCATTTGTCTACATACTCTTTGGACAAGCACCCAGGCTTCAGAGACACTAATGGTTGTGCATTCCATTTGGTTTGTTTATATTATATTATTATATTATTTTATATATATATATATATATATATATATATATATATATATATATATATATATATATATATATATATATATATATATATATATATATATATATATATATATATATATATATATATATATAAAATAGGATATATGCTTTGTCAGATTCAAAATCACTGATGTTGTGGTAAGGTTGAATGAGCATTATCTTGACAAAAAAACACTTTACCAGCCACCCAAGTTGTTGTTACTTGATGAAGTGACATCTTGAGGATTGGGTTATTATTAAGGAAGAAACAGAGTAACTGAGGGGTACATCAGCACAGCATGCTGCAGTGAACAATATGGCAAACGCTGCTTTTATATCAGATGCAAAGTGGAACCTTTCAAGAGCTTTCTTTAGATTGCGGCTGCTATTTTTGTCATGTCAAGAAGTGAATAAGATGGCTTCATTTCTCTCGGCATCGCTGAACTACAAGAAAGGATTTACAGTTTTTCAAAGTTATTCATAAAGTCTACATGTGTCCCCCAATATTGATTTGTTTGCAAGATGTGGTCACTGAGAAGCTCACCTCTTGTGTCTCCTTTTGTGAACTGTCACACAATGAAAACAATTACTGAGTTGACATCTTGGAGAAAAGGCCACATACCTCTATTTTATCAACCACTGGAGGACAGATAGGATTGTTTTATACCTTACTGCCAGACTCTGTTTATTCTTGACACGCATCCCTAACAACGTCTCAGATAATAGCGTGAATGTCCAGCAATTAACCTCCTGAAGTTACGCTGTGAGGTAAGTGGAATATAGTTTCCAGGGTCATAGAGAAAGCTGAAAGAGCAGGGCAGGCAGACATATCTAATCTAACAGGAATTCACAAGCCATGGTGCTTAGCTGCACACACTAGTTTCAACATGATGAAACCTATAGTATTTAACAAATATTAGGGGCCCCTAACCTTTTTTACCCATGAGCCACTTTCAAATGTAAAAAGAGTTGGGGAGCAACACAAGTATAAAAAAGTTCCTAGGGTGCCACTTAAGTGTTGTGATTGATAATTTAGTACCCCCTATGTGGACTGTTTGCCATAAACCTGTTTTTATGCAACCAAAACTTGCCTCCAAGCCTGGAATTCAAAAATAAGCTCCTGCTTTGAGGCCACTGGGAGCAACATCCAAGGGATTGGTGAGCAACTTGGAGAAGTTATATAACTCAGGCTGTCCCTTAGCCACCCTCTTATTTGATGGACATCTATCCAATTTGCAGAAAGAAATCGTCAGCGCTCGGTCTAACTCACGCTTTGGCATTGACCAACTGCCATAGACACCATGGTCCCAGCGCTCGGTCTAACCCACATTCTGGAGTTGACCAGCTTGTACACAAAGAGAGAAAACTTGCCAGCACTCGTACAACTCAAGTACAACATACAGTATTTTGGCTAAAGTGTGGTATTAACACCTCATTTTTTATAATTATTTTTGAAAGGCAAAACGAGCCCTGGCACATTTTCTCTATCCACTTTGGCCTGAAAGTTTAAGCCTTTCTGAAGCCAAATCTCATCCTAAATCCCTGCTTCAACTAATTCACCTAGAGCATTCTTTACATAATAACTAGAGATGGGGGCACATGGTTCAACGGATGGTGGACAGATACTGTACAAGAAGATAAGATTGATAAAATAGCTTGCCCTCACAGAATCCTTTTATATTGGCTAAGAGAATGGAACTCGGCAATGGTGTATTTAGGGTGATATCCCATACGGAGAGCATTTATGTGCCACAAAGTGTTGACGGCTGTACTTCCAAGCATTTCTCATTCGGGTGTATGTGAGCTACAGGAGACTATCAAAGGCTTTTTCATTGGCCATTGTTTAAATGAGGTCCCATGTGACATTAGTCGTAGAGTTCAAGCACATTTGAATAAAGGTGTTACCAGTCTGTCCCCACAATATCCAACATATAATTCAGAGCCCAAGGAGTTGGTGAGCAACATGTTGCTTGCAAGCCACTGGTTGGGGATCATTGTATATTTGTTGGCAGCTGAAATATAATATGACTTTATAGATGTTAAAAAGAGATGCTGTTTTATGAAAGCACATGTGGGAGTAACGTAATAAACAGTGCTGCTTGACGCTAGCAACCCATGACACCAATGAGCAGGTTGCGTTTACTGGCACCTATTTGATAACTAGTATCTGATTGGTTGCTATACTTTGATTCGTTTTATTTTTATTACAGTTCCCTGATAAATCAATTTAAAGAAGGTGTGACTGTGTTTCTATGTACTACAATGAACTACAATGTTCCTTTGGTGTATATCATTCATGCAAGCTCAACAGATAATCAGAAACTCTGAAAATGCTACAGCATCACCTGCTTATAAGTACTATCAAAACAAATCCCAGTAACTGTAGACTATGCTACTGGTTGGGAGGTTTTCCCTTTTAGGGTCAGGGATGTCATGAACAGTTCCTGCACTTGGTTGATAAAATAGGTAGGTGGACATGGCTCCTCCTCTTTTAACCCCTCTGTTCTACAGGGTAGATGCTGGGGAGCCTGACACACAAGATCACAGTAAAGAAGACAATTTGGACGTGAAAGAAGTGAAAGAGCAATAACCACAACTTTTATTTTTAAATGAACGATTTGGTTAAACTGTACAAATATATATAGCTCTGAATTTAAGGTTCTCGTGGGAGCTTTTCATCGCACTGCCTTAAAATAACTAGAGCACATCCCTTAAGGATAGGAGGGAAGAAAGTTTCAGGTGCAGCAGAGAAAGGTGTGTTTTATACAGTAAAGGCTGAAATGTTCAAAATGTTCTAGAAAAAGACTAGATACTATATAGCTCTAGCAAAAAAAGGCTATAGTTGATTTTAAATAGCTGGTTAATACTTTAGACCAGTGATCCTCAACCAGTGGCTCATGAGCAACATGCTTCTCACCAAACCCATATATGTTGCTCCCAGTGGCCTCAAGGCAGGTGCTTATTTTTGAAATCCAGTCTTGAAGACAGGTTTTGGTTGCATAAAAACCAGTTGTACTGCCAAACAGAGACTCCTGTAGTCTGCCATTCCACATGGGGCTACCAAATGGTCAATCACAGCCCTTATTTGCACCACATAGGAATGATTTTCATGCTTGTGTTGCTCCTCAACTCTTTCTACATCTGAATGTTGCTCACATGTATAAAAGGTAGGGGATCCCCACTTTAGTCCATCAACTATTCTACAGATAAGGAGTTTATCGGGTACTGTTACTGATATAATGTCCATTACTAGCCCACCCTCATTTGATGTTTTGTTTATAACTACCACCTTTGCCTTTTTCCAGTAGTCTTTATACAGATGGTTTCCATAGAAAAAATACAAGCATGGGTGTTTTTTTTTGGTGTGGAACAATCTGGTGTGATAGTGTTTGTGGCCCTACAGAGAACAGAGAGCATAAAGCCAGTCTGGTACCAATTTTAAGCTACAATGAAATTTTCTCCAACATTGCAAACTGGAACACACACCAGACTGCACTGTTGGCACCTTCTATAAACTCGTACCTGCCAACTATATGTTGTTTAAAGGATGCCATACACATTCTCTAATGCCATTAAAAAGTGCAAGCATCAACATCCTATAAGTAACAAAACAGCAGACAACATAATTTTCAGCAAATTCCTGGCTCTTTACAGTATATGCTAATCAGAAAACCATGCACTGCACTGAGGAGATCCAGTAAGAGTAAAACAGTCTGTAGTTGGACATCTATACAGCATACTGCCCTGGCTGTGCTTTAAAACCCAGTTAGTCTGTTGCAGCCTTGAGGATATCACAGTGCTACGCAATATATTGGCGCTATATAAATACATGTTAATAATAGTAATAATAATAATTCCATGTAAATAGAAATCAGGCATTATTCTAGGCCTTTTTCCCAGAATTCTTTATGTTTCCCAATGCGAATGAAGAACATATCTTAACAAAAATGCTTTTCTTGTGGGTCCACTTCCCTGGCTCTGTAAATGCTAATCAGAAAACCCTGTGCTAAACTGCTGAGCCCCAGAAAGGCTCAACAATATGTTGATCAGTTATTTCTCTGGTTGTGCTTGAAAACTCATTGGGTTGGTTGCAGTCTTATGGGTATTTCATGTAAGTGGAAATCTGAGGAGCAATTCTGGGCCTTTTTCCCAGAATTCCACCTGCTCCCCATAAAAATAAAAAAGGCATCTCCTCACCCAAATCCTTATGTATTTCACTTACCTGGCTATACATATGCATATCACTTTTGAAGTCCAGTAAGGGTTGAAAACAGTCTGTAGCTGTGCTTTAAAACCCAGTGAGTGGGCTTCAGCCTTGAGGGTATTAAATAGAAATCTTAGGATTGACCCTGGGCTTTTTCCAAGAATTCCCTCTGCTTTACATAACAATGAGAATAGTATCTCTCAACATGTTTTCAACCTGACCCTAACCTAGTTCCTAATCCATACCCATTTCAGCTCGAATCTGCTTCTACTTTATGACCCACACTCAGCCCAACTCCAATCTGATGATTTATATATGCATGAGATAATCCACCAAAGCTATGGGGTCAGTTCCAGTATTTTGGACTGGACTGGTAGGACACCTCACGGACCCAGGTACATAGTTACTGTACATCGTTAAATTGGGTTGAAAAAAGACAAAGTTCATCGAGTTCAACCCCTCCAAATGAAAACCCAGCATCCATACTCACACCCCTCCATGAGGGCCTGCTCTTCCCGCCAGGACATGAGGGCACTGGCCCTCCACATGGAGCAGGGGTGGATATTACATAGTAACATAGTAACATAGTAAGTAAGGTTGAAAAAAGACACATGTCCATCGAGTTCAACCTTTTTTTTTTTTTTTTATTAAGTACCTATCTGCCAGTTGATCCAGAGGAAGGCAAAAAACCCATCTGAAGCCTCTCCAATTTGCCTTAGAGGGGGAAAAAATTCCTTCCTGACTCCAAAATGGCAATCGGACTAGTCCCTGGATCAACTTGGACTATGAGCTATTTCCCATAACCCTGTATTCCCTTACTTGCTAAACACCATCCAACCCCTTCTTAAAGCTATCTAATGTATCAGCCTGTACAACTGATTCAGGGAGAGAATTCCACATCTTCACAGCTCTCACTGTAAAAAACCCCTTCCGAATATTTAGGCGGAACCTCTTTTCTTCTAATCGGAATGGGTGACCTTGTGTCAGCTGGAAAGACCTACTGGTAAATAAAGCATTAGAGAGATTATTATATGATCCCCTTATATATTTATACATAGTCATCATATCACCCCTTAAGCGCCTCTTCTCCAGCGTGAACATCCCCAATTTGGCCAGTCTTTCCTCATAGCTAAGATTTTCCATACATTTTACCAGCTTAGTTGCCCTTCTCTGTACCCTCTCTAATACAATAATGTCCTGTTTGAGTGATGGAGACCAAAACTGTACGGCATATTCTAGATGGGGCCTTACAAGTGCTCTATACAGTGGAAGAATGACCCCCTCCTCCCTTGACTCTATGCCCCTTTTAATACAGCTCAAGACCTTATTTGCCCTTGTTGCTGCCGACTGGCATTGCTTGCTACAGCCAAGTTTATCATCTACAAGGACTCCAAGGTCCTTTTCCATAATGGATTTGCCTAGTGCAGTCCCATTAAGGGCATAAGTGACTTGGATATTTTTACATCCCAGGTGCATGACTTTACATTTATCAACATTGAATCTCATTTGATATTCATTAAGTCTTGGGGAAGCTAAGCCTTTCCAAACCTGTTTGTTCACAAAAGTCCCCTTAAAAAAATAAAAGTTTAAAAAAAAGAGAAATAAAAACTCAGCTCACAAGTGAATGCAGTGATGTCATTGTGAAATTCCATTCTGAAAATCTCACAAGATTTTGGGTGAGAATCTTAGGAGCAGATCTATGCGCCAGGAACTTTGCATGCAGTTAGGGAGTAGGTGTGAGTGAGCATTATCCAGGCTTGTTGTTTGTACTGGCGGCCAGGGCTAAAAGACACAGAAGCTGCTGATCTATCACCTATTTGTTTGGTATGTGGACTCCTAATGGGGGAGCTCCTATGTAAAATAGTGCAGCAGCCAACAGTTTACTTGGGCACTGTGTGTTGGGGGTTCATTATTAAAAGTAGCAGTAAAAAGAAGTGTCTAGGGTCCCTGACACAGAAGCAATCAAGTTAAAAGGGATGCGTAGCAGGCGGTATGTGTAGGGTTGCCCCCAGCAAGTAAAAATTATGGTTTATCTCGATGTTATTAATAGGGAAAAAAGATAAATATAAAAGGTGGCAACCCTAGGTACGTGTGAAGCCCTGTTAAAGTTGACATTTTGTCAATAAAGGTGCCTGTCTGGGATGACAATAACAGGCAGTTTATGTGGAAGTGCCTATTTTAAATGGAATGCAACAGCAGCCATTGTCTATGGGTCCCTTATTTTGAAAGGAGACAGCATCAGGCAGTATGCTAGAGCATATATATATATATATATATATACATAAACAGAATGTGCCTCTGTGTCTTATATGAACACTTATACAGCAATAGCAATATATCTATGAAGATTTTCAGTCATCCAGGACATGAGTGGTGGTAAATGGAACATTTTCTAATTGGACCAGTGTTGTTAGTGGAGTACCGCAGGGCTCTGTACTAGGTCCCTTGCTTTTCAACTTGTTTATTAATGACCTGGAGGTGGGCATTGAAAGTACTGTTTCTATTTTTGCAGATGATACTAAATTGTGCAGAACTATAGGTTCCATGCAGGATGCTGCCACTTTGCAGAGTGATTTGTCTAAACTGGAAAACTGGGCAGCAAACTGGAAAATGAGGTTCAACGTTGATAAATGCAAGGTTATGCACTTTGGCAAAAATAATATAAAAGCAAGTTATACACTAAATGGCAGTGTGTTGGGAGTTTCCTTAAATGAAAAGGATCTTGGGGTCTTTGTAGATAACAAGTTGTCTAATTCTGGGCAGTGTCATTCTGTGGCTACTAAAGCAAATAAAGTTCTGTCTTGCATAAAAAAGGGCATTAACTCAAGGGATGAAAACATAATTATGCCTCTTTATAGGTCCCTGGTGAGGCCTCATCTGGAGTATGCAGTGCAGTTTTGGACTCCAGTCCTTAAGAGGGATATAAATGAGCTGGAGAGAGTGCAGAGACTAAGTGCAACTAAATTGGTTAGAGGGACGGAAGACTTAAATTATGAGGGTAGACTGTCAAGGTTGGGGTTGTTTTCTCTGGAAAAAAGGCGCTTGCGAGGGGACATGATTACACTTTACAAGTACATCAGGGGACATTATAGACAAATAGCAGGGGACCTTTTTACCCATAAAGTGGATCACCGTACCAGAGGCCACCCCTTTAGAAGAAAAGAACTTTCATTTGAAGCAACGTAGGGGGTTCTTCACAGTCAGGACAGTGAGGCTGTGGAATGCACTGCCGGGTGATGTTGTGATGCTGATTCAGTTAATGTCTTTAAGAATGGCTTGGATGATTTTTTGGGCAGACATAATATTAAAAGCTATTGTGATACTAAACTCTATAGTTAGTACAGATATGGGTATATAGAATTTAATTAAAAGTAGAGAGTGGTGTATGTATGGTTGCTGGGTTTTCCTTTGGAGGGGTTGAACTTGATGGACTTTGTCTTTTTTCAACCCAATTTAACTATGTAACTATGTAACTATGTAACTATGATGTAAAGTTTCTAGCAGAAATAAGTCTGAATGAACGGTTTCACCATACACCTGACCGGCTTCTTCTTCTTTGGTTTAATTGAGTGGTAGGTGTTATATGGAACTCACATAGGTGTGAAAAGTGTGATCCAGTCACCATGTCACCTTAGTGAATGGATCACACATTTACACCTCTGTGCGTTTCAGCTAACGCCTACCTGAATAAGTTCAATGGAGCCATTGTGATTGGATGTTGGTGACTGTAATTCCCATAATGGTTTAAAGGCTTTGAATTCTTAGCTGCCACCTGAATAAATACGCAGTTTATTCTCATCGGAGTGCTTGTTTTCGTTTGTTTATCTTTATTCCCTACCACTCAGTTGGTTGAACTGAAGAAGGCACAAGATGAGGTGTGGCACAATCCTTTCTACATGTAAGATCTCCCCTAAATATTCTGCATATTCATTGTGTTTTTTTTGAGAAAGTAGACCAATAAACATCATTTCACATTAAACAACCCATTGGTCCTGATTTTTAGTATTGATGAATGGAAGGGTTTTCTATCATTTTACGTAACCATTCAGCCTGTAGGCCCATCAGTTGAGCCTTGAGTCAGCCCACGTATGAGGCAGATTTCAGCTGCTGCACTTTTTAACATTAGGAGCCTCCATATTTATTTTTGGTGCCAATAACTCCTTGCATCAAAATGCCCAAAAACCTGGTTTGAAATGAAATGAGCTTGCTCAGTTCTATCTACCTGTAACTGATTCTGTTTTACTTACACTATGAAATCTAATAATCCTGCCCTATTAGAAGCAAAACCATCTTAACCTTTTTAGGTAGGCATTAGGGTTTGTACTGAAACTGTAGACAAATAATAAGAAGACACTCTTTACTGTAGAAAAATCAAAGTCTCTTCCTGCGCCCTTGCTCTTCAGAATAATTCATGGGACATGCATGCTTTTCTTTAGAAGGCTGTTCCAATTCACAGATTTAAATGTAAAATGCTGTTAGCATATCAGAACATCAATACTTTATTTTTGAGAGAGACTCTAATTTTAATGCACAGGGACACCGAGTCCTTTAGAAGGTGTGTGTGTTCAATCACTTACACTTTGCGGCGTCTAAATATACACAGATATAGTCAGGCTTCCATTCCCTAGAGCTGGAGCAAACAAGCACTTTGCTGCTGCTTTGGGAAATGTAAAAGCTGTAGTAGGTTGCAGAGGATTGTCCTCTTGGATGACCCATTGTATAATTACAGTCTCAAAAGATTGCAGACTCTGTCGGCTTCCCCCTGTACGGCACATCTATGTATTTGTTGCAAGGAGTAGGGATGTAGCAAACTGTTCACCGGCGAACTAGTTCGCGCGAACTTCGAACGATTTTCGGATGTTCGAAGTTCGCGAACTGTTCGCAAACTGTTCGCAAACTGTTCGCTTTTTTTGCCGGTGTTCGCGAATGGCGTTCGCGAACACATACTCGGCAGTTCGCTACATCCCTAGCAAGGAGAGGAGAAATGGTTTTATATTTCATTCATTCAAGGGAATATTGTTTTGTCTTATATTTTAAAACTTGATACAACCTGTCCTTTCCTGTATACTTTCCCATCGTCATATTTTGGTGTGGCTCTTAGAGTCATGGCATCTCATTTAAAGGGGTTGTTCACCTTTACATTAACATTTAGGGGCACATTTATCAAGGGTCTAATATCGAGGGTTAATTAACCCTCGAATTCGACCCTCGAATTTAAATCCTTCATATTCGAATATCGAATTCGAAGGGTTTAGCGCAAATCCTTTGTTCGATCGATCGAAGTAAATATTGTTCGATCGAACGATAAAATCCTTCGAAACCAACGATTTTAAGTGATTGATCGAAGGATTTTTCTTCAATCAAAAAAAGGTTAGGAAAGTGCTGGGGAAGGTCCCCATAGGCTAACATTGTACCTCGGTAGGTGTAAACTGCCGTATGTATGTAAGTATGTAGTTAAATTATTTTTTAAAGAGACAGTACTTTGACTATCGAATGGTCGAATAGTCGAGCGATTTTTAGTTTGAATCGTTCGAATCAAAGTTGAAGTCGAAGGTCGTAGTAACCTATTAGATTCGACATTCGAATCCTTCACTCGAGCTTAGTAAATGTGCCCCTTAGTGTGATGTAGAGAGTGACAATTTGAGAAAATTTGCAATTGGTTTTCATTTGTTATTATTTGTGTTTTTTGAGTTATTTAGCTTTTTATTCAGCAGCTCTCCAGTTTGACATATTTAGCAACCTGGTTGATAGAGAAATTCCCCTAGCAACCATTGCATTGATTTGAATAAGAGACTGGAATATGAATAGGAGAGGCCTGAATAGAAAGATGAGTAATAAAAAATAATAATGAAGACCAATTGAAAAGATGCTTATAATTAGCCTTTCTATAACATACTGAACGTTAACTTAAAGGGGCTGTTCACCTTTGAGATAACTTTTAGTATGATGTAGAGAGTGATATTCTGAGACAATTTGCAATTGGTTTTCATTTTTTATTATTGAAAGTTTTATTTAGCTTTTTATTCAGCAGCTCTTCAACTTGCATCTTAAAGGGATACTGTCATGGAAAACATGTTTTTTCCAAAACACACCAGTTAATAGTGCTGCTCCAGCAGAATTCTGCACTGAAATCCATTTCTCAAAACAGCAAACAGGTTTTTTTTAGATTCAATTTTGAAATCTGAGATGGGGCTAGACATTTTGTCAGTTTCCCAGCTGCCCCTGGTCATGTGACTTGTGCCTGCACTTTAGGATGGAATTACTTTCTGGCAGGCTGTTTTTTCTCCTACTTAATGTAACTGTATCAGTCTCAGTGGGATTTGGCTTTTACTATTAAGTGCTGTTCTTAGATCTTCCAGGTAGCTGCTATCTGGTTACCTTCCCATTGTTCTGTTGTTAGGCTAAGGCCACACTAGGCAATAGCGCCGCGATTTGACTCGCGGCGACTTTTCGCCGCGACTTTTAATCCGCAATTGCTGGGGAAACTTTTGCGCTGGCGTCTATGGGGAATCGCGGTGTAAAAACACACGCGGCGATCTTTTTTCTATTGTCGCTCGAAATCGCCTCGCTAGGCGATTTCGAGCGACAATAGAAAAAAGATTGCCGCGTGTGTTTTTACGCTGGCGATTTTTCGCGATTCCCCATAGACGCCAGCGCAAAAGTTTCCCCAGCGATTGCGGATTAAAAGTCGCGGCGAAAAGTTGCCGCGAGTCAAATTGCGGCGCTATCGCCTAGTGTGGCCTTAGCCTTAGGCTGCTGTGGGGGGGGGAAGGTGATTGCAGTACAGAAGTAAAGAGTGATTGAAGGTTATCAAAGCACAAGTCACATGACTGGAGGTAGCTGTGAAATTGACAATATGTCTAGCCATGTCAGATTTCAAAATTGAATATAACAAAATCTGTTTGCTCTTTTGAAAAATAGATTTCAGTGCAGAATTCTCCTGGTAACTAGGGTCCAAATTACCCTAGCAACCATGCATTGTTTTGAATAAGAGACTGGAAGATGAATAGGAGAGGGCCTGAATAGAAGTAACATAAAGTTTTCTTTGGGGTACTTGGGCCCCACCTGAAAACCTCACCAGCATCAAACCAGACTGACCAATGCACTAGATGGAAGCAGCATGTATAGATACCTTAAACTTGGTGACTTACATTTCTTGATCACACAATGTGTACAAAATAAATGGGCACACAGATTTTGGCTTTTACACCAGCACTAATTATTTTAGCGTAGTGACGCATCATGGCAGCATGAACTCAATATAAATTTCAAAGCTCGGTCACTCAGGCATAAACACACACACAAAGATTGTCTGTTGCTATAGTCATGGGCGGATCTTCATTAAGGCTTGGGAAGGCTAAGCCTCCCCAAACCTGTATGTCAAAAAACAAGCCCCTTTAAAAGAAATCAAAAAAGTTATATATATATAAAAAAAAAGAATCAAGTACGTGAGCTGAGCATTGCTCTTACTTGTGCTGGTTTGGGGGAGGGGCAGGGTTGCTGCTGAAGTGATGACAAAAACCCTTCAGTGCACTGTATTCAATCAAACCATGTAATTAAGGGCAGGTTCAAGGCATTCTTTGCATTCATAATTTGGAAACAATGAGTACTATAATAAACTTCTGCTGTATAAATTGATAAGAACTAATGGTTGCTTTCAATATTCTGTATAATATGCACAGGGACCTCGTCAATGCTGTGCGTCACTGGGTGGGAGGCTGAGTCATGTACAAAAGTAAGACAATGTATATTGGTGAAATTGTAAACTTGTAAGTCATTTTCTCCACGTTGTTTCACTGTTAATTCCTATTTTGTACTTTAGATTAGGTTAAGTAGAACTAGGTAGAACTAGACTTTAGAAAGAACGATTGGGGGATATAAACTTAGGTTGCTATGCTCCGCACAATCAGCTAGAAACAGTAGGAGGCCAGGGTCAGACTGGTATGGCAGGACACCAGAAAAAAACACAGTGGGCCTGAGACCTCATGGGCCCCACCTACCTAAGCTTGCCCCCACCAGTGTCGGACTGGCCCATTGGGATACCAGGAAAAGTCCCGGTGGGACCAGGTGTCAGTGGAGAATAGGATAATAGAGGTTGAGTGAGGAGAGGAAGAAAATAATACTTAGAGTGGACCTCTGGTCTAAGGGTTTTTGGTGGGCCCCTGGTGTCCCAGTCCGACACTGGCCCCCACCAGTACTAGAGGTCGCAAGTTTTTATGAGGAGTAGGGAGAAGCATAAGGACTGGCGGGTGGTGTATTGGAGTGGTGGGCAGATGGGCAGTGATTGGTGGCAGGTGGACAAGACGTCCACCCCAGGGGGTCGTTTACTGTTCCATTCTGCACCTCCTGGTCTGGTGGTCATGCACCCCTTAGCTTTAGAGAACTTGACCCCATAGGGACTGGGGGCCATAGGTCATGCAGTACGGAAAGGACCTCATTACATCACAACACGCAATAACATGGCCTGGTGCACAGACAGTTCTCCATCGCAGGGGCCACTGGACTCTGTGCTACTCAGAGGCCTATGGGAATTTGCATCCTTTTCATGTGTTTTTATTTTTTAAAAAGAGTATTTTATTAGCTTTTTAGATATCAACTAACACTGCGTGCTATTGATTCAAGATTATCTCCATTAAGCCTGACAAAAAAGTATAGGTCTTTTGATTTTCTTCAGACCTCATTTGTTATTTGCTGCACTTTTCTTTAATATATCAAAAACCATGCTGCAATATGGACTGATGTCAGACTAACAGGCCTGTAGTTACCTGGCTAGGAAAGGGATGCCTTTTTGAATAGTGGAACTGCTTCATCAACTCGTCAGTGACTTTAGCCCCAACTTTGATATTAAACACAAATGGAATTTAAAAGCAGGCGAACCTGCTTATTTCCACAAATAAAGAATGTTTGCATGCTTTATCATTGACAGTAGCAGGGTAATTTGGACCGTAGCAACCAGATTGCTGAAATTAGAAACTGCTGAATAAAAAGCTAAATAACTCAAAAATCACAAATAATAAAAAATGAAAACCAATTGCATAAGTCTCAGAATATCAATCTGTACATCATACTAAAAGTTAAGTCAAAGGGGAACAGCCCCTTTAAAGGGAGTAGCTCAGCCTTTTAAAATACCCTACCTTTATAGCATATCCTGAAAGGACAGCATTCACCCTAATGCAGTCTAATGTATAATGCCCAGTATTAAATTACATACTGGAGTATAGTCTGTCAGTGAACATCCTTCACAGTTTTAGGATGATAGAAAACAGCGCCGGATTTCAATGAGGGGCGCCCCTAGGCCGCGCGGTCCAACCAGGCGGGCGCGCGGTCCTAGCCCCCACCTCACCTCACTTCCCAGCTTGCCGGCAAAAAAACCCCGGCGCAGCTGCTGTAATCGAATGGGGACGCACGCGTCCCCATAATGCGGCTGGGCGGCATGCCGCCCCTATTTTTTTGCCGCCCTAGGCCCGGGCCTATGCGGCCTTGCCGCAAATCCGGGCTTGATAGAAAAGGTTTAGAGATTGGATTTGTCTGATTGTTCAGTTACCACTATAATAAGATCAGTTACTATGACAACTGACTTTTTTTTCTTGGTCTTCTCTAAGAATCTGTATTAATACTTACTAGACTCAATGTGCTGTAGATATCTGAATTACTCTGTAACTTTGGGTCATTACTTTTGTGGAATGTGCTATTATTATCAAGCAGCAATTGCTAAATACACAAGTATGCCAAGACGGCCTATTTTAAAATAAAATCAACATGTTATTGTTGTCTGGAAACCACTGTGATCCCATCAGATCCCATCAGAGTACAGGAACATTGCAGTGGGAGCATAGGTAAAAAGAAAGAGGTCCAAGAGAAGGTTTCAAAGCAGTCATTTGTTATTTATGAATTATTCATACTGTTAGAATGGGACACAAAGGGTTCACAAACAGCTAAGTGGAACATCACCTCCCGGCAAGACTGCTTTAAGCCAAGTAGTTCAGGAGAATAACAAGTAGTTCAGGAGAATAACAAGTAATTCAAGAGAATAACTGCTGTGAAGCTGAGCCCAGACATATCTAATACATTAGTTAACAGTTCTATTTTTCCAAGCGTTGAATCTCCAGTTAGCAAAGCCCAAACTGTCTCAGAGTCACACTATATGGATTAAACCATAAAATATAATTTTCTCGTGGAATTTAATCTGGCCCTACGTGAGACGGCTTTGCTGCATTTCAGATTAATCAACATCACAGGTTTTCTGGATGATACATCTGTTACCTATCTTATTTTAGACAGAAGCACTTCCTAAACTAACAGACTATTTAATTTCATGTGTCGCTGTTGTATACACTTTAACAAAGATAAACATGTCTTTATACTATATTGCTTAAGAACAGGGAAGAAGCTGGGCCAAGTAGTATTTTCCTTGGGCACCAACATTACTTGGCCTGGCTCTGAGCTAAACTGACATGTTTGAATAGGGGTCTACTCCCCTTTAAAACACAAATCTTATATTTGTTGAGTCAAAAATTTACACTGATTTTGGGTTTAATTAAGCAGTTGTATAGGCTAGAGTATAATAGAGGAAAGACTTGTGTTAATACAAAAGAATACACACACATATATATCTTATATTTATTCTTTTTAATCTCACATGCTTGTCTTTCTTACTACACCAACTTACACAGCACCCAAAAATGCAGTAACAATATACATTATTACTAAGTGCATCTCCAAAACACCTCCTCTTTCATTACATCTTCTCACCAGGGGCGCTCCACCAATGAGGTGAGTTGAGCCATTTGCCTCAGACGGCAGCGCCCCCTTGGTTACCCGGTGCGGCAAAAATGACGCTCCGGGTATCCAAGAGCCGAATTTCCGGTTTTCAGCCCAGAAATACGGCTCTTCTAGTGCAGAGAGCGAAATTGCGACATGCACCGCCCCGACCCCCTCCAGTGCTGAAAAGGTGAGTGCCGTGAGGAGGGGTGGGGGCAGCAATGGAAGCCCGTCTCAGGCGGCATAAAGGCAAGGATAGCCACTGCTTCTCATTTCCACCTGCTTGCCTGTTACACTGCCTGTCCCCCCAAGCAGCGCTGCTTATTTTAAATGGTTTTAGTATATCTGGCATGGTGAAAATAAATATTGCTTTTTAATTCAATTACTTTTGTATGGCCATTGGTTATCTAATATTGCTTCAATTACATTTGGAGGTTAAGTCCCATATTGATGTGGGTATATATGGCAATTTAAAGTAAGTGTGGACAACTCCATTAATGCTGGCTAGAAATTAGCTGCTATATCGAATTATATATGCACCTTGCCTGGGTTGAATAGGTATATGGGGTTAATATACTCATTACCCATTTCTTACAGGCATGTCTGGAGGTTTATATACTTATTGTCCATTTCTTACTGGCATGTCTGGGGTTAATATGCCCATTTGCCATTCTTTACTGGCATGTCTGGGGTTAATATAATTATTGGTCATTTCTTAAATGTACATCTGGGGTTAGCAATCAATTTTGCTCAAACTAAAGTGAACTCACTTGCATGTCTGATTAAATGTGGCTAAAGGGTGTGGTAAAAAAGCTTAAAAATGTTGGCACATGCTAAGCACAGTACATTTTTGGGGCTTTTCTTTCACCCTAGGCCGTGCTCATCTGTATACATAGCAGGGGGTGGGGGAGGCAACGAAAGCTGCGAGGGGGAGGCAAAATAACCAATTTTCTTAGTCAGCTTTTAAAAAATTCCAACTAAAATGGCAATTAAGGATCCGTGAACCTACAAAACATCTGTACTATATATTTCTTACATTGCATCACATAATGCAATCATTACAGATAGAATGCTTAAAATATAGCATTTTGAAACTGTAAGACATTTAAGGCTGTATGTTTAAGGTTAGACACAAGACGTGAAACACTTCTCAAGTTAGCCCATGTACTACAAAAACAAGACCATGGGTAACATTTATTAAACGGAAGCCATCAAAACAAAGTTGACATGTTAAATTGCATGGATCTTGCAAACTCCATACTTAAAGTAATCATACATGGCATTATCATACACTTCATGGTAAGACGTTCATGACTTGACCATGACAAAAAAACCTTTACCGATTATCGCAATTTTTTACAATTTTACGATTTTCGACTTTCGGTAATTTGGGCTATGCAAAAAAGCAAACAAACTTGGATCAAGTACAAGGTACTGTTTTATTATTACAGGGAAAAAGGAATATCATTTTGAAAAATTTGGATTATTTGATTACAATGGAGTCTATGGGAGATGGCATTTCCGTAATTCGGAACTTTCTGGATAACGGGTTTCTGGATAACGGATCCCATACCTGTATATATCATGCAAGAAGTCAACATGAAATCCTTTTTATTTACCTTTGGAAGTGAGGCTCTTGATCCTGAGCTCTGTGTAGTCATTGTCAGTACAGTGGTAATACCCAAAGCCACTCTAGCAGGAGCCGCATCCATATTTATCCAGAAAGACACCCACGACAAAATGACAATCAGCAGGCTGGGTATGTACATCTGAATCAGGTAATAGCCCATTTGACGCTCCAGGTGAAATTTAACTTCAATACATGTAAATTTTCCTTAAAAAAATAAAATAAATCGTATAAAGACGGTTGTGCTGATAAGATGAATAAGGGTTTATTGTCAGACACTGTATTCATATTCTTAAATGACCAGTAACTTCAAAAAATTTAATTGTTTTAAAGTAATACAAATATAATGTATACAAATATAATGCAGTGTTGTCCTTGTAAAACTCTTGTGTTTGCTATGGAAACACTACTATTATTTTTATAAAGCTGTGTAGCAATGGGAGAAAGGGCTCAGGTTAGACAGCAGATAGCAGATAAGCTCTGTAGAACATAATGTTATCTGTTATTCTCTATTTATCCTCTGCCTTTTTTTCAATTTCCGCCATTGCTACACATCAGCTTGTTTATATGAACTATAGTATTGTTTCTGATCAGTTTTACCAGTGCAGGGCAACAGTACATTATATTTTCATTACTTTAAAACACTTTCATTTTTTGGTGTTACTGTTCCTTTTAAAGGAGAAGGAAAGCTACAGAGGCATTTTATTGCCAATAGATTAGCTGCAATAGTGCAAGCTAGAATGCTATATTTATTCTGTAGAATGTTTTACCATACCTGAGTAAAAAGCTCTAGAAGCTCTCTGTTTGTTTAGGATAGGAGCTGCATTATTAATGTGGTGTGACATCACTTCCTGCCCGAGTCTCTCCCTGCTCTGGGCTCAGATTACAGTAGAGAAGGGAGGGGGGGGAGAGGAGCAAACTGAGCATGCTCTTGCCCAGGGCAATGAGGTTTAAGCTGAAGGCAGTAAGTCTGACACAGAAGCCCATGTGAACACAATAGAAGGAAAGAAATGCAGTGTTTCTTTTGACAGGGGACTTCAAGCAGCATTACTTTGGGGGTTTACTGGTATATTTAGATGGACCTTTCTGATAAGGCTTATTTAGTTTTAATCTTTCCTTCTCTTTAACCTCATCACAAGACAACATCTAAAATGATTTAGCCTTATTTCTATAGGTGGAAGACACACAGCAAAAGAGGGCTGATATCCTATAGCATAACCGAGACAATTTACTAATTTTACATAGATTAGTGTTCAAAAGGGATAGAGACTACTTCTAGGTGACTTAACATATTGTATATTCTCTCAAAAACAATAGCGTAATGATTTATAGCTAAACTGTAGATAGAAACTGTCGTAACAAAACCAATTGTTTGCCTGATCCAAGTATTCTGGAGTCACGATAGATTAAAGATTAGCATCTATGGTAAAACATCACAGTAAACGCTAAAATGTGGTGTATAATTCTCACCATTAAAGTTGCAGAAAAGACAATCTGCCTGTTTTCTGAACTTTTTTTATTGTATTTTTGGACTATTTTAGCTTGATTTCCCTTTTGAGGTCCAACATTTGGTCAGGGCTTCCTTTAGCTCAAAATAAGATCACAAATGCTATATATATATATATATATATATATATATATATATATATAGATAGATAGATAGATATATATACAGTATATATAAAGAATGGTGCCATTTAACCACATTATCAAGAATAACTATATGCACAAATGCAGTGTCGGACTGGGGTGGCGGGACACCGGGGAAAAAACCCGGTGGGCCTGGAGGTCCCTGCCAGCCCAGTCCTGGTCCTTACATGGAAGCAGCACAGATTGTCATCCTAAATATCACCCTAATGGACTTGGCTTCCACATAGAGCGCTTTGCATCTGGGGTGAGGTCAACTGTCCGACACTGCACAAATATGTCATCCCAATTATCATCCTAACGGACTTGACTTCCACATTCATAACATAACTGTCCTTCAGTCTGGGCCTCTCCATCCCCCAAATTTTGGGAACTACTCCCTTTAGAGCATTGAGTGCTTAGGTGATTATATACGTATTTAAGCAAGGGGAAGCCTTCATGGCAATTAAAAGGCATTCCTTCCTATAAAGGCACCAAGGAGATGTAGTAAAATGTCTCAGCACATGACCATACATCCCACCACTTACATTAGGGACTATCCCCAATATGAAGTATAAGGCACTAAGTTTGCTCAGGAGCTGTAACCCATGACAACTGATAAGATTCTTGCAATTAAACAGGCGACTAGTAAATTCTACTTGCTGATTGGTTGCTATGGGTTACTGCCCCATGGCAAACTTAGTGTTATTTATTACATAACCCCATTGGGCCTCTATGTTGTGTCAGTATTTCAGCAGTTGCAACATGGCTTCAGGATTGCACTAAGGCTTTAGGAATCTAACACCATGTCTACTTGTGTGCTAGGCTATAATGCTATGTTAACCAGCATGGTTTTGTAACTTCTTTGGCCCTAGTACAGGCAATTTCCCCAGATATGGGGTGATTTAAATTGCCATAAAATTGTTAATTTGTGTATTAGGGCTCTTTAGATAAAACACCCAATGAATATACAATATACAATAATATAATGTTGTTTATTAATGAAGAGGAAGTGGAAGGCCTATGAGAAATCTAATCCCAAGTCTCATTAAACTAAGTGAAGTCTGTTTTTAAAGAACACACAATAAGAAATTTGGACTAGGCAATGATGATGGGCTATTCATGTCTTTTTTTAAAACAGGTACAATAAAAAAAACGTGGTCCATTCACTACTACACTTCTTTACTTTGCTTCAAAGACATTGGATATTCAGACACACACAGTTTCCCCAAACTTTTTCCCGTGTACTGCAAAATTGTACGAGATGTTAAATCTTTAGATCCAAAATAAACATCTTCTGTACAACCAGCATTTGCTAAAA
The DNA here is from genome assembly GCA_038501925.1 of Xenopus petersii. Taxonomy (NCBI): domain Eukaryota; kingdom Metazoa; phylum Chordata; class Amphibia; order Anura; family Pipidae; genus Xenopus; species Xenopus petersii. The sequence goes on from CM076674.1 coordinate 168,540,880, forward strand.
TCACCATAAAAAGACATTCTCTGCCTTTTCTTTTCACCCTTTTTTTAAATGTCTTTCTTCCAGTGGTTTCAGGCAATCACAGAAATGCATGTATTATTGATGTACTTATTACACGCTCCCAGGATTTCGGTTAAAATTGATCCAATGTGACACCAACATTCTCCTTCTTCTATTAGATGATATCTGTGTATGAAACCTCTTTTTTTCGAAGCTCTAAAAGTTTTAAATCGTGTATGGACTCTAATCTGATTGTGACCTTCCTACACTTGCATCGCAGAGGTTTCTCTTTTTAATGTGACAGATGCAAGTTTGACACATATGGCTGCATCTGTCACATTCTATTAAGAGACTGAGGACAATGACAATGCTGATAAAGCTGAAGAATTCTTGTCTTTGAAAACCAAAGTTTCAATAAATACGTATTCATCTAATATCTGCTCTTCGAAGCCAACGAGTTACTGAAAAGCAAACAAAAAGTTCCCATTAGTCAACAGCAAGGTGGATTTTCTTTGTGGCCTCTATTGTTAGTAATAGATACAATCCCCAGCATTCTATGTCAAACATTGACCAAAAATTAGGTCACGCCAACTAGAAGCCTGATGTAAGGGGCCCGAGGGCTCAGCCAGAGGTAGCGGACCAAGGAGGAAGCACAGTCCTACCAGATCAACGTATCCAAGGGGTTAAGAGAAAGCCAAAGTCAGGTCCAGGCAAAAGGTCGGTACAGGTGGCAAAGATTCAATACATGGTTAAACAGGCAAGGTCAAGATCAGAATCAATAGCAGAAGTAATATAGCGCACCCAGGAACTCACTATGTGGAAATATTGTAGGGCAAAGTCAGCAGTGCTCCAGCGTCTTTTATAGGCCTCCTTTGGCACCAAAAATGGACACAGAGACGTCATGACGCTGGTGTCTTCACGCTGGCATTTTAACGCTGGCGTCCAATCTGATGCTGACGCTTCGGCGCTGGCAACAAATCCGGCAACGTGTCTGACGCTGGCGTGATGTCACAGAGCTGCGCCCAGGAGGAACCGCATGGGAGATGCCGCCATCTTGGACACCGCCATCTTGGGACACCAGGTAAGTCTTCCTTACACCTGATAGGTTGACATCCATGCTCCAGTGATTTTGTTGTGCAGGAAATGCTAATAGACTTCTTGCTCTAAGAATATTCAACCTTCTTCTCACAACCCCCCCCCCTCCAGCACACCCGTAAAGCTGTAGGCAAGTGAGCACGGGAAACCTGCTTTCTGAACTTTATTTTTCTTTTGGAATTCAAAAGAAATGGTAATGTGACCTTTACTGAAACAACCAAGAGGAAAAACAGCAAGATGTTATTCATTTCTTTTGTCTGCATTTTCTCTCCTAAAAGAAAGATCAGTTTTCAGGGGAAAGGCTTCTTAAAATAAACTGCACGGTGACCTTTTATTTGTGGAACATTCTAAAATCCATGAATTAAACACAGATTTAGGAGTAATAGTATTTAGTATGACATAACAAATGCTAGTATCCTTGATAGAATATAAGAATTCATTGGTAGGGGTATGTTCTCTCTCTCTCTTTTCTCAAAAAGAACACTACTTGAAGGTCATCTTTGATCTACAAGAGATCTTCAAGAGTTTGAATTTGGTAGACTCTTTGGTAGGCGTTTTTTCAAGCTTCCCAACTATGTTAATAGGTTCTACACCTTGCTATTATGTGTTTTGCTGCAAATGTATTTAAAAACTTTGGGTAAAAAGAATAAATAGGCTACTGGTGAAATTATAGCAGAGCAGAGAGTTCTTGTAGTAACATCTTCTCACGATCCAAACAACCTGCAACTAAATGACCTAAGGAAAACCTAATGAAGCATTACAGGACTGCAATATATGTAGCAGTTAAATACACTAGATCAGTGGTCCCCAACAAGTGGCTCGTGAGCAACATGTTGCTCTCCCACGAATTGGATGTTGCTCTCAGTGCCCTACAAGCGGGTGCTTATTTTTGAATTCTTGGTTTAAACGCAAGGTTTAGTTTCATAAAAACTAGTATTGCTAAACTGAGCCTCTTCTTGGTTGCAAGTTTACAAAGAAGCTACCAATATCCAATGACAACCCTAATTTGGAAGCCTCAGAAACTTTTTGCATGCTTCTTTTCCTCTCCAACATTATTTTACACTTGAATGTGACTCATGGGTAAAAAATGTTAGGGACCCCTGCACTAGATAGTGACTGTGAAACTCTCTTCTTGAGAAACAAGCAAGGACGGCAAGGAGAGCCAATTGCTATGTCTAATAGTTTATTGATGCCTCCTACCCTCTATTATTCAGCAATGCCAAGATTTCCTGGAACAATAAGCATTATATAGACGCTTAAGACTGATATGGTACATTTGGCACCATAACTGCAATACCCTTCCATCGACCTGTTTTTGGCCAAACATTAGGCTTTATTAAGCAATGTCATATGCTTTCCTTTGTTGGGAAACTGTGAGAACAATATATGCAATATCTGTAAAAGTTTTGTCATTTTACCCTTCTAGCCCCCGATTCCTGCCCTCCCCACCCCTGTTTGCACTCCTACCTTTGATGAACAGTTACCCCAAAGAATTGACTTTTACGAGCTTCTACATACTGTACATGACCCTGAGCAAGTGAGCATGATGGGGTATCCGTTGCTTTATTAACACACAAGCCAACATTCAGTATTCTTATTTTATATTTAATACACATCCTAGCAGTAAAATGAATAGTTGCATTTATAGACCTAAGATCATTAAAGATAGGGCAAATAACAGCAGGAATATTTGAAATACCTTTATAGCGTCAGTTGTGTTGTGAATAAGAAAGGTTTTCATCATACAGAACCCATTATGGCATCCTCATGTCTACATAGTGTTTCAATCATAGACATTTTTGAATAGTTTTTTTTTAACAAACACACAATTCCTCCAAGAGCAATCTAACCTTACATTAATAATGTGTTTGAGGACATTAGGGCAGATTTATCATGTCCTGCCATTATTATTATTGTGTAGTAATGATGCTTGCTAGCTGGACAGTAACTTCTTAGAATCCTTAATCCCCACATGAACTAAAAATTTAAAGGGGTGTTAGAGACCGGTGCTTCTGCTGAGCTCTAATACCCCCTAGAGCAGAAATTTTTGAAATATCAACACATGTACCTTTGGTAAATATGACAGTTCCACAAAACCCTTATAAATAGGGACAATATCTTACTGCTGGAAATCTACCGGGATTCCCCAGTTCGATATTTCATAAATCTGATACATTATTTTATTTTTAAAGGAAGGAAGATTTGTAAAAAGAGAGAATATAGTGAAACAATAAAAAAACCTCATTAAATCGTTATATTTAAAACAATTAAAATATATTATAATAAACCGCTTCCACAATAGTGGAACCCACAATGCCCAAATACAAGAAAAGAAAACATTTACCTGTGTTGTAGTGTTTAGTGCAATAGCCGAGTTCATTTTCTTCTTTCAGTATAAACTGCGGCAAAGTCAAACCATCAGCAACTTGCACAGGGCTAGTACTCAGCCATTCAAATATAAGGTCATTCATTGTGTAACCAACTGCAGTAAACAAATCACAGATGAATACATTGGAAAAACTGAAGGCTCAGGGAAAAAAAAAAACAATATTGTCATATTTCAAGACTGAAGTGTTTTCAGCTTCCCCAGTAAACACATATTTTTATTATTTGTTCAGTGTCTGTTGTTTTAACCACATTGGGTTAAGACATGATGCCTTTGCTTTTTTAAGAACAGTAATTTTGAATATCTTATATTCTGCTCATAAAATTATTATCTTACCAAGCAACTCAACATAATTCAAGTGCAATGGAATATATGTTAATATATAGAATGGTAAAATGTCTACTGTGAGCTCAATCCTTATTTACCCTGGGACTTATGTAAAGGAGAAGGAGATAGAAAGGAATAGAGAAAAGTCAGATTTAGGTCAGGAAAACATAAGAAATACAGTAAATGAACGGGTGCAGGGTAAGTGTTGTATACTCACAGCTCTCTAGCTGCATTGCACAGGTTTGCACATCCATTGGAAAATTCTTCAGGTCCATCGGGCATGACAAGGTCAAAGTTAACCTATGGTAGATAACAAAATGCTTTACACAAAATAGACATTCTGAAACATTTCTAGAGCTGTACCGTTTCTCTGGATCCCTTGTAAATCAGACTTTATCCCAGGTTGTCATCTTTTTAAATAAAGTACTTTGACCATATTCTGTTTACCTTTTTAACTACTCTTTGTTTGTGATGTACTGTAAGCCACTGCCACATTCTAAAAGGATATACGGAATGCCAAAATCTCATTTTTAGACCCATTATTTTGCCCTGTCTTTTGTCTTGCTCCTTCTCTCTTGTTTTAAACTGGAGGCTCTAAGAAACAGGTAGCTCCTGTATTGGTCTATATTTGTTGTACTGTGCATTGGGATTGGTTGCCAGTGTCCCCTTAAAAATGGATGGACACGTGTCATTTATTGTGTCTTGTGCTGATCAAAAGATGGACAATAATAATAATAATAATAATAATAATAATAATGTGTCTTTCAACTCAAAGAATCGACATTTAGGGAATATACAAAATCCATGACTTTTCTAAGTCAACAGATGTTTATCAACAGGAACACGGTGAAGCAATGGCACTCAATGTACTCAACACACCGAACTACCAGTATTAAGCAGCTGCCAGTTGTTTATGAGTTGTCACTTTGTAAACTGACTCATAATTCATTTTACATAATATTATGTGTTCTTGAGGACTGTTTTCATGACAGGCAATGAATCTGTTATATCTGTTATATAAATACTAATATTAACATAACTAAACATAGTAAACTGAAGTGAATGTTACGCTTTCTTTATAAATATATATATATAAAGGGCCTTTTATGACTGCAAGTGCAATGTGCCATTTCAGCTGCAATTCTCCATTTTATTTTTACCTACAATGCAGCATTACCCCCCAATAATTGCAGCCGCATGGGGAGCTGTGCTCAATTTAATTGCATGAAAATGAATGCAATTGCGTTTTTTTGCAAACCAGGTGCAAAGTTGCATTCAGCATTCTCAACATGGGGCTACGTCACTTGCAGAGCTCATATCCAAAACAGCATTTGCATCTATTGCAAGTTGCAGTCAAAAGACTTGGGTGTTTCTGGCTCTCTGTGATTATATATATGAAACATACTGTGACACGCAATGTACTTAGCACACCAAACTACCAATATTATGCAGGCCTTTTGTTTGCACATAAAGTAAAGATACTCTGCCTACTGCCATTTATCTCTGGGTGAACAAAATATCTCAGTATTCCTCAACAACCAAAGACTGTTACCCCTATACTTTAAACTGCATATTGATACTAAGACTATTTAGAGACTGTCACCCAATTGGAGGTCACTTGCCAGAAGATCAGGTCATGAATCTGGCGCGTTTTGCTTTGCCAAAAACGTTAACACATTCTGCAAGCACATTGATGTCAATGGGCATTTTTTTGCACAACATTTTTCAATAATTTTATAAAATAAAATATATGGGCATTTTCCTATATGGGCAAAATATTTCCATTTTCCTATGGGGGTTACATTTCTTCCTTAACCCCTTCCAGTCCTTGCACACGTCAGGGACACACACACAAGTCAAGTGTTTATTCAACTATAGCCATTTCTAGAACAGCACAGAAACACATGCTCCACTGAACAGATTCAATGATTCTCAGAATTGCATTAAAACCATGACACAGAGCTCTGACAAATATTGCCTGTAGATGCTCCAGTGAGTATAATATTATAGGTATGTAATATGCCATAATGTCCTGTTTGGCTATAGCCTTCATTTCCATCTGCTTTTATTCTTTATAATGTGCCTTGTAGCGATTTATCAATAGAAATAGATTAAACAAATACGGGTGTTTCTAAAGGATAGAGTTAGAATGAATAAATCCTGTTGAAGGAATAATATTCATGCCTGAACATTGAATTGATATTGAGGGGGGTTATTTGTTATGCTCTGAATAACCGAAATTCAAAAAAATTGTGGTTTCCGGTAAAAAAAAAAAAAACTACTACGAATTTTTCAGAATTTATTAAAGCCTGATGGTCTTAAAAGTCCAACTCCGGCATCTCAAAGCTCTCGAGGTCCTGTATAAGTCAATGGGGAAGCTTCCAGTGTCTGCACTGCTGTCCTTACTGATATCCAATAATTTATCACTAATAACAATTAAGTTAATGTAATTACAGGCACAACATTTGCTCCAAGCCTGGTAACCCATAGTAACCAAATGATCGTTTGGTAAATACTGCCTGCTGAGTTGTTACTATGGGTAAGTAGACCTGGAGCAAACTTGCATCTGTTATTAAATTGCCCCCAAACACTAGAGATGGCGCAAACTGTTCGCCGGCGAACTTGTTCGCGCGAACATCGGGTGTTCGCGCTCGCCGGAAGTTCGCGAACGTCGCGCGACGTTCGCCATTTTGGGTTCGCCATTGTTGGCGCTTTTTTTTGCCCTCTCACCCCAGACCAGCAGGTACATGGCAGCCAATCAGGAAGCTCTCCCCTGGACCACTCCCCTTCCCTATAAAAACCGAAGCCCTGCAGCGTTTTTTCACTCTGCCTGTGTGTGCTGAAGAGATAGTGTAGGGAGAGAGCTGCTGCCTGTTAGTGATTTCAGGGACAGTTGAAAGTTTGCTGGCTAGTAATCGTTTTGATACTGCTCTGTTATTGGAGGGACAGAAGTCTGCAGGGGTTTGAGGGACATTTAAGCTTAGGTAGCTTTGCTGGCTAGTAATCTACCTTCTACTGCAGTGCTCTGTATGTAGCTGCAGTGGGCAGCTGTCCTGCTTCTGATCTCATCTGCTGACTGCTGCAATAACAGTAGTCCTTGTAAGGACTGCTTTTATTTTTTTGTTCCAATACAGAGCAGTATCAAGCAGATTACTAGCCAGCAAACTTACTATCATCTGTCCCTGAAATCACTAACAGCTCTCCCCCTACACTATCTCTTCCAAGCACACACAGGCAGATTTTTCAGATACATTTTTGCCCTTGATCCCCCTCTGGCATGCCACTGTCCAGGTCGTTGCACCCTTTAAACAACTTTAAAATCATTTTTCTGGCCAGAAATGTCTTTTTTAGATGTTAAAGTTCGCCTTCCCATTGAAGTCTATGGGGTTCGCGAACCGTTCGCGAACCGCTCGCATTTTTGCGCAAGTTCGCGAATATGTTCGCAAACTTTTTTTCCGACGTTCGCTACATCCCTACCAAACACTACAGTATTTTAAACCCTGGAAAAAATTATGTTTGAATCTGCACTGATGTTAAGTATGTTTTTTTGTTTTTTTATTAAAGCCTTGTGTGAGCCTGGAGAAAGCCTAGCAATAAGCACGGAGGGTTTTTAATTTTCTGTGTAGTGTTGTTGTATGGATTCCACTGCATGGGAATGGACAGGTAACTGATTTCAGGTCTCCCAATGGGATCAATGAGATCAACGCTGAGCAAATTCAGTTTTATTGCATTCAGTATGGCTCTCCATTCCTATTCAGTAAGTCCTTGAGTTGTACATTTCAACTTATTTGAGTTGATCATTTGCTCTGCAGGCCACTAGTGCAAATTAGGCACCGATGTGTATGAAAAATAATGGTACTAATGACTGAATGACACAAGTCACACAATACCAAGGGGCAGATTTACTAACCGACGAAAATTCGCCAGCGTCCACTTCGCACCCAGAGCAACACTTCGCCAGGCAAAAATTCGCTCAGACAACGCTAATTCACTAAAATTAGGAGTTTTGTCGCAGGCGCCGAACTCTGGCGACTTTTCGCTAGCTTCTGCAATGCGAGCATTTGATTGTGAAGATGCGCTCAGGTCAATTTGCATAGGGTGGGAAATTAAAAGTTGTATGGACGTCTTTATGTTAAATGTTGGTGCAAAAACTTACAAATTACACTTTTTAAACACATGTCCAGGGAACCTTAATAAAGACAATAGAGTTGTTATAATGCCCGAAACATGAGCCCACTGTAAAGTTAATGTTCCATATGTTATAAAATGTATGGAGAAAACCGGTTACCAAAAAAACAATTTTAAGGACTTTTGCAGGCTATCACTCTGAAATAAGGATAAGACGCCAGCGGTTTTTGAACTTTTTGATGCATTTTCAACTCACAGAATATAATGTAAGTGCCAAAAGATTGAGGAAGATCCAGGATCGGACCCCCTCCCCCCCCCGCTCCCCTACTGTGACGTGCCGATGCCCAAACAGCGCCACGCTTATGCGCAAATGGTGCAACTGGGCAACTCGAATAATGGGAATTTGCGGCGTATTGTGCTTTCGCCAGAATGAATTGTCGCCTGGTGATAGAGTGTGAATGACCGCTAGCGCCTGTCTATTTCACTAGCGAATTGTCACATGCGCCCGCTAGTAAATTGTCCCTGCGGGGGGTAATGCTAGCGAATTGACGCTAGCGTTAGCCACTTCACCCTTTAGTAAATCTGCCCCATAGTGTGTAATGCCATGGCAAATGTCTCTGTTCATATCAGCAATTAAATAAATATACTGCACTTTTCCATGTTATTCCTAGGGAAGCAGTTAAAAGGAGACTATCATTGGCAGCTTTGTATTATGTACACCTTTGTCTGTAGAATCATTTATATAGTATCTCCTGCAGCATGCTCTGCTGAATATAAAGCTTGTTCTGTAGTTCTTCCACTGTCCTACTTGTTAGATTGATACCGGCTTTCTAGAAGGTTAATGTTATCTACAAAAGAACCTCTCATAATCTCACTTGAGTCCTGTAGATTTGAACTGAAAACCTGCTGAGGCTGCAATAGGTAAAAGCTAAGAAGAAATGCTATAATAAGTCTCTCTGCCCCGCGGGGTGGGATAAGTGCAGATCAGTCTGTACCTGGCAGGAAGGATACACCTCTCCTTTATAACATTAACTGTCTGTTGTCAAACCATCACACCCTCAGGCTTTCTGACACTGACCCATTCGCATGTGTTCTCTATTGATATTATATCTAGCACAGTATAATCTTCAAAGGTTAAAGATTGATATAATAAATGCATTAAAATAACAACTTCCAGAACTGGCTGCTCATAAAAATTACATCACTTTCTACTCCCAACATTCTCAAACTGGAACAATTTCGCTTTTACTGTTCTCAGTCCACCCAGATCACACCAGGATTTGTCCACATCATGCGTTGTTCTGTTAGCTACAAAGTAGCAGGCGGTGGTTTTAAAATATGGCTACAAATGCTGTGTTTTATTTACTGAACTTACTGTAAAAGCAAAGAGCTTCAGCAGCCCTATTATAGTAAAGATCCAGTCCTTTATGTTTGTCCCCTGCAGGTCCCCTTCTTGGACCTTGCCAGACATTATTTGAGTGTCAGTGGCACTGCACATGCTCTGTGTGCTCTAAGCTGCTGTTGACAAGCTAAGCTTAGGGACTGTTATAAATTATCAAACCATTAGTAGAAAGATAGTTTAGTTTCCATCTATCATAGAGCTAGTGCTACCAGTTTGTAGGTCCCTAGCTTCAAGTAACTGGCAGGCAAAAAAATATGGGATACTAAGGGCATCTAGGAGCACAGGCACACATAATTACTGCTAAAAGGAAATGGTGACCTTGGCAGGGCCAGGCAAAGCCAGATGGGTGCCCAAGGCAACCCAACGAGCCATGTCGCCCCATCACGCACGTCCGCCTATGCATGTTTGAACAGACGCAAGTCCGCACACAATCGAGAGTGTAAACAGGCGCCCAGCCATCCACACACTTTACCTTTGGTGGACAGAACCGCTGAGAACCTCTCTGTGAGGGGACACTCCGGGGACTAGGTGTAGGCGACAGATAAGGTATGTGCCTGGCAACCCCCAAACTTTACACCCTAGGCACGTGCCTCTTCTGCCTACCCCTAGTTCCGGCACTGGACCTTGGGCTAACTCTTTGTTAAGATGTAGTCAGAAGAACAAAAGTCTTCTTAATAACTTGACCTGCTCCAGAGTCCCCTTATACCTGGTTCTAAAAAACCAAAGTAGTGCAGTTGGGTGCCATCTTGGGCCTCTTCAGGTCCTCTTTTCTGCGATCACCGACACCAAGCCAATTGAAGCTGATTTGGATCTGACATGCTTGGTGTCAGTGGCTGCAGAGAAGAGAAGTGGACTGAAATGGCACCTGACAAGTAAATCTGATTCAAATTCACCATTAGATTTGAGAAAGGTGCCTTAGAGTTTAACAAATCCAGCACTGTTCAGGATTCAGATTCCGGCAAATTCCCTTTTTTCAGTCATGCCAATTATGTTAATTTTTAAGTCAAGGGACTTGAAAGTAGGGATGCACCGAATCCAGGATTCGGCCTTTTTAAGCAGGATTCGGATTCGCCCGAATCCTTCTGCCTGGCCGAACCGAATCCGAACCCTAATTTGCATATGTAATTAGTGACTTTTTGGTCACAAAACAAAGAAGTAAAAAACGTTTTCCCCTTCCCACCCCTAATTTGCATATGCATATGCAAATTAGGGTTCGGATTCGGTTTGGTATTTGGCCGAATCTTTTGCAAAGGATTCGGGGTTTCGGCCAAATCCAAAAAAGTGGATTCGGTGCATCCCATCTTTAAAGCTCTGGTCTGGACAATGGAAGTCTATACAGTCACCTACATTGCATTTCTATTTACTAACATTTGGATTTTTGTTTTTTTATTTCTCTAAAACTCTGAAAAATCTAGATTTGCTAAGTGTAAAAACTAAGAAATACTCCAATACAAATCTTTTCCACCTAAAAGCAGTTGAGGTTCCATAGAAGTCAACGGGAGCTGCACTGATCATATTGGACATTCTTTTTAGACTTTCAGAGTTTTTCGGATTCGTTTTCACTATGAATTGTACCAAAAAAAAAATTTAATATATTTTTTCGGATTGTTCAGCACTTTTTTCCCATTTGTACATTTTATATTCTGATCTTGTAATAAATGACATGGCATTTGTGATTTTAGTTAAAAACAAGTTGATTTGCAGTTTCAAAAACCTCTAAAACCATTAAAATTAGAATGTTGATAAATGTGCCTCTTAATGTTGCTCATATTTTATTATACAAATTAAGTTCAGACTCTGACAAACATCTGTAGAGTATTTGAGGAAATCCAGAAATCTGGGATTTGTTGCCTGCCTATGCCTGTATATATACAGTACCTGAAAACCTGTGATCAAGTTCAACCCAAAACACAGAAAACAGGTGATTTTTTTATGTTTGGGGAGGCTAGCACATAGTAGGGTAAATATAGGTCCAATAATGGATTAATGCAGTGCCCATTCCATGTATTAAACCACAGAAAACATGACACGATACATACAATACCTATTCTTTTTAGAGCACATGGCAGGATCAGTACAGTGCCAGTTTCCTGCATAACAACCCCAGAACGTATTATATGATAGAACAGGATAAGAATAGTGTACAGGTATGGAACCTGTTATCCAGAATGCTCAGGACCTAGGAGTTTCCAGACAATGGATCTTTCCATAATTTAGATATTCATACCTTAAGTCTACTAGAAAACCATTCAAACGTTAAATAAACCCAATAGGCTGGTTTTGCCTTTAACAATGATTAATTATATCTTAGTTGGGATCGAGTACAAGTAACTGTTTTAATAATACAGAGAAACAGGAAATCGTTTTTTAGACTTTGGATATGGTCTTTCCATCATTTAAACATTAAATAAACCCAATAGGCTGGTTTTGACTTCAATAATGATTAATTACATCTTAGTTGGGATCAAGTACAGCTACTGTTTTATTATAACAGAGAATAGGGAAAGGTTTTTTAAACTTTGGATTATTTGGATAAAATGAGAGATGGCTTTCTATAATTTGGGGCTTTCTGGATAACGGGTTTCTGCATAACAGATCCTATACCTGTTTACTATTTTTTGGTGTTGGTTTGTTAAAATCTACCTACAGTATGGTTTGTAACAGAACCCTTGGCTAATAAGGAACTCAGTAATAGCCTGTATGATGATATTCATCATTTGTCATGTTGGACAGGATCTGCTATCGCTCTACGTCCATATTTTCAGGCATAACTGGAAATTACATGGCAATTCTAAGAGCTATTTCCATGGCTGTGTGCAAAATGACTTCCAATGTAGCATGGAAAATCAGCATTTGGCCTCATCAGTTTCACCGCCAAAATGTGCAACGTGATTGGAAAGGGGCTGAGTTGCATTTTTTTTCAGTAGCAGATTAGCATTTAGAATGGGGGCCCAGGAGGATTGATCGGAGCGGCGCAACATGAAAACTCTCGCTGATTGACCAAGTGGAAACAGAGGCAATTAATCTCATGCTAAAGCCGACACATGGGAAGGAGATAAATGTTACATAGCAGCTGGGTCACACATGGCTTTAACTCAGTGCCTGTCTGTTTGGAGGGTTTCCCCCATAGCCTGTCTTTAGTAAACTGTATAGTACATGGATAGACCTGGCTTGTCTATGCTGCAGCATTACAGCACTGCCTATGGAAGTAACCTTCAGCCTTTAGCTTCCCATCTGCTGCTGAACTGTAGTTATCAATTAGGAGTACAATTATTTTTCCAAGTAAATATTTCCCAACTAAGGTCTAGATAAAGAATGTAAAATGTTAATCAGACATATCGGCTTATGACTTTGATTATTAAAGGGGAACGCCACAAAAACATAACTTAAGCTTTTTGAAAAGTAAACATAATTTCAAGCAACTTTGCATTATACATCAATTAAAAAATATGCAGATTTTTCATGATTTTTAATGGTTTGGGACAGTTCCCTAAGCCTAGCCCTCTGCTCTCCTGCTGATCTGTCTGACTACTTTGCTGAACTGGCTGACTACTGTTACTTTGTATCAACAGCCATCTGTCCTTAGCCTGCATCCTCCAAACCCCGCGATTTCAATAAGGAACATGACATCACAGTGCAATGCATTGTGGGTTATGTAGTTCCAGCATGCTGTGTGTAAGCTGTGGAGAAGTTGTTACAATTTATAACATCAGTGTTTAGTCCCTCCTTCCCTGCCAGGATTTCAAACAATGCAGAAAGAGAAGAACTGTTAGCTGGATTTCAGCATAGAAAATGGCATTTATTCATACTTTTTGAAGAAACAGGTAACTGTGATGGGTATATTAGGGGTTTCTGTCTTATGTAGGCCTCTTTATCAAATTTTGGTTTAGAACCCGAAGTTCCCCTTTAAAGGGCATGTAAAGGCAAAAAAATAAAATCCCATTTTTACTGTCTTTAATGAAAAAGAAACCTATCTCCAATATACTTTAATTAAAAAATGTGCACCGTTTTTGTAAGAAACCCGACTGTATGCAGTGAAATTCTCCCTTCATTTACTGAGCAGGGAAAACAATCATACTTATGAACAGCAGGGGGAGCCCCCAACTTACTTCCCAGCCATGCAGAACTCAAGCAGCTTTGTTTATGATGATCCCTAAGCAGCCCAGACCACACTGAGCATGTGCACAGTCTTAGTCTTGCAAAGATGTTTAACAAAGTTACAAGATGATGACCCCCTGTAGCCAACTTTGAAAGCATAAATTATTTGTTTGATTAGGCTTGTGGTGCAGTAAGTTCATGTTTATATTTAGTATACAAAATACAACATTTCTAGCCTTATTCTATTTTAGACTTTACATGCCCTTTAAGGCTCTTTAAAACTATTATTGGAGGCAAAATTCAATAGAAAAACCCCTTTCTTACCTGATACTGTAAAGCACATTCCCATTCTTAAATATCCGCAGTAATTTGTTGTCCGTGGTGACATCGTGAAAGTTAGCTCCTTTCTCATTGGCAAAGAATAAATCAGGCTTCCAAATAGAATCCAACATGGAAGGGTCCAAATCCAAAGAATCGTCTGGGTATTCGCTATACGAAAGCCGAGGATCATTCCATGTTTGCCTCAAAAAAATGTTAACTCTGTAGTCCTATAAAAATGGCAGCAACACACTCATTAGCGTCAGTTATAAAAACGCATGTTTATAGCAGATTATATAGCGTTGATCTTCCTTGTATTTGTGTGAACTGGTTTTATGCAAAGTGGAATGTGACTATGTCTTTGCACTTACTGTATGTGAGCGGGAAGTGCCATTTTGTTTGCTCATTTGAGGCATTATACTTCAGAAACAGCAAAAGTAATATCTATGAATCCTAATTATTATTTATAAATGACGAATTTAAGGCCAACCACATGGCAGCTGCCACTTGAATGTATAAAGCCAAATGTCATAGTCTTTACAGAAACCTGGAATCAAATGTTTCCTTTCAGTTTAAAGGGAAACTAATTGCCGAAGGGACCCGAAGATTCCCGAAGTGGTGAAGATGGCGCCCCTGAGCTCCTCTGCGCTGACTCTGCATCAGTAATTAAAGACTTAGGGGCATTTATAGGTATTAACACCTGTGCGAGGGGAACAGGGAGGGGGGACTATGGAGGGTAGGGGTTTTTCATTAGTTTGGGTGTTTAGTTTTCTTTTAAAGGAAAGCAGACTGAAGAGAATCCCTGCTTATTAACATACTTCCCCAATATGCCACTCTTATATAGATTCTATAATGCAATTTATAAATGTTGTTCCACAAAAAACTGATGCCTTGAAGGTACCCCATCCAGAAATAACCCTTTATATAATGTCCCACAAACCAGTATTTTGCAGATTTGCTTGGTGTCACAGTGGTTAAACATGCCTACCTTACAGCAATTGCGTTGTGGGGTTGATTTAGTGTGGGTGCATAATACGGTGAATAAATTGTAAGTTCTATTGGTTGCAGAGACCAGTGTAAATGATCTTGAGAAAGTGATGCATGGCATGTTGGTGCTTCATAAATAAGTATAATAATAAGACTAAATACATTGGGGCAAATTCACTAAAGGACGAAGCGCATAAGGCTAGTGTTAATTCGCTAGCGTAGGGAATTTTCGTTAATTCGCTGATTCACTAACGGACACTGGCGTAACTACTCAAATTCACTGACGCACAAATTTTTCTCAACGCTACCTTTTACGCCAGACTTCCTTCGCCACCTCAGACCAGGCGAAGTGCAATAGAGTAGATAGGGATTGCTTCAAAAAAAGTTAAAAAATTTTCTAAGTCCCAAAAAACTTTTTTTATGACTGATAGGCTGAAAACGATCAAAAATTTTTTTGGGGCTCCCCTCCTTCCCCCCTACATTTCCTAACTCATGGAACATTAACTATACAGTGGGCACATGTGTAGGGCACAATAAAAATTTTATTTGATGTTTTGAAGGTTTCCCAGGCTTGTGTAGTGATGCTACATATACAGTACCTCCATTGTAAGTTCAATTTGGTGCCGTATGCAAATTAAGCATCGCTAGCGTAACTTCGCTTTGCTTGGCGAATTAACGCTAGCGCAACTTCGCAACCTTCCTCTTCCCCTGAGCACAGCTTCGGATTTTAGTGAATTTGCGTAGCGCTGGTGAAATTAAGCCTGGCGAAGTGCGGCAAAGTGGACGCTGGCACAACCACGAATCTTAGGGAATTTGCCCCATTAAATCCATGTTTATTTCCCTCCAGAACAAAAAAACAGAGGGATCTATATGTCCAGTTACAGTAGTATGGTTAATAGAAAACCACTTACTATTTGTGCACAGTAGAGTATAATGAAATGTGCCACCTAGTGCCAAATACACCCAACCCAAGTCTTATTATCCATCCACACAACCCTGATCTCACATTTCTGAATCTACTCAAAGTGTGGGAAATTACATCTCATTAGTACTGTACATCGCTAATCCTGATGTTTGTTCCCATTTGCACCATTACAGTAACTGTTAATCTTTCGTGTAATAAAATGGAAGTGTAGCTGATGTAGCAATTTACATTAATTAGTTCCTTAGTTCCTGGGCACAGGTTTCATTATCTAACGATTCACAAGATTGCTGCAATGCAGGTCATGTTATCATTACACCTTTACGTGGCGGAAAGAAAGAACTGATATGGGGCTCAGGGTGAATAATACTATCCTAATATTTATGCATTTCAAATGGTAAAATATGGAGACTAAAACTGGACTGCATATTCTAAATTAGGCTTTACCATTACTTTGTAAAGGGTAGAGTTACCCCCTCTTCACATACATCTATACCTATTTTAATACGTGACAATACCCTGCTGGTCTATAATGAAGGGCATTGCTTGCTACAGGCAAGTTTATTATCCACAAGTACCATCAAGCTCTTCTCCATCATGGATCTGCCCAACTTAGTCCTTTTAGGTATTAGTGGCTGCATATTTTTACAACTGGAGTGTATATTCTTACATTTATTAACCTTGGATCTCATCTGCCACTTAGCTGGAAAGATTCTTAGTTTGCTCATATTTTCCTGCAGGAATGCCACATACTTCATGGAATGAATTAACCTACATAGTTTTGTGTCATCTGCAAACACCAATGCATTACTTTCGGTGTCCTCCAACAAGTCATTAATGGACAAATTGAATAAAAGTGGACCCATACAGACCCCTACAGCACTCCACTATGAATCCTACTCCAAGTAGTCAATGTATCATTGTGTAAGGTACCTGTAACCGCAGCTGGGGCGCAGACACGGGGGTGCTTAGGTTCCTGAGGATTCCCGGCGTCTGTCGCGCGCGCACGCGTCTTTTTGCGCGGGCATGCGTCCGTTCATTCGGAAGCGCGTGTCGCGATGGTCGCGGGCGCATTGACGCTGCGTCATTACGTTTTGGCGCCAAACTTGTCCCTTTAAAAAGACGTCAGAAAGAGCAAACAGTGCTTGGTGATTTCCTTGCTAGTACCTGTTACTGTGTTCTCTGTTTATGCTTTGGATTGTCTTTCTTGTTACCGACCTCGGCCTGACCTGGACTTCGATTACCTTCTGCCTGCCTTTGACTTCAGCCTGTTCCTGACCACGAGTACTTCTGCCTGTCTTCTGACCTGTTGCCTGATTCCTGTTTACGATATCTTCTGCCTGCCTCCGACCTCGGCCTGCCCCTGACTACGTTAACCTCTGCCCGCCTACCGACTTTCTGCCTGTTCCTCCGACCACGCTTCCCGACTTGCATCCATTCCTTCGGGTCAAGTTCAGCAAGCTGTACACTAACAGCAGTTCTAACTGCTCTTCCTATTGAATCTCCAAAAGAGCCTGACACATTGATAACCACCCTCTCTACATGGTCCTTTAACCAGTTTCCTATCCATGGGCAACAGTATAATCAAGACCAATCTTAGTTTAGAGCAGAGAGAGACAACTGTGTTATGGGGTAGCCGTGGCATTGTATTCTTATACTTTCATTCAAACTGTATGGTAATACAGATACATCAATGTTAATAAGAGCTTCTTTAGCAGTTTACCATAATCTGTGCTGCAGAAGGTTGACCTGCCGTTTTGGAAGAACCACCTATCTAGCCTCCAGCCTATTACAGGTGAATTCTTATTACTGACACCAAAAGGCTGATGTACTCTCACTGCAATCAATAGTAGATCTGCATATCTCCTTGTATGTGTTACTAGAAGCAATGGAAGACATCAGCTCTTACGCCTCTGGACAATGACCCAAAAAAGTTCAATGACATGTAATGGACCAAAGTAGATTATTTTTAGGAGCTCACAAGCCTTCTAGATGGTGACCTGCTCTTAAAATATATTAAAAATGCACATCAAATAGGACACAACTGGGTCCTCTACATTCCTGGGTCTCCAACTGCCACAGGGTCCTGTTTTACTCGGACATAAAGCTGCAGGTATCAAATGATATCAACGCATGACCCTAGTTGGCGAGGCCTTAATCACATATGGTTAAGACTAGTGATATCATTTTGGAAAGTAATTTTAAGACTGCAGAACCAATGCACAATCTTTTTTTCCTCTCATTTGGGCAAAATAAAATATATATGCTAATTAGTAGCATTTCTTATAGATGCTGGGAAAGTCCAACACTAGGAATGTCATTATACATGAATCTTTTCATATTAGACAAATAGATACAAAAAATTTAAACTACGTTAGTGTGTATTTAAGAAGATTTTTTTTTAAAAGAGAGAGACTACTAAGCCATGATTTCCTGAAACAAGGAAATTCCCTATTTAGAACAGATTAATTTCTGCATTATTTGTATCGCAATCCGCCGAAAGAGTTTTACATCCAATTATGAAGCAAACTTGCTTCGCCTGCATTTTTCCTCCTTCATTCCCTTCCTTTACTGGCAGTCATGCCAAAGAGTATTAATCTATATTCCAGTAATGAAGCCAGTGTATAACCATAATTAATATGAACAAATTAGGAGTAGCAGATTTGGAAACAATAGCGTTTCAATGAGTTGATGGGTTTTTAAATGGCTTCCGTATGCCACATGGTATGCAGATCAGTGACATACACGAAGCTGTTATCCTAGTAATGCCAGCACAGTTCAATCAAATCAGCGTATCCTTCCCCATCCCCAACGCAGACGATGCAGGCTTCAATGAACTCCAATGCGCGAGAGCATTCCTCATTGTCTGCATGTTCCAAATAATTGCCATGTCCATATGCCAATGCTGGCCGTTTATGACAGAATAACATTGTTGCTTTAAATATTCAGATTCTGTCTGAATACAAACTAGAAAATATTAGCTCTTCAGCTGCTGCTGATCGATCATCTTAAAAGAGAAGGAAACCCAGTCGGCGCAAAAACCCTCCCCCACTCCCGTGTGTTGCCCACCCTCCCTCCTCCCCCCTGGCCTACCTGTCCCGCTGGGCAAATGCCCCTAACTTGTTACTTACCCTTCTGTGCAGGTCCAGTCCACGGAGTTCACAGGCGCCATCTTCTTCCACGCGATCTTCTTCCTGCTTTGACCGGCATTTTGGTGCATGCGCAGTAGGAGCATTTCGCCGGTACGGATCTACTGCGCATGCACCAAAAGTAACGAAGTTTTCCAATTTCACTTAATGACTCTTGGCGCATGCGCAGTAGATCGTACCAGCGAAATGCTCCTACTGCGCATCGCTTGGAAGAAGATGGCATCGGTGAACTCCGTAGACTGGACCGGTGCAGAAGGGTAAGTAACAAGTTAGGGGCATTTGCCCAGCGGGACAGGTAGGCCAGGGGGGAGGAGGGAGGGGAAGCAACATGGGGGGGAGGGTTTTTGCGCCGACTAGGTTTCCTTCTCCTTTAAGAACCTCTTCTAGCCGGTGGCTTGGGTCAACTGCTGGCATCTATAGCAGCAAAGAGCCATATATCAGTAATCCATGAGAAAAGTGAAACCAGATATAAAATAACATATTATCCATGTAGTCTTCTGATTCATAAGTTGAACTTAAGGTCAACCATCATGTCCTATTAAATGTGTTTTACATATGCATTATGTTTTAGATATGTCATCCCTGCAGGGAGCATGGGAACGAGGGTATAAGATTGTTGCACTTTCCCCGTTACCCCCCAATGAGTAAAACATAAAGTAAATAGGTTTGTGTAAGAGCAGGATTCTCATGGTCCTCTCAAATCATCATTATCTGAATTAACTCTCAGCTCCAAGCAGTTTACACAATTTTTGTTGTTGTTGTGCAGCTCTTAAAAGGGGCAGTATGTTCCCTTGTGCAGCATGAGTTCAATGAGTAGGGCTTGGGCTAAAAATACTTTTTTACCTGTTGTTTTAATTATGAAAAATCTTCTTATTTCTTGAGCTAAACAGGGCAAAGAGGGCAATAAAGCCAGGGTTGGATGGGCTGGCGGGACACTTGAAAAAAACACAGTGGTCCCCAGCGCTTATGGGCCCCACTAACCCAGACCCGATCCCCTCTTGCTCTCTGCTGTCACTCCCTGCTCACCTCCACTGTTGATCCCTGTTGACCTCCACCATTGCTTCCCGCTGACCTCCCTCCCCCTTCATGGCAAAAGTAAGCATACGATTCGCATCAAGGGGAGGGTCTGGTGGTAAGTGGGCAACAGAGGCCCCAGAGGGGGTGTTGGGGCACCAGGTTGGTCTTGCTCACCCCAGTCTGACCCTGATTAAGGCTACATGTTTGGTCCTTATGGTGTAGATATTTAGATTATCATTGCACAGATAATCCCTTTACATAATGGACTCCTGCTAACAAAACAGCTATAACAAAGGGTGATGTTTGTATTCTAATAATATACCATGCAAGGAGTAGCTTCAGTTTCCCCATCTGCCCTGTTTAGCTCAAGAAATAACAAAAAACATATATTTTGTTGTAATTAACACAATAGGCAAAAAGTAAGTTCATCACAAGCACTAATTGTTGCACTCATGTTTGACAGGTAGTATATTGCCCCTTTAAGGGAGGTATTTCCTGCAGTAGTTCTCTTATGTAACGTTTGCAACCTTGTAAAGGGACAACTGATGTTATGGTGGCTTGATTGATGGACTTGAAAAACACAGGCACAAGGGGGTTTTCAGAAAAAAAAACATTGTTAAATATGGATTATAAGGCTATGCTGAAGTTATTATGGAAGCAAATACCTCCTGATTTAGCTGAGCCTCCCCAAGATGGAGGACATCTAGAAAATTGCAAATTAGCAGAAGTTGGCAAAGGGGACCTCATTAAGGCGCAAAACTAATTTGGGTTTTGGGTTTAATTAACATTAAGTAGCACGTGTCATATTGTAAAGGTTTTTTTCTCCCCTTTACAGTAATAGTCAGCATATTATCGGCTAATTGGTTGCTTGCACTGCTGATGGAAAGGGCAGCATTTATCACAGTGATCTTGTCTAAATGAAGTAATAAATCATTTAATGGGCTATGGTCCCAAGTGTTAAAGCCAAGCAATTTAAGTTGAACAGGAAAATTGATAGTCTATGTTTTCTGATCTTTTAATAGCTGAAATCATTCCAAACTGGTTTGGATACATCCTTGTGATCAAACTTTTTAAACCAGTTATTAGGTCATGGGAGCAATAACCATCCCAAGTTTGTGTATATTGTGCCTTTGGTACCAAAAATATGTTGGAGAAAATTATATCCATTATTCTGATTTATATTTACTTATTTATGCAATTTTTTTGCAATTTACTTCAGTCTGTTATGCACGGCTTCATAAATATACCAAGTCCTTTTACTGTAAATACATTAACCAAGCATCAGCAGTTTCCATGAGCCATAGACATGGCAAATATTCTGCAGTACAAAAGAGAGAAAGCTGTTTATTAGCCAATTGTGCACTGATGGGACATGAGTGGGTTTCTTTGCATGTGTGTAATTGCACAAATGTCAAGAGTTACTATTCCTCTATACGGCGGATACTTTGGAATACACGTGGGTTGACATTCTCTAAGGATCGACAGAGGAGTTTCAGCTGTGGGCATAGAAAAATATTGCTAAGAGAGCTATTTCCTCACAATAGGCTCGGAGCATTTAATATTCATGTCGAATAATCATACATAACTTATTTGCATATGGTTTGAGGTAATAATCAGATGCAAGGCTTCATCAGTGGTGTATACCTCAAGGTTAAAACATATTAAAAACATTGTGCTAATTAAAGAAGCCGAACATTCACGTTCGTTAAGTGACACATTCAGTGGGCAGAAGAATACATATACACACATCCAAGAGGTTATAGCTCTTCATTTAATGAGCAAACGATATATTCACGTTCATTGAAGGGTTTTAGTCCACACTTTCTTCAAGCCTTATCCCTATTAATTGTAAGAAAATGTTCTTTTTAGTGGCATAGGGTAGAATCCCCAGGGCACCAGAAAAATATTGTGCAAAATCAGGGAATTCATTATGCATTATACAGTATATTGGTGGGACCTAGTAATGGGTGAATTTGGGGCATTTTGCTTCATGGAAAACGGCGAAAAATTCGCTGGCGAAAATGCTCCAGCGTCCATTTTTTTTGACGCCGGCGAATTTTCGTGCCTGGCGAATAAATTCGCCCATCACTAGTGGGACAGCAAAAATGTTTTAAAATGAAGGAAAACTTCCAAACAGGGGTTGTGAAATTGAGGTTTCACTGTAATATATTTAGTAGAGCTCATCAGATGGTGTATTCTTTGAATTACTCACAGTTATACCTACTTCCGCCTGGGATACTAATAGACTGGTTTGAACATATTCCACCTTTATATTATTAGTCATTATTAGGATTAGTAACATACATATAGAAGAAGTTAACGGGATTCTGTCATGATTTTTATGGTGTCGTTTTGATTTATAAATGATACTGTTTACACTGCAAATAATTCACTCAAATTATATTCCTGAACCAATATGTGTATTTTTTTTTTAGTTATTATATTGGTGTGTAGGTCATTTTGCCTGGTCATGTGCTTCCAGAAAAAAAAAAACAACACTTCCTGATGGAACTGCTTTCAGATAAGCTATTGTTTCTCCTACTCAATCTAACTAAAGGAGTCACAGAGGGATTTTTACTATTGAGGCTATTCTCATATCTACCAGGGAGCTGTTGTCTTGTGTCAGGGAGCTGGTTACTTTCCTATTGTTCTACAGACGGGCTTCTGGGGGGAAAGGGAGAAGGTGATATCACTCCAACTTGAAGAGCAGCAGTAAAGAGTGACTGAAGTTTATCAGTGCACAAGTCACATGACTGAGGGCATCTGGGAAACTATCTAGCCTCATGTCAGAATTCAAAATAAAATATAAAAAAATGTGTTTGCTTTTCAGAAAGAACAGATTTCAGTGCAGGATTCTGCTGGATCAGCACTATTAACTCATAAATTCCCATGAAAGAATCCCTTTAGGGAGTACTAACAAGGAATCATTTTTCCCTTTCAAGAGAAATAATGGTAAATAAACATATTTGGGGGATGAATCTGTATCCTCTATTAAGTCGGAAACATTATAAATCAAGTGAAACAATAGAACTCAGTTAATGGCATTTAGCAGAATTTAGGAGCAGCAATACAATAACTAATGACATTAACAATTTTATTAAATGCTACATTAATAACATTCCCCTTTTCCTCCAGCAGCCACAAATAACCTCATTGTAGAAACCAAGCTCACTATTATTTAAGGCATACTGTTGGAATTATCAAACAAAAGAAAGGTTATCTGCAAGATCTCCTGTCTTTATGTGAATGGGATTTGCTCCACGGTGGGGCATTGTGACAGCATTTCTAAGCAATAGCAATTAGTGTTTAATTTTATATGTTCACACTTTAAAATAAGTTCAAACTATTATACAAATGTGACAAGAACAGCTCCTTCAGCTATTCTATAGCTTGGAAAGAAGAGATAAGAGAATGCAGCAGAATTGCTGAATTTCAAGTTCTTACTGCGATTAAAGTTTTTTTTGTAGCAAAAACAGCAAATTCAAAATTTCTAAAATTCAGATTTTTATGCCAACAATTTCAACACTTGTATAAAAAAATGTGGCGCCTAAAAGATGGTGAATTCACGTAGAAGATAATGGAAATTGTATTTTCAAATTTCAAGCTATTTTTTTTTCATTTTTAAGTTTAATTCAGAGTTTGGCAACCAGGGGCGTAACTACAGAGAAAGCAGACCCTGTGGTTGCAGGGGTACCAGGTGTGCAAAGGGCCCTGTAAAGCCCTAATTAGTGACCATAATTGGTAAACTTATCTAAAATATTTGGGGCCCTAAATTGAATTGGCTGTTGAACCCATCTAGTTACGCCACTGTTGACAACTCATGGTGACTTTACTGCATTCCAGTTGTCTTTTCATGTTTTTAAGCAATTGCATTTTCAGGTTTCAAATCTTTCTCTTAAATAAGTGCACAATCAAGATTTTTGAGGTTACGAGTCTTTTTAATTAAAAAAAAAAGAAAAATCAGAGTTTAGATAAATGTACCCCAAGTATTCATTAGCAAAAACTGATCACTGCTAAGGGGTCCGTTTACTAAAGTGCGGTAAATCTGACTTTAAGTTTCCGCATGTTATCACTGAGAATATTTTTACGCCAAAATATTCGCAGCGACTACGTTTACTAAACAGCGATGCGCTCAGAAGTCATTGCGATCACTTGCGGTAACTACGTTAAGGAACCAGCTTACGTTAGCGGTAATTTTAGCGAGTTGCGAATTTTCTGGTGAAAAATTAAGTTTTTGCGAATATTTATGCTATAAAATAGTCTTGTTTTATGGTGGTTATTGTGGCAATTTTTACTGTGACATTTATGGCCAGAAATGCATCTTCAAAACGCATAAACTTTATTAACTGATAATTGTACCATCCAGCAACATCACCAGAGTGCCAATAGAATCATAGGAACAAGAAATGATACCAGTCAATCTCTTTGCTTCATAGAAATGCACAGTTTAATGTAGCCAATTACAATGAAACCAAAAAAGCGTAGAGGCTGACGAATCCTTGGACTGTGATGCCGCTGCCAATAATACGACTCTGAGCTAAAACTGCTGCTGTTGCAACTGATAGAAGCAGAAGCCAAAATATCCTGTCAGCAGTAGCTACAGATCTGTCTCTCTTGTTAGCAAAGAATGATGGGTAAAAAAAACTAGTATTATGGGATATTTCCTGCCCCTTGAGAATTTTCTGGTGAAAAAAATACTTTTACGCCACTACATAGGTGGCGGTAAAAGTTTGCGAATATTCTGGCGTTAATTTTGTCTTTAGCATATTTCGCTGTTTAGTAAACCAGGCGTTAATGTGTACGTAACGTTATTTTCAGTGAATGCGATAACTGGCGAACAATTATTCTTGCGCAAGAAAATTTGCAAATTTATATTTACAGCAGGTTAGTAAACGGGCGATAACATATTTGGCGAAAATTCTGTCTATATTTTGTGCGAATATTTTTAACGCACTTTAGTAAACGGACCCCTTGGTCTTTGAATCCCTGTACCATCTGATTTAAAAAAGTATACGTTGTTGCTATTGTAGACAGATCTCCACAGTCATCCTGCTCCCCAACAAAAATCTCCCTCCAAGGGTATAGGAGTATAAATACTTGAGGCAACATAAACAGAAACAGTCACCAATAAAGGTATAAAGAATGTACAGGGTGCAGGGAAAGATATAGGGAAATACAGGTATGGTACCTATTATCCAGAACGCTTGGGACCTGGGGTTTTCCAGATAATGGATCGTTCTGTAATTTGGATCATCATACCTTGTCGACTAAAAAAATCATGCAAACATTAAATAAACCCAATAGGCTGGTTTTGCTTCCAATAAGGATTAATAATATTTTAGTTAAGATCAAGTACAAGCTAATGTTTTATTATTACAGAGAAAAAGGCAACCATTTTCCAAAAATTGGATTATTTGGATAAAATGAAGTCTAAAGCTGGCCATAGATGTTGAGATTTTTAAAAGATCAGATCCTGATTGTGAGACCACGATCTTCTCAGAACGATCGTACGATCGTACGAATCTACCATCAACTAAAAATACCAATTTACCAGGAAAACAAAGGGGAGCTGTCTGCTTGGCCCTGCAAACATAGAGAGATTGCACTGGGACCGACAAAGATTTTTTGACCTGGCCGATCAATTTCCCGACAGATGTCGGCCGAAAAATCGTAAGATGTACGATCGTTCGAATACCACTAACCGCACGATAATTTCGAAGGATCGGTCGGGCTTCCCTAAAATCGGTCGTTCGGCAAGAAGAATCGTCGCGTCTATGGGGACCATAAGGTAGACAGCCTTTCTGTAATTTGGTGTTTTCTAGATAACGGGTTTCCGGATAATGGATCCCATACCGGTATTGCAAACCACATAAATTAATGTTTAGGTTCTCTCCTATAAAAAAGCTTTCTGGAAAACAGATACGGTATTGTGTCTAGGTAATATGCACAAATTAATTGTTTTGATATGTTTAATGCTTTTTTCTGAAGCAAACCATTATTTTTAATCACTGGCAACTTATTATGTACAACCATTTCCTCTATAATGTACGTGGCTGCTTTGGATTTCTCTTGCCGCTTGCATTCCTACTGTGGCACATTACCATTGTAATTAGAAAAGTCTGCCACATCGCTTGATGTTTCTGCAGTACCTGGGCTTAGAATGATAAAATGAGACCTAACACCAAGATAAAGCTCATACTCTGTCTGTATTTGTGTTGCAGAACAACAGCATTGGCTCTAGTACATGGAAAGCCAACGTATTGCTCTCCAGCTGCTCTTGACTTGAAATTCCCAGGATATCTCACGTGAGAAGCACCAAATGGCCTATCTCTGCTCTAATGCTCCTGGCATCTGGGAGGTGTATATACAGTATATCTATGCACTCGTGTGCATTAATGGATGTGCTCAATAATAAAAAAAAATGCATAAGCAACATTTACTGATCTTCCATCAAAGACAAAAGGTATATGTAAAAGCACGTCTTCAGTCATTCTTTGATATGCTGTAGTTCCATATGTAGAAGCTTCAGACACATGGAAGAAGATCTTATGGTTCATTACATGAAAACTTATGGGCAAGGTTCAATTTGAGGAGAAAAATTTCTCTAGTTCCAGTTTTATTTCCCATAGACTTTGAGTTTTCATGCGATAAGTTTCTCCTCATTGAATTGCATCTGGCGTTATGGGAAAATCTACAATTTAATAAAGAGATACATTTTATCTTCAAATTGAATCTGACCCATTCTGTGGATTGCATCTGTATACACAAAACTACTGGCTAAAATTGGGCAGTGTTATGGCAGGTACAGTTAATGTTGTTGGGCAGGGTAGTCTTGGATGAAATGACATGGTCTATCTTATCATCTATCTATCTATCTATCTATCTATCTATCTATCTATCTATCTATCTATCTATGTATCTATCTATCTATCTATCTATCTATCTATCTATCTATCTATCTATCTATCTATCTATCTATCTACTATCTATCTATCTATCTATCTATCTATCTACTATCTATCTATCTATCTATCTATCTACTATCTATCTATCTATCTATCTATCTATCTACTATCTATCTATCTGTCTATCTACTATCTATCTATCTATCTATCTATCTATCTATCTATCTATCTATCTATCTATCTATCTATCTATGTATCTATCTATCTATGTATCTATCTATCTATCTATCTACTATCTATCTATCTATCTACTATCTATCTATCTATCTATCTATCTATCTATCTATCTACTATCTAACTATGTATCTATGTATGTATGTATCTATGTATGTATGTATCTATCTATCTATCTATCTATCTATCTATCTATCTATCTAACTATGTATCTATGTTTGTATCTATCTATCTACTGTATCTATTTCACTCTCTTTACTATCTATCTATCTATCTATCTATCTATCTATCTATCTACTATCTAACTATGTATCTATGTATCTATGTATCTATCTATCTATCTATCTATCTATCTATCTATCTATCATCTATCTATCTATCTATCTATCTATCATGTATCATCTATCTATCTGTATGTAATTGTTATTTGAAGTTCCTATATCTGAGTGTTTTGCCAACCTGACTGTCCCTTCTCAACTTCTCAGTTAGAGTTTCTAATACTAATGGACTCCTGTTGCATAAATATGGCAGTCCCCTCTTATAGAGGAACATTGGGGTCAGATAGGTAATGTAGAAGCATCGGAAAAATAATTTTATGGCAAAATTATAAATAGCATGCGAAGACAATATCATGGTAGATGTAAAAAAAAATAGGGATGCACCGAATCCAGGATTCGGTTCGGGATATGGCCAGGATTCAGCCTTTTTCAGCAGGATTCAGATTCGGTCGAATCCTTCTGCATGGCCGAACCAAAGCCGAATCCTAATTTGCATATGTAAAGTAGGAACAGGGAGGGAAATCGCGTGACTTTTTCTCACAAAACAAGGAAGTAAAAAATGTTTCCCCCTTCCCACGCCTAATTTGCATATGCAAATTAGGATTTGGATTCGGTTCGGTATTCGGCCGAATCTTTCGCAAAGGATTCGGGGTTCAGCCGAA
The DNA here is from genome assembly GCA_038501925.1 of Xenopus petersii. NCBI lineage: Eukaryota > Metazoa > Chordata > Amphibia > Anura > Pipidae > Xenopus > Xenopus petersii. The sequence goes on from CM076674.1 coordinate 168,568,785, forward strand.
TCCAAAATAGTGGTGCATCCCTAAAAAAAATATTTCATGGCTGGTGTCAGTATCGCTTTAAGCTGAGTTTTGTATTGCGGTTGTATCTGCTTGGTGCCCTCGTCTATTTCTAATGCACAGAGCTCTAAAATGGTGCTTAAACAATGTCAACAGTATCTGTAATTCAAGTAGCACCTTGTAATTCTTTGCACTGTAAATAAATCATTGAATTATAGCCTTACTGTCTGTTCTATTCAATTTAGTATCAGCAATGCACTGTGAGAGGATCGTACAAGCTAAATTAAAATCGGTGCAATTACTTTAAGCTCATTATTACAGAGCACAATGGAAGCTGGTGCTGGGAATCTCATTTATACTGGCGTTTCAACTCTCCAGTTTCCTACTATAAAAACACTTCTTTTTATCGGATGGACATGTGTCATATCTGGCTTGATAGAATGATGAATAGATTGACATGGAAAAAAAACAATTAGTCTTTACTGGATTAAAACCATATTCAGATTCCACCCACTTAATTACATGAATTGAATTATAATGCTCTAAAAATGCAGCCAAAATTAGGTGGAAATTGTATTTCTGCCTTTCAGTAATTATTAATCTACCTAAGCACAATACCAGCATGTACCCTTATGATTTATTATCAGATCATTTCGTTTTAGGAAACCCTCATCTTCCCTTCCACTTCCATTCTACACACAGTTGGGACGGGTAAGTGCCCCTTGACAAGGATTTATGGCTTCTGATCCCTGCAAACCCAGAACCATTTTTCAGTGCTCAGTGGACTATTATCTGCCTCTGTCATATTCCATCTATATGCATCCCTTCCTTTATAAATGCTTCATTTTAAATGCATAGTCCTGTCCTAGAGAAATGATATTTGAAAAAGTAACTATATGTATATATATATATATATATATATATATATATATATATATATATATGTATAGCTGCAGTATTAAAATATCTGTATGGGCTCAGAGCATGGGAATTATTTATTCACTGGCCACTTTGTAATTGTTGATTTCATTGGCATTTGCTAAATAAACACTTTAAATTAGGTTATCTTCTACCCCTGTGTGCCTTTTCATTTAAATACAGTATTTTTAAACACTGTTTATAATAGGAGAGTTGATGTTCTAAGGCATCAGAATACAGAGGTGACCTTTTCAATGACAGTATTATCCAAGATTTCATTTCCACACTGCATAATGTTACTATTTTGTTTTCTCTGCTCAGCTAAATAATATGTAGCTAAAGTAACAATCAGTTCTAAAGAATGGAAGATTATAACCCCCGTACCTTTGCTGCTCCTATAGTGAAAGTCTAAGTAATATCCCTGCTCTTTTTGAAGTAGGAAAGAGATTATTAATGGGAGTCACAATGAACAACTACCCCTGGCATTCTTATAGGCTGAACCCCTACCTCCGAAATTAAATGTATTGTACACTTGTTGACCGAGTAACTATGTTAGAGTTCTGAGCGGAACCAATTTCTAAAACCTGGACCGGACCCGAACCAGCAACCCGCGACCCGAACTGCAACCCGCATATTTACCCACTTTGATCCGCTACCTGACCCGGACCTGCAACTGCCTAATCTGCAACCTGCCGACCACCGTCAAACAGGAAGTGATGCTGCTGCAAACCGGAAGGGACATCATCAAAAGTGGGCGGGGACAAAAACAAGTTTTGTAAAACTTTAAAAGGAGTAAAATATGGACAATAGTTTATAAGATAAGAAATTTAGATAAAATCTATACCCGCACCTGAAAATCCTCCCCTCATTCCGCAGGGTGCCCGCTTTTTTTGCTATGTACAAATAGAATAGGGAGAGCTTTGCTAGTATTTAAACATAACTCACAGTGGCGAGTCAGCTACTGCTAATAAAGACACTACTCAATCTGCACCATGGTAAAAGTGCCTAGACCCATATATACTGTAAAACAACCAAAAACTGACAGCTGTGTTGACTTTTAATCATTGTACTCTGGGTGGAAGTTTGGAAAGGGTCATAGTGAACGAACATTACGTACTTCCTCCGCCACTTAATTTGTATTAAGTGTAAGTCCAAGGTATGCTTTTCTAGCCAGAGTATTGTTTGGGTTAAATTAAGTAGAGTTCAAACTCCACTGGATCAGTGTGGATCCAAAGGAGTCACTGTTTACAGTCTGGGTTTATTTTATTAATGACCCCCCCCGGTCATGATGCTACTAGGCTTATACATGGCAAGTTTTCCTCGACCCGCACCAGCCCCCTCCCAGCACAAACCCATCCCGGCCAGCTCCGTCCCCTCTATTTATAGACAAACACCCCCCCCACTCTGCTGTGAGGTCACGAAAGGGGGGCAGGTGCAAGTCTATAAATTGATGGACTGGAATCCGGCAGCATGAGGTTGCGGGTTTGGGTTGAACGCTCCCTTCTGCTCTCCACGCCCGCGACCTCACACTGCTGGCCCGAAGATTTTTTGCAGTAGCCAGCCCGAAACCGCCCGACATGGGTTTCGGGCCAACCACAATATCACTAATGGCTTTTATAGATAGAGGAAGTGGCAGAAGGAATTCTGTAGATCCCAAAAGGGGTAGCCTCTACGTAGAATCGGTTTATTAAAGGAAATCCCTTGCCTAGCTTTTATTCACTTGTTTCTCTCTTTTATTCACTTGTTTTTATGTGAAGACAGCATGGCCAGCTTCAGTTCTGGACTGGGATTCAAAATAGGTTTAGGCATTTCAAGTATACAAACTGCCCCCTACCAGCCCAATATGTAGTGACTGTCTGTGGCATCTTACAGCTGCCCCTCTGCCATTTGCCAAAAAACACAGATTGCCAGTCCAGGCCTCACCAGCTTCACCAGCTTCCTATCTCTTTGTATTCTATTTTTATCAAACTAAGCCCAAGCCAATACAGAAGGCTACAGGCAAAGAAGCCCACTTGCATAAATATACCTTATTGCGCTTATACATTCATCTTCAGTAGGTGTTGGGTGTTGTGTTATGCAAAAGATTTGAACTGCTTATGCCATTTATTAATTTGATATGTCTGTCCATGTTTTCTGAGGGTAGCTCTGCCCATTTCTACATCATTCTGTCTGAATGCATTCATATAACCAAAACAGTGAAAGCAAAACAGATTCTTGATAGATCATATATTAAGAAATTGCATTTATTTTCTTTTTTAAAAAGCTACCAGTATATTGGTAACTTTATATAAAATGATAAGACATTAATTAACAACCTACAAGACTACATCTTGGTCCATCCAGTACTGTATATTGAGGCCTCCCAACACTCCCAATAGTAATTATTAGCCAGAAACATTAGGCTTGGTTCCCCATTCTGTATACAGGTATGGGGCTTGATATCCAGAATGCTTGGGATCTGAAGTTTTTTTTTTAATTTGTATCTTCAGAACTTAAGTCTACAAAAAAATCATGTAACAATTAAAAAAACCCACTAGATTGGTTTTGTCTGCAATAAGGATGAATTATATCTTATCTTATCTTAGTTGGGATCAAGTACAAGCTACTGTTTTATTATTACAGAGAAAAGGGAAATAATTTTTATTATTATTGGATAATTATTTGGATAAAATGCAGTCTATGGGAGATGGTCTTCTCGTAATTTAGAGCTTTCTGGATAACAGGTTTCCAGACAACGTATCCCATACCTGTATATCAATAATACATTAAGACTGAAAAAACATTGTTCCAGTTTGACATTAGTGAGAGAGTTTCATTCCTACTGCAATTATTTGTAATCAAAAACATTAACAATGAAATGATGTAACTATGATATAACTACTTTGTGTTAGTTCCCCAAAATACTCTAGTGCTCCGACATGTTTAGGTTAGTGAGTGTAAAATACATTGTACATCACTTGACATTATTTTCTACATTTCCTATGGAATTAGTACAAAGTTAAACAATGGAAACAGAGACTTTAAACCTAGATTTATCAAGCAGTGCAATGTTATATCAAATTAGGGGATCTCACCTACAGGAAAACCTGCTGAAATCTTCTTTAATTAAACAGCATCTGGTAGCATTCACACAATGGAATGATTCTGCCTAAAAGGTTTATTTCTTGCTTTTATTTCTTTACATATTTGTAGGTTGTATCATTTTATAATCTATTTGATTGATCTATTTTTGCATCATTTTAAATGTGTTTTCTTCAAACTGCATAAAGCTCTATTGTATTCTGTGTCTAGACTAGGGTTACCAGATCATTCAAGGACATATCTAATAAATGCATGTTGCAGGGCTGGTTGACTGATTGCATTTAAATTAAGTTGCAGCCATTCAAGCTGCATCTTAGATCTAGTCTAATCATTAATGACATGAACATGGGCACAGGCACGTTTGGCAAATACAATATATTGTTTTATGGCTGAATACCTAAACTTCTTCTAAGTAAAGGGAAGATTGTTTGCTATTACAGGTGTGGGACCTGTTATCATAATGCTCGGGACTTGGGGTTTTCCGGATAAGGGATCTTTCCATAATTTAGATCTTCAAACCTTAAATCTACTTAGAAATAATTTAAACATTAAATAAACCTAATAGGCTGGTTAATTATATCTTAGTTGGGATCAAGTACAAGATACTGTTTTATTATTAATGAAAAAAAGGAAATCGTTTTTAAAAATCTGGATTATTTAGATTAAATGGAGTCTAAGGGAGACAACCTTCCCATAATTCGGAGCTTTCTGGATAACGTTTTTCCAGATAACAGATCCAATACCTTTATTGTAATTTTGCTTCCAAACTGTAAATGTTTAAATCAATTCTCTTATTAATCAATGGGAGTGGTTACACTAATTTCTCTGGTAAGATAAAATAGGGTTATGGACTAAGGGGGTCATGCAATAACACAACAAAAGATTTGTGCTGACCCAATAAACTGTAGCTTTAAAGGGGTGGTTGACCTTTATTTTAACTTTAAGTATGTTATAGAATGGCAACTTTTCAATTGGTCTTAATTTTCTGTAGTTTTCAGGCTTTCAAAAAGAGGTCACTGACCCCATCTAAAAACAAGTGCTCTGTAAAGGTGGCCATAGACGCACAGATAATATCAGCCATTGTTAGTGCTGAATCGTCAGATACAGGTAGAATTCTATTGTTTCTTCCCGTATATCTGATGATTCAGCTCTACACGTGTGTGTTGAAAGAACAATCCTTCTTGGAAAGATCTTTTCCAAGAACGATCGTAATTGTTACGTCTATGGCCACCTTAAGGCTACAAATGTATTGTTATTGTTACTTTTTATTACTTTCTATTCAGGCCTCTCCTATTCATATACCAGGCTCTTCAAATCAATGCATGGTTGCTAGGGCAATTTGGAGCCTAGCAAACAGATTGCTGAAATTGCAAACAGGAGAGCTGCTGAATAAAAAGCAAAATAATGCAAAAAAAAACGCAAATAATAAAAAAAAATGCCCCTATTACTATAAAACTCCCTAGGTCTTGCAAATTCTCTTTTTGACTCGGCAAAGTCAAACGAACAGAGATTAAATTCTAAAGTCAGCCATAATAATATGCTTGACCTTAACATATATCAGTGAATGTTACAAGATACTGTTATGCCAGCCTTTGGTAACTGACAGACACCAGTGTCAGACAATTAATCCACTGAGGGTAACACAACAGGGCAGCGAGAGATTCTCCCCAATGAAGTAACACTGCACGGCTTGCTAGATCTTGGTGTTTGTGCATGTGCTGGTGCATAACGTTCAGAGTTCTCCAGCAAAAGCAGTAATGATCATTGGTAGCTAAGGAGCACATGTACAACTGTAGTATGCCATCACATGAAATGAGAGGACTAGGTTCCAATAATGCAAGCAATGTAAGCTCGTGCATTTCGTCTCATTGAATGCCATCTTGTCAAGAAGGTGACATGTTTATTTGCAATAATCTTGCATGTATCTAAATATCAGCCCGTAAATATTGAAATTTAGTCCCATGGGGGCGATTTTATTAAATATAAAAATGTACATACTTTAGGGGCTTTTTTACATGTCTAAAATGACAGATCTGCTACTTTTTTTATTTTACTAGTTCTTGTAGTTGCACCAGTCCCAAAGCTATAAACATACACAGGTCACTTACTATTGTCTACATCTCCGGATGTCAACCCAAATGGCTTTGGGCATCTCTGAGCTCTTACAATTTCCCTCAATGGGAAGTGGCCCCAGCATTCTGATTGGCACTGCTGAAAGTCATAATAGTCTCAATATTAAATTGCCTGGTCCTTCTTAAGATTTACATAGAACCCTCACACATTTGTATATGCTGTATATTTAATTTTTTTTTTAATATATCTACAAATTTCTTTACATACTTTAATGCATAATTTAAGGGGGTTATTTACTAAAATCTGAATTTATGTGATAATATTATTAAAAAAAGGTCGACCAAACTCCCATGCCCTATTTTAGCTTATTTATTAATTGAAAAACTTGATTTAATTGGATTGTGCAGAAAAACTCGATAAAATCTAGCAAAAACCTACACATTTTTCAGGGTTTTTTTCACAAATAGCTCCATTTTTTTTTTTTTACATTTTTGCCCAAAAACCTCAAAAAGGTGGGATTTATGGGTTGAACCCAAAGCAGACCATGATAACTTCAAATTGAGATAGGTCCCTCTCCCATTTACTTATATAGGACCTCAACAGATCTGAGATGACTGATTTTCTGACTTTTTGCAGCATCAGGGTATAATAAATCTAAAAAATTCAAGATTTTGCCCGATAAGAAAAATTTGAGGTTTAATAAATAATAGGGATGCACAGAATCCACTGTTTGGGGTTTGGTCAAATCCCCGAATCCTTTGTGAAAGATTTGGCCAAATACTGAACCGAATCAGTATCCTAATTTACATATGCAAATTAGGGGCATGAAAGGAAAAAGTGGAGAAAATGTTTTTACTTTCTTTTTTTGTGACAAAAAGTCACGTGATTTCCCTCCCCACTTTTCAGTTCGACCAGGCACAAGGATTCAACCAAATCCGGCTGAAAAAGGTTGAAACCTGGGCGAATCCCGAACCGAATACTGGATTCGGTGCATCCCTAATAAATAACCCCATAAAAGTTGATTTGGTTACAAAGGGATGGCCATTAATGCAGCTCCCAGCTAATGTTGTTGTTAGGGCATACTTGTATTTGTAGGGTAGCAACTATTTTTGATAATCTAGAAGTTACCAAAATATTGGGTAGATGACCTGGTTTAAGTGTAATAAAAATTGATCTTTGGGCATTGAACCCTCTGTACTTTTGGGACCAAAGGTCTCTGCTTTCACTATCAAGGCACTTGACCTCTCTTATTTTAGCTTCTCAGCAAGGTTTTTATTACTTTTATGGGTGGGTCTAGACATCCAATGTAGCAGCTTAGAGATACTAAGGTTAGGGGTTGTTAGTGCCGTGTAACTACAATAATATATTGGATAAGCTAAAATGTCTATCAAATTAAAAGTAACTACATTTACAGTAAAATGTGGAATTTGTTGTATTTCTTTTTAGAACATGTCCATCTTCTTCACAAGAGAGCTTCAATGGTCAGTCCCACTCACCATTGTAGTTTCTGCTATAGAACCAAAGCTGTTGATAAATATGTTGCAGGTAACATTTACAGGGGGACCTGCAAGTTAAACGATAGATAGAAGAAAGAGAAATGACAGGTTTTGCTCATACAAGACATTCACTGTAGTTTTGGCCTTGCCGGCGGCAAAGCAGCACTTACCATTGTAGTCTCTGTGACTGATCCAAAGCTGTTTATAAAAATATTGCAAGTAACGTTTACTGGAGGACCTGCGGAATGCAATAAGAATGTTGCAAGATCTGTGTAAGCAAGCGGGATGGTTGCGGTCTGTACGGCCTGGTACAGATATGGAGGAAACCAAGAGGAAGCAAATAAAACAAAAAGTCGCCCCTCAAAATATTCTGGACACACTCTGGATACATAAGGATGAAATGTACACACACAAAGAAAAGTTTGATATGTCTGAAAATGTGAAATGATGATGCTGGTTGTACATCAATGCTACAGAACACCCCATTATAACAGAATCTATCATAATCCATATTAGGGCACATAATACATATGTATGGTATTTTGAGCCGTCGAATCATAAACATGAAATTAGGGAGTCAGAATATCTGCACTGTGCATTCTGGGAGCTGTAGTTGAGGAAGCAGAGAGCCAGCTCCCTGGATTATATTCAGTTCCATATCGAGGAGGGATGAACATGCAGTGGATTTTGATCTGTGAAAATGGTAGAGTGTATATAAATATATATAACATTGATCATTTTGTTATTCCAAAACTTTATACTAAGCATGGCCAACTCATAGGCCTCAGGGATTTGGTGAACTTTAATTAACTGTATTCTCCCTAACAGCCAAATAATGCAGAATGCCCTGATCCTTTTGCAATAACTGTAGGCACCCCCCTCAGACTTCTTACAGTATATCTACCTGTAAAATCATTATCCAAATGTATCTCAATATTCTCTGATAAAAACTCTGACCAAATCCAAATACAGGTTTTTTAGGCTTCTTTATTATTGTAATTTCCCTGAAAATTTTGTTTGCAGGAAAAAATCATGAAATCTTTTGGAATTTCCACCTGGATTTTTACCCGGAAACCCCCTAAAACTTCGGATTATTGCACGAAACCCAACACAGATCAAAAAATCTTTGGGACTTTTCCCATTGAGTTATATTATCAGGACTGAGATGCTGGCTTTTCGGATTCCGACTTTTTTCATCCTCGAGGTATAATAAATTCCAAAAAAAAAATTTCCACTAATAGTTTGGTTTTATACTAAAAAATTTTTTCTGGTTTTTGCCATTCGGAGTTTAGTAAATAACCCCCATTTCACTATAACCATGAATGCCATGAAAGTTAAATAAATGATTCGAATATAAAAAGCAAGAATGAAAAAAAGCTTAATGATCCAAAAAAAAAATACGAATCTCTATTTTCAGAGAATTACCAGTGAAAATAAATCTGAAAACCTAAGGGGGCACATTTACTAAGGGTCGAAGTTAATTCGAAGTGAATTTTCGAATTCAAAAATTCGACCACCAAATAGGCCCAATTCGATGATGACTTCTACTTCGATTCGCATTGGAAAAACTTTGAATATTCGACCATTCGAAAATCGAAGTACTGTCTCTTTGAAAAACTTCGACTTCAACACTTCGCTACCTTAAACCTGCCGAATTGCTGTGTTAGCCTATGGCTTAGAAGGATTTAATTGTTCGATCGACCAATTTTACTTCGACCGCAAATGTCCAAATGCGATGAAAAAAACCTTTGAGTACAATATTCGAAGTAATTCAATTTGATGGTCGAATTTCTAAGTATTTTCAACTTTGAAATTCGACCCTTGATAAATCTGCCCCTTAAAACATCTAAAAAAATTTTTAAAAAATTTAAAAATTTTTTGAGAAAGAATTAGATTTGTGAAAAAAAAATCCAAATTTTAGTAAATGGGTCCTTACAGTGGATTGCAAATTCTATGGCACTATCATCCAGGGATCCAATTGACAGCACTATAGTATGTTAGGGGTTTCAGAAAAATCAAATGATAACATGTTTCTGTTAACACAATTGGTCCACATTTAACCAGTGTAGTTGTCATGGAAATTGTTGTTGGAAGTGGAGAGCTGCAGAAAATAGAATAAAAAAAAAAAGAGGGGGCAACGGAAAGCTGCTCTAACATAACACATTGCATACTACTAAAAGTGAATTTCAAGGTGAACTAACCTGTTAAAGATCTGTTTATCATCTATGTACTGGGTTGACAGTTCATTACACCATTTAGATGGGTCAGAAGATTTTTCACCTCATTTGTTAGGCCTTATACCCAAAGTGTCTATCCCCGGGGGGCCCATAACTACTATGTGTCTGCTCATATGGGTAGCGATAATTAACATCTAACTCTTTTATGTTTCCTTTGGATCATTCAGTAACAAACCATTCATAACTAGGTTCTTTTCATAATTAGGTTCAATTATCTAACACTTGTTTGTGTTGTTTCTCCTCATTCATGTCACACAGCTACTTTTGTCATGTAACTGCTGTTTTGTATTCCTATATCAATTCTAAAAACTCCTTAACTGCTATTTTAGATCAAGATGCTTATCACATTATAAAAGGCAGCTTTGATTGCTAGAATATCAACAAAGATGGCTTCAGCCAACAAGTTGGTATTGATGCCAACAGTAAATATCAACCATGCCATGATGACTGATGTTTTCTGTTGACTTCAAGCAAAACCTTTCATTTTCTGTTATGCTCCTTTTCTAATGCTTTATCTTCCAATCCCCACTGGCTCTCACAAGTACCGCCTCCTCGGACTGCCCATAAATAGACGGAAATACTTTGGGTGAAATGTGCAACAACTTTATTAGTACCATAACCAATTTGGTTTAGGAAGAACAGTCAGCCATACCGAAGCGACTTTTTTGGCTATGAAATCACAGAGTTTTACTCTTATTTAAATTCTCTGCTGGCTTCAATAGTAATGTTAGTATCAAATGACTCCTCTCCCTGTACTTTATTCTGAATCTATGAAAAAGTGGTTAATGTAAAAAATCCCATTGCACTCTACAGAGAAAGCAGAAGACTTAGCCATGTAGCTTATGGAATATGCAACGTATAAACCCTGTAATCTCTGTATCCCTTAACCAATTCCCTTAACCAGTTCAGTTCAAAGTAGCACAGAAAAGAAATCTTTGAATCTAAAGGTATTGGTAATTATTTACCAACTGGTACCCATCGATATACAGGACCCGCTATCTGGAAAAACTTGAATAGGAAATACAGTCCAGTTAAGTCATGAGTAATAAGTCAATTCCATCAAAAATCATCTTGTTCCCTTCATTTTTTAAAAAAATGTAACATATTTAAAATAACTGAAAATAGATTGATTGTTGAAAATATATCACCCATCGACTCCTATAGTTATGAGCGAAACTGTCCTGCTTCACTGAAATATTTGCCAAACTATAGAAAAATTTGCAAAATTTACACAAATGCAATGGACTTTTTTTATCATGTTTTTTTCTCATGCTAAATGCATTAAAGGGGTGGTTCACATTTCAATTAACTTTAAGGGGCCGATTCACCAATGGTCGAATATCGAGGGTTAATTAACCCTCGATATTCAACTAGGAATTTAAATCCTTCGAATTCGAATATCGAATTAGAAGGATTTAGCGCAGGAAATTCGATCGATCGATCGAAGGATTATTCATTCGATCGAACGATTAAATCCTTCGAATCGAACGATTCGAAGGACTTTAATTCAACGATCGAAGGAATATCCTTCGATGAAAAAAACTTAGGCAAGCCTATGGGGACCTTCCCCATAGGCTAACATTGAGTTCGGTAGCTTTTAGCTGCCGAACTAGGGGGTCGAATTTTTTTTTAAAGAGACAGCACTTCGACTATCGAATGGTCGAATAGTCGAACGATTTTTAGTTCGAATCGTTCTATAGTCGTAGTCAAAGGTCGAAGTAGCCCATTCGATGGTCGAAGTAGCCCAAAAAACACTTCGAAATTCGTAGTTTTTTTAATTCGAATTCCTCACTCTAATTCACTCGAATTTAGTGAATCGGACCCTTAGTATGATGTAGAGAGTGATATTCTGAGACAATTTGCAGTTGGTTTCCATTTTCTATTATTTGGGGGTTTTGAGTTATTTAGCTTTTTATTCAGCAGCTCTCCAGATGGCAGTTTCAGCAGTCTTCTTGCTAGGATCCAAATTCCCCTAGCAATTAATACGAATAAGAGACTGGAATAGGAATAGGAGAGGCCTGAATAGAAAGATGAGTAATAAAAAGTAGCAATAACAATACATTTGTAGCCTTACAGAGCATTTGCTTTTATATGGGGTCAGTGACCCCTATTTCAAAGTTGGAAAGAGTCAGAAGAAGAAGAAGAAGAAGGCTAATAATTCAAAAGCTGTAGAAAATAAATAATGAAAGTCAATTGAAAAGTTGTTCAGAATTAGCCATTCTATAACATACTTCAAGTTGCTTCCCACTCCAAATGCATAGCCATTGAAAAAACTCAATCTTCATTCAAAGGTGAAAAAACATATGGCGAATTTTAGTGCAGAAAACATACATTTCAACACAAATCTGTATCAGGTGAAAATCCATTGGATTTTGTTTCAGCTGATACATTTCAAATTCAGAAAACTTTTTAAATTTGTCCCTAAGGGGATGATTTATTACCATTTAAAGATCATGTCCAGCTATCTCAATATTCCCCCTGCCCCCCCTTCTTGCTGGATTTTTTTTCTATTCTCTCTTTTTTATCCATTTTTATAAAATAATTATTGATCATGTCTAAAAAAAAAATTCTGGCAGTGATGCAATACAATCTTTGAATGGTAAAAAAAATTGGCCCCAAAGTCAGGTGCTCCAGATGGGACCAACACAATACTATTTTATATAACATAATGGCTGCTTGGTCTATCCATATCGATAACAACTTAGTCAACAAACCGCTGTTTTTGCAACTAATAACTCTTTCTATTACTTTGCATCAGAAACTGATATAATTTAGTTGCATTTGAATGAAAACCATGGAAGACCGGTACATGGTAACCTTTCTGTTTCTATTTTTGCTTTATATTTCGGCTTCCATTCAACTTCGCTCCAGTGAAGCTATTAGATGCCCAGGATCACACACTACACGGCCTCACAAACTGTCATTATGAAAATATCCTCACCGAAGAGGACAACCGTGTGAGCAAAGTCAGGTTACAATCCTTTGATAATGCGCTTTAATATTCATTTCTGTAAATGCCAGAATTTCCAGAGTCAACAGTGCAATAGCTGTTACGTTAGCTTCACCGATTGGCTCTGAACCAAATGTAATTGAATAATGAAGCTTTTTCATGCAGATTTACCTTTTCAGATGTTACACGTGACACATTATTGTCACTGTTATATTTAGGGATGCACCGAATCCACTTTTTTGGATTCGGCCGAACCCCCGAATCCTTCACGAAGGATTCGGCCGAATACCGAACCGAATCCGAACCCTAATTTGCATATGCAAATTAGGGGTGGGAAGGGGAAAACATTTTTTACTTCCTTGTTTTCTGACAAAAAGTCACGCAATTTCCCTCCCTGCCCCTAATTTGCATATGCAAATTAGGATTCGGATTCGGTTCGGCCGGGCAGAAGGATTCGGCCGAATCCGAATCCTGCTGAAAAAGGCCGAATCCTGGCCGAATCCTGAACCGAATCCTGGATTCGGTGCATCCCTAGTTATATTATCACCCTCAGGTCCAGTTTGCTGAAAGAAATGCAGAAGCACCAAAACCATAGTAGAGATGAGCAAAAAGGACGAGGCAAGTGTTTAAATTCAGCACACACTTGTTCATTTCAGGAGTTGTTAAATCGTTTTGCAAATTTGGAGGTGAATATTAATTTGCTGACAATTCCCAACAGCAGGAGAGGTAAAGGCACCACCAGAAGTGGCATCAACTTAACCAGATATGTCAGCCTTCTCAGGAATATGCTAAAGGTTTATATATTCAAACCAAAACTTGGGTGGCAATACATTTTTCTGCGGATGATAGGTGCAAACTAATATTGCTTTTTTTCTGGAATATCACGGTACTTTTTAGTAGAAAAAGCTGTATGCAAACTATTCTGAATATAAGAGTTTTTTCTCTTTGAACCGGCACCAGGGGAGCAACGAGCTTCTACGTTTTCACCATTTTGCCCCCTTCCTTGGATACCTGCGTTTGGGCTGGGCAAACTAGACAAGCAAATTAGGTAGTACCATCAGGCACAGGGTGCAAAGGTCTCAAAGGGCTGGGCAAACTAGACAAGTAAATGAGGTAGCACCATCAAGCACAGGGTGCAAAGGCTCTGCAAAGTGAGGTGCATTGTTGAATGATCCATGTAGTCTTCTAGAGGATATTTTTGGGCTACATTAGACTGTTAAAGGTTTATGTTGAGCTAAACAGAAAAGCAAGGGTTACAGTTGACTCTAACACACAAGGAATAGCCGTTGCTATGTGGAAGTAATGAAGGAAGGTGTAGTTGAACTACATAGGCTACTGTACTGTACTTAAAACTGAAAATAAGTACACCAGGAGGTTCTTGTAGCAAACAATTAAAATGACTTTTATTATCCACATGAGGCAATTATTATATTATACTCATAATCCACAGAGGCAATTTCCATAGAAGATGTTAAGATATCAAGACTGTTAGGGACAGGGAGCACACTGTGACACCATGTGGAAGCAGCTAGGGAACTTTAAGGTACACCTCTAGGATTGAATGCCCCATGGTGGCCTGGATCCCATACAGTGAAAATGATCAGGGAAAATAATCTAAGGCTGATTCCCTATCCAGCTGTGGTCCCTGGACTTTAGGCAGATTCAGAGCCTAGGGGAGAACTACTCCCTACTACAAATCCTTGTTGGAGCACAGGCTGCTCTTTCGATTTAACCTCTCTGTCTCACTCTCCTAGAGAGTGCTATGAAATTATATAACCACTGGCTAGCCTCACTCACACGATCCCTGCTCCCCGACTTTCACTAGAACAGACCCTCTAGGGCAGAACAGCTTTACTGGACCATGTTGATACCAGGCTCAATGTAACAGATGCAACTGGGTCAACAACCAAAGGCCAGAGAGGAAAATCCAAACTTAACCAGGAAGTGGACATAATCCTAAAGGCCAATAATACAAGTATGTAAATTAAGTAGTGATGGGCAAATCTGTGTTGTTTCACTTCGCGATTCGCTAATTTACCGAAAAATTTGAGAAACTGAGAAAAATTTGCTAAATGCATTGAAGTCAATGGGCGTCAAAATAATTTAGAGGCGTGTCAGTTTTGACGCAAGCGACTATTCTGACGCGCAACTATTTTTTACAAATGCATTAGTAAAGTCAATGGGCAGCGGAATAATTTTGACGCAAGACAATTTTTGGCGAACGACTATTCTAAAGTGCGACAATTTTTTTACGACAGATTTTTCGCTGGCGAATTTTCACTGCAGTTTCGAGAATTTATTCGCTGGTGTAGAAACGCGGAAATTCACCTTGAATTCATGCCTGGCAAATGAATTTGCCAATCAGTAAAATTAAGTTTGCAGATAAGGCAGTGTATGGATTAAAGCCATAGGCACATAATAAACCAAAGGGTCCTTACAAGTGATGTGTGGCCGACCCGATACCATCCTCGCTGCTCCTCTTGCAGCCCACGACCTTAGACTGCTGGCTTCTGGGCGCCTGCCCCACCCCTTTTGTGACATCATCGGTGGGGCGGCACAGGTCTTTAAATGGAGTGGGAAAGCCAGGCGTGGGCAGGTCGGGTGGGTGTGGCTCCGGGTCGGGTCAAGGTTTTCTTGACTCCACATTATTAGTCCCTACACAATTAATAGTTTGGGTTGATAGTATTTATTGTATGATGCAAAGTCAAGGTAATGGATAGAAAATCAAGTTAATGGACATAAAGTTATTAAATTACAATTTATTTTCAAAGACTACAGGATGTCTCATGTACATTTATTTATTTATTTGGATGACCTCATTTTTGACTCCATATGACTAAAATTTGTATAACGTTCTACTAAAGGCTATTTTAGGAATAAATTATAGGGGCTTTTTGACGCTAGAAATACTCTATAGACTTTTTAGACAAGGGAGGCTCCCTACTTCTAATCAAGATTCTTTTTTACTGGACACTCTCATCTCATGAGCAATAAACTATAAAATCATTCTATGAGATATTAGCGCTGCCGATATTCATCCATTCCCAAAGCAATTATTTCATTGGGCATCAAATATAGTTTCCCAGGGTATTATTCTTATTAGGGCTCAGAATGTGGTGCCACAATGGGCAGTAATAGCTCATCTAAAAGCTCGCGAGGGCAAATGAATGAACTTGCAAAGTAAAACGGCATTTTGAATCAGTGACCTCCTCTTCATAGGATAAAAAATAATTAACCTTTAAATTATTAATTAAATGAAGCCTTTTTGTTCTACGACAACAAACGTGTGTACAGGCACTAATTACCAGTAACCAGTGAAATATTATGTTTGGGAATATGAATAGGGGAAATGAGTCACAGTCACCATATTAAGCTTGTGTTTTATGGATAGAAACTATTGGCTTGTGCTGCTATTTGTTCTGATTCTGTTGAAAGCAATGTGTTTTCTGCTATCGTGTTAGAAACAGCACGATTTTTGCTTGGATCACATTTCTCAAATTAAAATCAATTGGCTTTACAATATACATTAGTTCTTGCTTAAATATTTTGTAAAATATAAAATGTACTACAGGCATGGGGTCCATTATTCAAAAGCTCCGAATTACAGAAAGGCCATCTCCCATAGACTCCATTATAATCAGATAATCCAAATTTTTAAAAAAAGAATTCCTTTTTCTCTAATAATAAATAATAAAACCGTAGATTTTAACTTGATCCCAACTAAGATTAATCCGTATTGGAAGCAAAACCAGCTTATTGGCTTTATTTAATGTTTAAATCATTTTCTAACAGACTTGAGGTATGAAGATTCAAATTAAGGAAAGATCTGTTATCAGGAAACCCCAGGTCCAAAGCACTCTGGATAACAGGTCCCATATCTGTATATTTTATTTCATACAATATGAATGGCCCTTGTGGCATCTGTATAGCACCATCCACTGCATCATCTTGTCCCCATGTCTCCCTATGGGCTCCACAAACTTAATTGTATAACTTCATCATTTTATTATAATACAGCTAACAAACATGCACATTACTGGAAGAAGTGGTTGCCATATGAGAAATAATAATATTAATAGGAAAGGCTGGCGAGTGAGGTACAATGAAAGCTCTCTTTGACCCTTGTTAAGATATTAATTA
Source organism: Xenopus petersii (assembly GCA_038501925.1). Lineage (NCBI taxonomy): Eukaryota > Metazoa > Chordata > Amphibia > Anura > Pipidae > Xenopus > Xenopus petersii. The sequence continues at coordinate 168,585,677 of CM076674.1, forward strand.
AGGCATAAATGCAACTAAATATAATTTTACATTTGACAGTACTGGTGGCTGTTCTTTAGTTTAATTGGGAAGGATCTCCACACTCCAAAAACACAGAGGCAGGTTAATAGGCTCCTGATGAATTTGACCACAATCTGTGTGTGTTGGGGGGTTGGGGTACATAGTAGGCAGCTCGTTTTTGGGGACACCCGCTTTGCTCTTGCTTCTTTGTCGCTAGAGCAGGTCATGGAGGTGGCGACTTTGCAGTATATCACTCTGTGCACTAGAAGAGCCAAATTTACATTTTAAGAAATGGAAATATGGCTCTTATGGGGTTATTTATCAAAATCCGATTTAAATTTAAAAAAGTCCAACCAAATTTGAATCCACTATTAACCCTTATTTATCATTATAAAACCACAAAAAAAAAACCGATCAACAAAAACCACAACTTTTTCAGATCGTCGCATGAAAATAGCAACTTTTAGGATTGTGGCGAAAAAAATCCGAATTTTTCGTATTTGATGCCCGAAAGGTCAGAATTTTTCATGAAATTGGCAAAAATGCCCGAAATGTTCGGATTATCGTCTGAAAACCAGTGCAGACAATAATATCTTCCAATTGCAAATATGACCTCTGCATTGATTTCTACAGGAACCCTGCCATTGGATTTTGAGTTTTTGCATCCTCAGGGTATAATGAATCAAATTCCAGGGTTTTTTTTCCACTAGGAAGTCTGGTTTTATAGTAAAAAAAAAAACAGACTTTTTTGAGTTTTTAGCATTTGGACTTTAATAAATAACCCCCTTAAAGAGGCGTCTTTTTGCTGCTTCATGGCAGGAGTGGCCCTAATAGTAGGGACCTTATATTTTAAGCTCCACTGTATGAACGATGAACAATTTCTGTAAAGCAATGTGTAGTACTGTATATCCACCCAATATAAAGAATAATTTTAAGAATAATTTGGGGGTCAGAAATATGTTCATACCAGCAAGGCAAACATTTGTATCTCACATTATCTGCTTGCTGATAGTACCATTAGGCCACATGCCCTCCTTTATTGGCCTTGCTTAGAAATGTTAAATACTCCCTTTATGGGGGCTACAGACCTCCATTCTTATTGGTTGCTGCCTCTATTTCTCTATAAACAGCAGTCCAATGTAAATACTACTTAGAGAGTCTGTATAGGACATGGATTTGGAAAATAATGGAGCAGACCAAGAACATACAACATAAACCATCCATTTTTCAGCATGTTTGTTGCTGTTTTTTTTTAATTCTACCTTGGATAAGTTACTTGTTTACAAACGTTATTGAGACAGTGCTCAAAACATAGAATATTTCTTTGTCAAGTATTCCAGTATTTACTGCTTCATGTGTCCAGAGACATTCGAGATATCTTATCCTTTGACCCACTGCTTGCAGTTCGAATTAAGCTCTCAGGATCCCCTGCCAGGCTTTCCTATAATACACTGCTCCCTTATAATATAATGCCATTTATAGAAAAAAAAATATTTCCTTCTGCTGCTGTGCAATTCCTTAATTGGTTAAGGGATTATGGAGTTATTCTAAATGTCCCAGAAACCTGACTGGTAAAGCCAGAAAAGGTCATGATCAAAAAGCCATTATTTTGTGAATCCCTTGATGGCTTGCTGAGCAGTTACTTAGTTCAAGACATACATTAGCATGCATTTACTGTTAGCCTATGGGAATGAACATGCTGCAGGCTATCATTTTTATATCTCTATAGCATCCAAGGCTACAAGATAAGGATCAGGGGCAATATAATATAAGGAACAAAGTTTGCTCCATCTCTAGTGACCTCTAGTGCAGCAATCAGTCTGTTTTTCCTTCCAAATAGCACACCAGTAAATGCTACCCATGGATTGGTTGCTATGGGTTTCTAGAACTAGGTCAACTCTGGACATGTTATCACGTTAATGCTTAGTCCTATGGTGTTTTAACAAAAACCTATGTGCAGGCATGGGACCTGTTATCCAGAATGCCTGGGTTTTTCCGAATAAGGACTCTTTCTGTAATTTGGATCTTCATCCCTCAAGTCTACTAAAAGAATAATTTAAACATTAACCCCAATAGGATTGGTTTGCCTTCAATAAGGATTAATTATTTCTTAGTTTGGATCAAGTATAGCGGATAATGGATCTCATACCAGTACCATCTTATGAGTAAATATATAGATGAGAAAAGATTGCCATAATACCTTCATATTACATTTATTTGTATGTACAAGAGGGGACTAAATTAATATCCAATACAAAACATGCTCATCAATTTTGAGTTATTTTGAGATTTAGCATAAAGTGAACAGACGAGGGAATAGTGTGAAGCTCATCATGGAAATCATTACAGAACCTGCAGTTGAAAGATGTTTTTGTCTGTGTCTGTGTGTCATTTCTGACCTCCAAGCAGTATGAAAAGGGATCTCATGCATTAAAATATAGATATTTGTCTTGTATATTTCTTCTTCTCTTCTTCTCTTAAAAGGGGTGGATCACCTTGCGGGGCCAATGCATTGGTCAGGAGACTTTTCAGATGGAGTTATTTATTTATTAAAGCTTATTAATCTGGTTCAGCTTTTAAAAGGGAAAATTCCAATTTTTCATGAAAAAAACTCAAATTTCGAGATTTATTTTACCCCAAAGCTGCTAAAAGTCCAAATTTCAAAATACTCCATTTCAAACCTGTTGAGGTCCGGTAGAAGTTAATGGCAGATGTCCCTTTTACAATCTAAATATATCGTGGTCTGCGCTGGGTTTCGTATGATAATCTGAATAATTCGGGGAATTAAAAAAATTGAGCAATTTGGGAGTCAAACCCAGAAAATTCTTACGATTCAAGTTTTTTTTCGCGATTTTATCGAGACTTTTCCCAAACTGAATTTTTCCATTTATTTTATTAACAAATAAGATAAAATCGGGGATGGTAATTTGGTTTAATTTGTTTTATTGAAATTATGAGAAAAATTTGTTATAGTAAATAACTCCTGGAGAATTTTAGCAACTTTGGTGTATAATAAATCTCAAAAACCTTGGGGGTTTGGGGGTTCGGAAAAAAGTGCACGGTTTTTTTTCCCTCTAAAAATTAACGTTTTCCCCTTTAAAAGCCTAACCAAAAAAATCTGAGCTTTAATAAAAAATAGTGATGGGCGAATTTATTCACCAGGTGTGAAAATTCACCAGCGTAAAAATAACGCACGCCTATTTTTGTGCATAAAAATGCATTAAAGTCAATGGGCGTCTGAATAATTTTGACGCACAAAATTTTTATGCTTGCAACTATTCTGTCGCTATTCTGTCGCTTGCCCAAATGTTTTTGACGGGGCAGATTTTTCGCCGCCGAATTTTCACGATAGTTTCACAAATGTATTCGCCGCCAGCAAAATGCGGAAATTCGCACCTGGCGAATTGATAGTAGATAGTAGAATGGCTTTGATACTTTAACGGAGATAGCTTCATGTTTCAACCTTCTTTCCAGTATGCTTTTCATTTTTTAGGAGTCCTATAATAAGGGCATGCTTGGGAGAGCAATGGGGGAAATATATAGTGAATAAAGTACCCCCTATTGTAAAATATAAGGATATTATAAGTTACCGAGGAGTTTCATGACCATATAAAAACACGAGGCCGAAGTCATGGAACTCCAAGGTAACTTCTAATATCCTCATATTTTACAACTGGGGGTACTTTATTTATTATAATACACAAGTTTCAGTGAGTCATGTGACAGAGCTCACCATTTATAACTGACATCAGAGCTCACCATTTATAACTCAGAGCTCACCATTTATAACTGATGACATCAGAACTCACCGTTTATAAGGATATCATTTACAAGATATTCATGGCTTTTGTGTATTATATATATATATATATATATATATACTGTATATATATATATATATATATATATATATATATGTATATATATATATATATATATATATACATATAGGGGCCGATTCACTAAATTCGAGTGAAGGATTCGAACTAAAAAAACTTCGAATTTCGAAGTCTTTTTTGGGCTACTTCGACCATCGAATGGGCTACTTCGACCTTCGACTACGACTATCGAAGGATTCAAACTAAAAATCGTTAGACTATTCGACCATTCGATAGTCGAAGTACTGTCTCTTTAAAAAAAACTTCGACCCCCTAGTTTGGCAGATAAAAGCTACCGAAATCAATGTTAGCCTATGGGGAAGGTCCCCATAGGCTTGCCTAAGTTTTTTTCATCGAAGGATATTCCTTCGATCGTTGGATTAAAATCCTTCGAATCGTTCAATTCGAAGGATTTAATTGTTCGATCGAATGAATAATCCTTCGATCATTCGATCGAATTTTCTGCGCTAAATCCTTCGACTTCGATATTCGAAGTCGAAGGATTTCAATTCCTAGTCGAATATCGAGGGTTAATTAACCCTCGATATTCGACCCATAGTAAATCTGCCCCATACTGTCGATACAGACAACATAACCTACAGACAACATAACATACAGACAGCAGGATTAGAAACCTCCACTGATAACCTTCTCTCAGTTTCAAGGTCTTGTGTGAAATTACAAGGATCTGCAGTGTCAGAAACTAGAGATGAAATTGTCCTGTTTCTAAATCGCTGCTCTTTCTGGAGCCCAGCAATTATTTTAATAGTCAGTAGTTTGTCCTCTTCCAAGGTTGTAGCGAGGCAACATTCTTCTTGAAAATAGCAATAAACTTTTATGGCCGGCCACAGTTACGATTTTCCTTTACTGTTTGAAAATATTTCATGATCCATGGCTTTCTCTTTTAATAGATTAGTGCAGCTTTTACTGTCTAATAAATACCGGCTTGATACATTGATGCCTCCTACAGATCAGTTCTGTTCTATCCCAAGGGATTGCATGCATTTTAATGGAATGGACTGTTTGTAGGATGACAGCATAAGTAAAGCCTAAGTTTTTATTTGTGGGTTTTTTGAGTTATTTAGTGTTTTATTCAGCAGCTCTCCAGTTTGCAATGTCAGCAATTTGGTTGCTAGGGTCCAAATAACTCTAGCAACCATGCACTGATTTGAATAAGAGACTGGAATATGAATAGAAGAGGGGCTGAATAGAAAGATGAATAATTAAAATAAGCAATAACAATACATTTGTAGCCTTGCAGAGCATATTTTTTTAGATTGGGGTCAGTGACCCCACTTTAAAAACTGGGAAGAGTCAGATGGAGGAGGCAAATAATTTAAAAACCATAAAAAAGAAAAAATGAAGGCTAACTGAAAAGTTGTTTAGACTTAACTTAAAGGTGAACCACCTCTTTAAAGTTTGGTCATGTTCACAATAATAATAATGAAAATATTTTAAAACAGATTCTTGATCTCTACAACAGTCAGTATGAGAATGGTAGAAGAAGAAACGGTGCCAGTTTGAACCTGGCACCAAAAATCAATGTAAATTGTTGATCATTTTAGAAGCTTATGGAAAGTAAGGCCCCAAACTAAGGGGCTGATTTAGCAAAATTCGAGTTAATTTTATTTTCAGGATTCAAGGATAAAATGTAAACTTCATAACCTCAAATAGTCGAAATTTATTAAAGGCAGGACCCATGAAAAGTTGCCAAAAAAAACCTCAATGGGAATTGTCTCTAACAACTTCACTTATTTATTTTCCCAGTTCATTAAAGCATTCAAGTATTTTAGCCTCATTGAAAATGAATGAAACATTGGGATTCTCACTGGCATTGCGGCTTTTTTTTTTCTGTGGAAAACCATGAGTAAGAATATTGTGACACAAGCTGACTATGCAGTCTATGGGAGATGGCCTTCCCATAATTTGGAGCTTTCTGGATAATGGATCCCATACCTGTATATCTGAAATTGTACTATCTCTCAACTAGTTCTCACATTTTATTATACAGAGTATTCAGCATTAGAGTTTACTATGTAAGGTTTAGGGGCAGATTTATCAAAGGTCTAGGTGAATTTTCGAATGAAAAAAATTCTAATTTCGAGCTACTTTTTGTGTATTTCGACTAGGGAATAGTCCAAATTCGATTCGAATTTGAAAAAAAATTCAAAAATGCACTGTCTCTTTAAAAATTATACTTCGACCATTCACCATCTAAAACCTGCCAAATTGCTGTTTTAGCCTATGGGGCACCTCCTCGAACCTATTTGGAGTCAATTGGTGGAAAAATCTAAGTTTTTTTGGGAAAAACTTTGAATCGAATTTGATCTAATGCGCTATTCCTTCGATTTGTACAATTCGAATTCAGCCGAATATGGACCTATTCTATCAAAAATGGACCAATTCAACCAAAAAAAACGTAATTTCGGTTGGGCTTTTTGAATTCGAATTTCGAAGTTTTTTCAATTCGAAATTCGACCCTTGATAAATATGCCCCTCAATGTTGAGTATCTATAAATCAAAAATAATCCACTTAATATGATAAACAAAATGAATTTGCTTAAGAATGTATTCAGCAGTAGTTTATACTTTTTACTGTAATATTATTATTAAAGATATGGGATCCGTAATCTGGAAAGCCGTTATCCAGAAAGCTCAGAAGTACGGGAAGGCCGTCTCCCATAGACTCCATTTTAACTAAATAATCCGAAAAATGGTTTTGAACATTTTTTTCCCTGTAATAATAAAACAATACCTTTTATTTGATCCAAACTAAGACATAATTAATCCTTATTGGAAGCAAAACCAGCCTGTTGGGTTTATTTAATGTAAAAATTATTATTATTATTATTATTATTATTAACAATAATAATAATAATAATAACAATAATAATAATAAAAAGCCATTGTTATCATTTTCATCCATTTAAACAATCTCTGACATGCCACTTCAAATCAAGAAGACGGTTCTTGTGCAGCTGCTTTGTTAATGGCCGGCATGGTCACAAATGCATGACATCTAGATTTAATTGGCCAGTTTTATATTTATATCAAACAAATAATGCAGTAATTGGTTTGTTTGTTTTGAAAAATGTGACATCCAAGGAACCCCAAGGAACAAGGTTACGACTGCAAAAATAAACATTCAGTTACCTGCTAAATCCAGTAGGAGATGAAACAATGGCTGTGTCAGGTCTATAGATTCACAATATACTCCTGCAGCTCTCGTACAACACATAGTATTGCCAAGAGAAACATGACGGCACACCCTTCCTTTAAAAATCAATTTGATCAGCATTTATGGCCACTGAACTCTGCCTTTCTGCAATTTCACAATATCTTAAGGTGACACTATAACTGTAGAGCCCTGAACTTGAAACCTTAAGTCGCTGCACCTTTTGTTGACAGGCAATTCTTCTAGTTCCTAATGAATCATCTGGGGAGACATATTAAGTGATTCAAACCCCAAATTATATGTAGTACAAGTACGTCAGTACAATATCATCCTCAGTGCTCAAAGTCTTTCTATCATATAAATGATTGATGTGACTGCTGATGCTCTAATAAGGAATTCAATAGTACATTCTAGAGTGATTGTATTGCTGTGTACAGATCTATAGATTGTGGGTACTGCAAAATAGGGACGCACCGAATCCAGGATCTGGTTCAGGATTTGGCAAGGATTGAGTCTTTTTCAGCGGGATTCCATGCGCCTCTTGAATCCTTCAATGACAAGTACATCTTTAAAATATTGTGAATGTAAAATTGTTGAGAGTTATTGTAAACACTTTTGCAATTTACATTATTATTTTTTTTAATTCCAAGATATTAAGGGATACATGTACTGTTAATATAATTGAGCTACAACAGCTCCATCTTTGGTTCAGTTTCCTACCATTCTGACCACCAAGTAGTCGAGGGAGTTGTCAGGAGAAAGAAACAGGCTTCTCTTATGGTTAGAAAAAAACCTATAAACTTTATTAATCAAAAGAACATCAGAGCAGCCCTGTTTCTTTCTTTCCTCGACTACTTGGTGGTCAGAATGGTCAGAAACTGAACAGCAAGTGGCGCTGTTGTAGCAAAATGTATTCATGTTAACAGTACATGTATCCTAAAATATCTTCGAATTCGAAAAAATTAAATAATGAATGTAAATTGCAAAAGTGCTTAGAATAGCACCTTCGTCAATTTTACATTCACTTATTTTAAAGGTTTACTTATCCTTTAAAATCATGTGACCGTGCACGGTTCTCTTTTGACCCTTTCTGTCTCTAATTTGAATATGCAGATTAGGATTTAGATTCGGTTTGGTATTCACCCGAATCTTTCACAAATGATTCGTCCGTATCCCAAAATAGTGGAGTCGGTGCAAAAAAACATTCATTTTACTCTGCCTGGGGCCTCATTTCATGTGCAGGAGAAAAAGAAATCAATTCTGTCATTGAAGCAATGGTGGTGAAACTTGACTTGGCTGCCCCTAACTATTCACTTGCTGATAAAAACGGTATTGCATTTTAAGTGGTTTCTCTAATACAGCTCTAGTGTATGTCAGTAAAGCCTACATTTAAGCTGATTGCACATTTTCCATTAATCGTATGAGTTTTTTCGAATTGACGCCTCAAATTTATTTGATTATCGGACGAAAACCACAATGTCAAGAAACATCTTCAGGGACATGTGCCATTGATTCTTAATGGCCTGGACAGGTTTAAGCAGCTTTGGGGTATAATAAATTTCTTTTTTTCCATCTTTCGACCAGAAAAATTCGAGCTTTAATAAATAGGCCCCATGGTGTTTTACTGCTACTTTATCATTGAGACCATTAGTCTTGTTTTGTTGTCTGGAACAACATGTCTGTTAGTGAATTGAGGCTAAACTTTATGTTTAATAATGACTTTAATGAGCTATACAGTAGACTTTAATAGGGTGCTTTAGCTATTAAGAATTTAGTAGAAAAATATAGCCATATGGAGAGATGATAGAAATAATCTCCGTCTCTGAAAATATTTTGCTAAAGATCATATTGACTCACTAAAGCAGCAGATTGCATTTTTTTGAAAATGTTACTTCTGTTATATTTCTGACGTAGAGTGGCGAGGGGATGGATGGAAGATGATTTACACAGTCCTGCTCTTTATCTTTGTCTTTCCATGTGCAAAAGGTCAGGCTTCAGAAGCCCCTGTTCCACTAAAGACTGCAGTGTCATTAGTTATGATTTTCCATAATGCTGTGCTGACACTCTGAAAGCATCGAGGCCTGTCAGTCTTTTCATGGCCGGAGGCAGAGATGTCACATTAATTAAAATGAAGCGCCAGGTATCAGACCGGAATCCACTGCTGAAAATCTTTATCTGGAGGAATCAGATCCCATCAGATCATGGACACAGAATAAAGAGCTCCTCTATGTCAAAATGTGCTGAATTGTTGCACTTGGCGCTTCTCAGTCCTTCCTGCATTCTGTTCCGAATTGAGTGTTACTCCTATTGACGCAGAGGAACCCTGAATCTATCACCACCTCCCGACTAGTGAGTAGTTCCAGGGTTCCCTTTGCACCCAGCTGGGACAAAAGAAATGATGCCAGATGGACTTCTATGCAATTGTTTCTGATCTGCAACAAAATGCATGCGTGGCTTCGTTAAATTTGGCAAACCAGATGCAACTGAGCCCAGGGTAGTGCAATTGCAGCAAACGATCGCTGGAACTCTTGGGAAAAAAACTCTGCATCGTGGAAAAAAACATGGCAATAGCCCTTTGCTCACTGCACTTACGGAAGTAAAGGGGCCCTTCAGATTTATTTGGTTGCCCCAGTTATAACAGAAGCAGTGTCGGACTGGGATCCAGGGGCCAAACAGAAAACCTTAGACCGTAGGCCTACTTTCCAAACTATTATTCCTCCTCTCCTCATTCAACCTCTTTATTCTCCTAGTCTTTTATATCTACTTACTATATTCTTCCATTATTAAGCATTTTATTTCTATAAAGAAATAGGGAATGACCATGAAATATGCTAAATGGTTAGAAGCAAGAGGCCCGCTGACACCTGGGCAAACCGGGAGTTTTCCTGGAATCCAGGTGGACCAGTCCAACACTGAACAGAAGCATTTTAGGAGCAATTATTGCATGGAGTTTTGCATTGAGTACAAAGCAGGATACGTACAAGTTAACTCTAATGCCTATTTACCATTTTAACTGTCAATAAATCTGAAATCTGGGGATTATTGTATGTGTTTATAGATTTTGTACCAAGATCTTACAGTTCTATAATGATATAGGAATTATGCAGTGCTTCCAAATATACAAAGATTTCTAATTAGTGTTTACCGTGAAAAATCAGAGACAAATGGATTGCTTTAATTCGTTTTTCAAAGCCTATAGAGTAATGTTTATGGGAGCAAACTATAATCACTTAGAGCGAAGGACCCCAAAGTGGAAAGTCCCACTATCACAGGTCTCTTTTATTATATGTATAAGGCTTCAGCATATTATTTCTTTTAATCAAACAACCCAAAATATCACCTGATATCACATCTGTAAGGACACCTGGACCTGGATCAGTTTAAATGAAATATTCTTTTTTTTATAAGGAATGAGGTGCTTAATAAACAGAAAAGGATTGGATGTTTAAATGCTTTGCTGATTTACTGGTATCCATCATAGGAGATACCGCGAAAATCTCTATAGTATGCTGGTACAGGTATGGGATCCATTATCTGAAAACCTGCTATCCAGAAAGCTCTGAATTACGGGATGGCCATCTCCCATAGACTCAATTTTAATCAAATAATTCACAGTCTTAAAAATAATTTCCTTTTTCTCTTTAATAATAAAACAGTAACTTGTACTTGATCCAAACTAAGATATAATTAATCCTTATTGGAAGCAAAACCAGCCTAGTGGGTTTATTTAATGTTTACATGAATTTTTAGTAGACTTAAGGTATGGAGATCCAAATTAATCCCTAAGGATCAGTTAACCAGAAAACCCCAGGTCCCGAGCAGTCTGGATAACAGGTCCCATACCTGTAATTACAAAACTTAAATATAAAAGCATACGGCATGATATGTTATAGGCTGGAAACTCTGAGATTAGTGTCAAGGAGATATACAATATAAATGATAAGTGTAAAAAAAATCCTATATTTGGATAACAGTATATAGTTTGTTCTTAAGGAACAAAACATCAAAAAGATCTCAAATTAGCTTGCAGATACTTAAATAATGATACCCTGTTGTAAAATTGTATTTAGGACAATATAACACCAAACATTTTGGTCACTGTTATCCCCTGAGGGACAGACGCTGAGTGACAGCTTCCAATTCTTCCGAAAGGAACGGCCTTGGGCATAAAGTGATAAGGCCGGTATTATAGTTCCAGAGCTATGATACTTAGGGCAGATGTTTTTTTAATGAGTTTTTTAAAGAGTTCAAGCTTTCCACCTCCTGGCCCTGTGACCTTATAGGAAGATTTCAGATGGAAGAACATTTCATGGCATCAATCATCTTGATGAATATATAAGACAGGAAATAAAAATTATGCCCTTATCCACTATCTTGAGGCCTCTGGGGTTGAATATCCCTACAATGTGGTCTAAGGTGTGCTATAAGCTTCCTTACTCCTTATTCATTAATTGGCCAAATTACTAACCTTGGATTTCTATTTCTTTCACAAATGGTATTTTTTCTCTAAAGTTTTTTTTTTTTTATTTCTCTAAAACTCTAAAACTCTAAAAGTGTAAAAACCACAAAAACTCTAATACAAAAATTCAAGAAGTTACAGTAGTCAAGGTCCTATAGAAATGAGTGAGAGCTGCTCTGATCTTGTTGGACCTTTTTTAGCCATTCAGACTTTTAATGATTTTGGGACTTTTTTTTTTGCTAGTAATTTTTTTAGAGGTTTTAGAATTTTTTTTGTATTATTTAGCACATTGCTCGTGTTGGGCCTCTAAGACTGTAAACAGCTTTCAGCACGTTCAAGCATTATTAGTGTTTTTCTCCTTGTATTGCCCTGTCCTCATTACATAGGATTATGTAGTATCCTATTTGTTTCCTCAATTTTAGTTACTTCAATTTAATTAGCAACACTCGATATATAATCACTTTACATGATAGAGAGAGGACTATTGCAAAGAACTTCTGAAATAGCAATGGTGGGATGCTGGATCATGTAAATCTGTTGCATTTAGAGGACCAATGGCTGTCACTTTCTCTCTAAAGTACCGTTTTCAGAAATTGTCCACTAAAGCAGAATTTCACATCTAATACAACCAAGTACATTTGGTGCAGCACATTGTAATATTTCGCTGGCACTGACGTTAGATGTATTCAACAGAACATTAGAACATCTTGGTTTTGGCACAGGTCTCAGTAATTGATGGTAGCTTAGTAGTGATGGGCGAATTTATTCGCCAGGCGCGAATTCGCGGCGAATTTGCGCGATTCGCCGTCGGCGAATAAATTCGCGAAACGGCCGCGAAAATTCGCGGAAAAAATTCGGCGGCGGCAAAATTTTTTTCTCGAAAAAACGGACGCCGGCGTCGAAAAACGGGCGCCGGCATCAAAAATGGGCGCCGGCGTCGAAAAACGGGCGCCGGCATCAAAAATGGGCGCCGGCATCAAAAACGAGACGCCGGCGCCGTTTCGCGAATTGTTCGCCGTTTCGCGAATTTCGCACGAAATTCGCGAATTTTTCGGCGAAGCGAAACTGCACAAATTCGCCCATCACTATAGCTTAGTAGAGTTGGGGTATACTACAAGCTTCAAATACTCTTTCTAGACCAGTGGACACTCATTTCTAAATTCATACATTAAGGGAATTATTTATCAAAGTCAGATTTTATCTCAAAATTTTCTGCTACAAACTCCAATCAAATCCGCTCGGGTTTTTACACTTAATTATTATTACATTTTCCCGAAAATTTCCTATCAGGAAAAAAATCAGATTTTTTTAAAAATTTTCTCCCAAAAACTCTGATTTTTTCTGATTTTTCATCCGAACACTCTGATTTCTTATGCTTTTTGGCCCAAAACTCTAAAAACTTCAGGGTATTGCACGAAACCCATCAAAAAAATCATTGGTACTTCTCCCATTGACTTATATGCAACCTCGACAAGTCTGAGATGCCGGATTTTCTGATTAGAACTTTTCCATCCTCGGGGTTTAATAAATTCCGAAAAAATCGTGATTTTTTTTTAAAAGTCCGATTTTATTTAAAAAAAATCACAAATTTTTGAATTCGGAGTTTAGTAAATAACCCCCTAAGAGCAGAATATACAATAGCATTATTTCCTTATTAATTTAGTAATTTTCAAATTTTTGTTAATATCCTGTTTGGGCTGATTTTGATATTATATTTAAAATATATAACATATATAAATATTGAAGATGAGCCTATTTTCTAGAATACAGTTCCGCTGCTTTTGGTTGCACTGTCTACTCAGCCAATGACATTTCTCAATGTCTCCTAATAGCAGTTGGTGTGCTCCAAACAACTGAACTGTGAGATGTGTAATAGCAGCCTGTCTATAAGGTAATGGGGGGCAAATAGCAACACTTTTATTCCTGCACTCACACTATAATGGCTTATTGGCTAAAGGGTGTCTGGGGACCTAGCAACACGTCATTTGTGTTATTAACACTTTCCCCCTCAGTGCATAGCCAAGGCACGGAATGTCTTGGAGTAAATTTTAAAACAAGACTATTAAAAATAACATATTGCTGTTTAAGGCATCTGTAAATTGAGATAATATAGAAAGAAAACATTTAATATAAGTAAATTGAAATTACGCTAAGGTTGATGTCATGTCTGCTGACATAAATTTTCTAACATGACTTTCCAGTCTGATGGATCAAGGATCAATTTAACCGTATTCCATATTTTGAGACTCTTGGTGGGCCATACGGCAAGTCCATGGGATAGCAGTGATGATGTCAAGGAAGGTATTACACAATGGCCTACCATCTGACCATATATTGAGACAGTGTCTCGTGGGCCATAAGGCAAATCTCCGGGATGTCACTGCTGATGTTAAGGAAGGTATAACACAGTGGGTTTCCATCTGAGCAAAGAAATATTTAATAGGCATTGAGGATTATAAACCAACTTGGAATGTTTAGATCGTTCAAGAAAAATGTAAATTTGCTGAAATTATCAATTCACTGGCATTCATGAGTGAAGTGCCTGTAGCTACTGCTTGGATTATTTACTCTCTCTACTTCACCACCAACGAAGCAGGCTCTGGTTACTGGTACAGTGACAGGTCAGCAGAGGGGGAGGAGTATATCACACCACTACAAACGCAAACACAAAGCCATTGTGACTGGTTGTTCACACAATAATTCATAAGCTTCTAATCACCTAAAGCAGTGATGCCCTATCAGTGACTCATGAGCAACATGTTGCTCTCCAACCCCTTAGATGTTGCTCCCAGTGGCCTCAAAGCAGGAGCTTATTTTTGAATTCTTGGCTTGGAGGCAAGTTTTGGCTGCATAAAAAGCAAGTGTACTGCCAAACAGAGCTTCTTGTAGGCTACCAGTCCACATAGAGCTACCAATAGTCAATCACAGTCCATAATTAGTACCCTCAGGAACTTTTTTTCATGCTTGTTTTGCTTTCCAACTTTTTTTTACATTTGAATGTGGCTTACAAGTAAAAAAGATTGGAGATCCCTGACCTAGAGCCATACGGACCATACTGACCAGACTAAATTGTATCCAAACTCGCACTCCCTGGCCTTCAAAGTAGTAAACGTCCAGTGCTCAATGATGGAGGGATCGGCACAGTCCCAATCCAACAGATAAACAATTTAATGGCACACGTGGGAGGTGTTACCCCGAAACGTTGCTTTGTTCACTAATAGATCAAAAGGGCTTGACCCTGCTTGCACCTACCACGTGTGCCATTGAATTGTTTACCACTAATATGGGCACATTTACACTGAATTGCCGTTTGATCCAGACTGCTAGGTTGACAGATGAATTGCCCAGCTTTCTCCAACAGGCCCAACTCACAGCTACACATTGTTTGCAATTCTGTCAATTCTCTCTGTGATTAATCATTATAAGACACCAGCGTACATCCTTGCTTGACACTCATTTAATCAACTATTGCTGCCCTCTGGTTATTGAAAACTACCCCTGCTCATAGCTGCTGCAAGATGGTGTGAATTTAATTTTGGCAGCAGCTGGAGGGCTGTGAATTTGATAGATATCCCCTTAATGATACCTTACGCTCAACAAACTGATCCTACACAATTTTACACAATTGTTAATGGCCAAAAGGACATTCTTCTTCTTTGGGAATATCCATTATTCATGATCAATGTTATTGGCAATGGAAGCAATGAATGAAATGTGTTGGAGAAGTACCATTCAAATGATGGATTCACAGCTTTTTAGACACACAAAAAGCTCCGATTTGACTGTAAAAAAATTAGGAAATACAACGATGGTGGGAAAGCACATACATAACAAAAAGACCTTTAATTGCGGAAAAACATTTTTTTTTTTAAACATATTACAGCAGCACTTAAATTCTGTATCATGCTTCTTTCATAGCCATTAAAATGGGAACAAAAAGTCTAGATTTTATGGCAGAAAAAACTTCATGTGAGTAAATCACTAGCACAGATTAACTGCTATCAGTAACAAGCATGCACCTGAGTACTCTGGGTAATCAAAACACTGGGAATAGGCTGAATGTACAGTAATGGCGAAATTAACCTTAAAAATGATATTCAGTATTTTGCAGACAGCAGCTCTCTAATATAAATAATAATAATATACAGTAATATAATTAATGTTGCAACTGAACCTTTTTTAATTATTTAATTATTTTGTTGTCCCCTTTGTCTAACTGGAATGTAAACTGTTATTTAGTTATAAGGGAAACTAGACACACCTCCAGTATTGGGTTGAATGCCAATTTTCAATTACTGATCTGTTTTTCATGAATAGGCAACATTAAGTCTTTTTTCAGCTGTCAGTGGGATGTGAAAGTTATAGTTCAGCACACTAGAAGACCAAGGTTACTCAAATGTTGGACCCTCCTTTTCTACATCATTCTAAGTCTATTTTATTACTATTTAATTCAAGACTATCTATGTAAAAAACATACATACTAAACACTTATTCCAGAGATATTCACATAACTATTGTTTAGGGCTGTCCAACATTTGCTATGGAGTTGGCCAATGATTCTATAAACCTTGGGTTATATTAAAACAGTCTATGGAGCCCTACAGCAGACTGTGTGGCTCATTTATCAACACTGGGCAATTTTGCCCCTGGACAGATACCTATAGCAACCAATCAGTGATTAGCTTTTTTGAAACCAGCTGCAAGTAGAACAATGAATGCAGCAATCTGATTGGTTGCCATGGGTTACTGCCCATGGGCAAATGTGCCCAGTGTTTATAAATGACCCCGTGTGACTCTGTAACCTACTTAAGATGTATTTGTAGGTGCTTTATATCCTTTTAAATCCAACCTTATCTTTCAGTCTGTCTAAGAAGGCATGAATCCAATATATGACTTTCCATCATGTTTCCCAATTACTAAATGGATCAGCAATTGTCTGACACTAATAACAAGTCATTACAGCAAATCTATGCCTTTGCTTCTACTTCCATGCATTCATTAAACTCAACTTACCTTTAAAGTTTGGCCTGATTCTAGCATCATAGCCCGATGTCCTGCCCATTAATTTATCCAAAAAATCTGAAGGAGACATAGGGGGAGATTTCCCAGACCTGGATTCATGCTCTTTGCAAAAAGCCGTCCTAAACACAGCAGAAATTGGTATCACTTATTTGCATTACATTGCATAGGCAGTTAGGCAGTTAGGCAGGAGCTTGTTGCTTTTCCATGATCGTAATTAATCGAGCCATAACATGAGTAAGAGAGAGAGCAAAACAAGATAGGTAGACAGATATATGCTAGATGGATGGATGGATAATATATATATATGGATTAAAGATAGATAGATGATAAATAGATAGATAGATAGATAGATAGATAGATAGATAGATAGACAGATAGATAGATATAGATAAATGGATAGATGTTAGAGAGATAGACAAACAGACAGACAGACAGACAGACAGATAGATAGACAGATAGATAATTGATAGATGATAGATAAATAGATAGACAGACAGACAGACAGACAGACAGACAGACAGACAGACAGACAGATAGATAGATAGATAGATAGATAGATAGATAGATAATAGATAGATAGATAGATAGATAGATAGATAGATAGATAGATAGATAGATAGATAGACAGATAGATAGATATAGATAAATGGATAGATGTTAGAGAGATAGACAAACAGACAGACAGACAGACAGACAGATAGATAGACAGATAGATAATTGATAGATGATAGATAAATAGATAGACAGACAGACAGACAGACAGACAGACAGACAGACAGACAGATAGATAGATAGATAGATAGATAGATAGATAGATAGATAGATAATAGATAGATAGATAGATAGATAGATAGATAGATAGATAGATAGATAGATAGATAGATAGATAGATAGATATTGTAAATGGAATTTGGAAATTGTAATTAACAAATGAAAATTCTTAAATTGGATGTTTCCAAATGCAGTAAAATACACTATACAGTTTACAACCCCCCTATATCAAATCGTTTTACTTTAACATTATCCCTTAAAAAGTAGGTATGCTGGGAAAACTGGAGGAAGTATACTAAATATAAGTCTTGGAGCATATGCAATGCTAATTATCAGTTCATTTAGTGATTGCATACATAGCCTGACAACATTAACCCTAAGCAATCAAACATGAACCCATTGTAAAAAAAAACTTGAAATAGAACAGAATGAAAAGACCAGTGTTAAGATAGGAAAACTCTGCCTTTATATTCATGGTTACCCAGGCATTTTATTTAACCGGCTATTTCTGAGTTGCTGGACAATTATCTGGGAGGGAGACCCATTCCACAGAATGCCTTATTTTTCAGAGACTATAGAAAAGGTCGCCACGTTCATCATTCTAATCAAATCTCATTTACATATAAACTGTACAAGCTTCATGTTGGCTGCAGGATTTGTATAGAGAAAGAGAGAGAGAGTTCTTTGGCATCTGAGTCATCCCAAGGCCTCTCGGTATTGTCCCAGTGGATTTATGTGGCTGTTGTAAGTAGCATAGTGATACAGAAATGTAAATTAATTGAAGCAGTGGGTGGAATAGAAGTATTAATCATGGGCATTTTGCTTTGATGTTCTGGTGACTTATGAAAGCATAAATGGCAATATTTGTCCGCCAGAACATTCCTTCACAGCTTCATTATAGCTCTAATGTGATGGTTTTGAGGATAATTGTATATATAATGGGGAAACAAACACACTTATCTCTCTATCTATCCTTATACTATATATATATATATATATATATATACACACATATATATGCAACAGCGCAAGGGACCTCATCATATAAAAGCCTATATGCAATGAGGATTCATAGAATCCAGCCTTCGGTCCTCTCTTTTTCTCTTCCTTAATTCGGGAGCATTACTCACTGCTTTTAGTCTGTTTCATTGCCAGTGATTTATTTTTACCACTCCAGGCTTTGTATTATTTTTATACAGACTTTGAAAAGGGAAGGCACGCAGTGAGTCCATTGGTGGTTCTCCTGAATATAAAGCAGAAACACTTGCTCATTCCTACACGACCGTCAGAGCCAGAGCACTTATCAACTTCTCCCAGAAAGGTCTCAATCTCAGCAGAGGAGAGGCAGAAATCCCAAACCTGACTGTAGAAAAATTAATTTTTTTGTACAATAATTCACATGCACATTAGTCATTATAATAAATATATATCATCAATGTATCCCAACATGTTAAAGCATTGCAAGTGCTGTGCACTCATCAGCAAAGCAGAATTCATTTTGCCTACCTGAATTTGCTAGTCTCAAAAATTAATGCAAGTAAGGCTGTCAAAATTTTGACCAGCTGCCGGTTCATTCCTCCTGTTTTTCTTCCGGTGATGTTTGGAAAATATTCCAGGAATGATTCCAGAAACAAAAAATAGACGACCAATATTAAGATAGGAATAAAAATGATAGGACTAAAAATGACATCAGCTCCTATTGTCTAGATCCCAAAAGCGACAATTGTTTTCCTTCCAAGTGGATAGAAGAGAAAGCAGCATCGTTAGGGGCTACGGGGGGATGAGAAAATGAGTGTGATATCGGAAGCATTGTTAGGTCAAACCAAGGCTCATTATTCGGCAAGAGTGAAAAAGACAAAAGATGATTGTCCCCCTCCTTGGCTGGGTTTCTTTTTTTCTTCTTGTATGGAAAAAAGAATTGTTATCTTAAAAACATAGCGTAGATCTGGGCAGCCGCATCTGCTGTTTCCTCTCTTTCGGAAGGGCTGCTCTGCTTGTTTGCAATTACATTGCCAACCCTGATGAAAGGAGTCCCTTATTTACAGTGGTATCCATAGGCACGGATAATGAGGAAGAAACAAGAGGCAGCCAATTCCCTCCTCCCAACTTTTAGGCAGTGAAAGATGCACCCCTACTGTTTGGCCCAATGCTAAGTCAAGCCTGAAGAAGAAAGCGGCTGTGGTTGTATTTAAAGATGCCGTGCAGTTCTCTTGTGTGAGCCTTGTACTGGAAGCAGTTACTTCTTCTGCTACTGTCGTTGCTGCTGATATTGAGGCTGATGTAGGAGTGGAGGGGGGTTTGAGGAAATGAACAGAAGCTTTTAATACTGCAACTATGGTCTGTGCTGATAGTGGGGGGTGATGAGGCAGCTGGTTACATGGATACATTCTCCCTACAGAGGCAGCAGTGGAAGCTCTCTCTCTCTTTCTCTCTCCCCACTGGATCCATTATTCTCCAATATTCCTTAATATTACAAATGTCTGAATAGGGAGTCAGTTACAGCTAAAAAAACATAGAAATGTGGGCAAAGTGTCTTACAGGACAGAGGTTAAAGGGAAGAGGTAAAATGGGACCCCAAACTCAATGGGAGAAAATATGAATCATGAATATACAAATTGCTTCCCTCGATAGCCTTTGACTGCCAGTGGGTTCTGTACTAGGCTTTTGTCAGTTAAAGAGCTGGGGGGACACAGGTTTGACTTGAAAACGTCTAATAATTGTTATTCTATATGGTTGCACATTCAGTAACATAAGGGATGCATTGCACCTGTGCAGTTGGCCATAAGAACCAATCAACAAATACAGTTGTTTTTCCTCATCACACTTAAAATCAAAGATTTGATTGGATTCTATGAGATTCGCTAAATAGAAATTAATCAAAAAGACCTGGGATTGGCATGCATCCTCCTGATGGGGATCTCTAATAGAATACTATAAATAGAATACTAACCCTAAATATCATGTAAGCTTTGGATAACTGAAGGCAACGCCTTTTTCCTATCACAGGGACCTGTTATCCAAAATGCTGGGTCTCGGGATTATCTTTCTGTAATTTGAATCTTCATACCTTTTGTCTACTATAAAATCATGGCAACATTAAATAAACCCAATAGGCTGGTTTTGCTTCCATAAAGGATCAAGTACAAGGTACTGTCTTATTATTACAGAGAAAAAGGAAATCATTTTTAAAAATTTGGATTATCTGGATAAAATGGAGTCTATGGGAGATGGCCTTTCCGTAATTAGGAGCTTTCTGGATAACAGGTTTCCGGATAATGGATGCCATACCTGTACAGATAATGCATTTTATTTTTACTCAGCTTTAAATGTGCAAATATGAACTTTAGTCTAATATTCCGTCAAATGTTTGTGAAGGATTTGGCATCGAAAGATGATGAATTCTGCAGCATGATATAAATATGTATCTGGTAGTTTCTTATTACAGACGAATCATTTGTATCATTAGCCAAGAGACTGTTTTCTCGACAAGCCTTGTTAAGAAGGCAATTTCATTGCTTGCATTTTTCCCTTATTGTCATTGAAAGCAATTGGAGAATGAAGCATTATTTCATATCAGTCATTATATGGAAGTGTTATGGAACTAACACCCAACACGTAATTTGCAGTTTGTACTATAGGGAGCCTTTAATGGGTGTTAATGTGAGTGAATTAAGACTTGCATTAATGCTCAGTGTGTGTGCTGCTTTGCTGCTGTTGTTCAGATTAGTAGCAATTCAGCAATATGGAACCAATCTCTCTGTGTGCTCCACAAATGTTTGCTAAGTTTTTGCTGCCTATATATTCAGTCTTTTCATGTCAACAAAGGGAAGCAAAGCCTTTTTGTGGTTCCCGCATACTCTATACATAGGGAAACTTTTTGGAATGCATTCCTCCATCCTTAATGTAAAAGACATGGCATTAGAATAATACTGGTTTAAAAATACTCCTACAAGGATCTAGGGATGCACCGAATCCACTATTTTGGATTCGGCCGAACCCCCGAATCCTTCTCGAAAGATTCGGCCGAATACCGAACCTGAATCCAAACCCTAATTTGCATATGCTAATTAGGGGTAGGAAGGGGAAAACATTTTTACTTCCTTGTTTTGTGACAAAAAGTTACACCATTTCCCTCCCCACCCCTAATTTGCATATGCAAATTAGGATTCGAATTCGGTTTGGCTGGGCAGAAGGATTCGGCCGAATCCAAATCCTGCTGAAAAAGGCCGAATCCTGGCCGAATCCCAAACTGAATCCTGGATTCGGTGCATCCCTACAAGGATCCCCTAGCACATCTGACCTATTCAAAATTCCATGGGCCAATTTAGAAAAGTGGAATTATTCCAAAACTGAACCAAGTAGCGCAAACTGGGTACACTGCAAAATCATCAAAACCCACATTAATAAACTTCTCAGCTCCAGTTTCAGATGTTTTAAAACGACCTTGCTCAAGTGTTTCAGCCCATGAAAAAATCATCTTTCTGCTTTCAGCAATAATAGTGGAAGCAAAATGAGATTAAAAACAACTCAAATCTTGCACCAACTTTAAAAATGGATGAATGATCTTCAACTCTTGGCTGTAAGAAAAAAAAGATGTAGCCGACTGCTTGTGGTATCGCACCGTTACCGTTGCCATTTCATCTTCACATGTCCATGGTGGCACAATTTTGTATTGTAAATATAAGTTGTGCCAAGCACATGGTAATTCTTAAACTGTATTTGTAGCATCTGTTGGCCATCAAACATAACAGCTGCTTTGAATAATGAGGGACCTGACCCTGCTTGTAGGATAGTTAGGAGGAGGATGCAGCAGTGGGAAGGAAAGCAAAGTTTGCAGAAGCCACAAGATGCTTTAAGGAACATTTTAATTAGATGCACAAGAGTCTTAATAATTATTTTATATCGAAAGGAAAGTGAAATAAATCAATGGCCACCTAAAGTCTTCATTAGTGAGTTAAGCCAATACTAAAGCATTTACATATTTTCGGCTTTCAGCAATGCAAATAGCCATTCTCCCGATTCTCTATCTGGACTACCCCTCCTGCCCAAGGGGGAGCAGCCCCACAGTGTAGGATCCACTTCTCTAAGCTGAACATGTTTTGGAACCATTTATTCTCCCAATTACTGTTTGAGATGGTTTGCTGTGTAACAGTCACAGGTATGAGATCAGTTATCTGGAAACCCATTATCCAGAAAGCTATAACTTACAGGAAGACTGTCTCCCATTGACTCCATTATTTTCAAATAATACAAGTTTCTAAAAACAATTGTCTCAATAATAATGAAACTGTACCTTGTACTTGATCCAAACTAAGATAAAATGCTTATTGGAGACACAACAATCCTATACAGTTTATTCAATGTTTAAATTACTTTTGTAGAGTTATGGTATGGAGATCCAAGCTAAAGAAAGATCCCAGGCTCCAAGCATTCTGGATAACAGGTTCCATTCCTGTAGTCGCATGTATTCCTAAAACGGAGATAGTGCCTGGTTCATTTTGTTTCTGGCTAAACCTCAGCAATGCCTCTGGAACTTGCAGTTTCTCTGCACTTGATGTCTCTTCTGAATATGTCTGGAGGCAGCTTCAGGTCTGCTTGGATATTTCGTCTGGAAACCATGGCTTTTGGCCATACACGTCAGATTATGTTTCTGTTTCCTCCCTTCTACTCTTTACTCCTTTCCTCTTTTTTTATCCTGCAAAACCCTGTGTATGCCGCCTCAGCAATGCTACAAGCTGTCATTTCTGTTATTGGGTTAAGATATTGTTGTTTAGAGAGAATGAAAACTGCCCTGGTGTCACATATGTTCATGAAGCTGTCACTGAATAACTTCTTTCCGTGGCTGGGTGATGTGATTGACGCAAGGGAGGAATTTCTGACTCAGTCAATTGATTTATAAAAATTGTTGGGGGGGACATATTTATGGTCGCATGTATAGCAGTTATCCCGCATTGCAGAATTCTGCCCGTCATACATGCTGTAAAATCATTTTGTTAAACTGATTTAAATGGCATGATACGTAATCTTGAGAATCACTTTTTTAATTGTGTAGTTCATGTGCTGATGTGTAATATACAATACCTAAACTGAAGGTTAAAGGGCATGTAAAGTCTAAAATAGAATAAGGCTAGAAATGCTGTATTTTGTATACTAAATATAAACATGAACTTACTGCACCACAAGCCTAATCAAACAAATAATTTATTTTCAAAGTTGGCTACAGGGGGTCACCATCTTGTAACTTTGTTAAACATCTTTGCAAGACTAAGACTGTGCACATGCTCAGTGTGGTCTGGGCTGCTTAGGGATCGTCATAAACAAAGCTGCTTGAGTTCTGCATGGCTGGGAAGTAAGGCGGGGGCTCCCCCTGCTGTTCATAAGTATGATTGCTTCCCTGCTCAGCAGTTAGAGACCATCTGACAATTCCTATCCACAGCAGTAAATGAAGGGGGAATTTCACTGCATACAGTCAGGTTTCTTATAAAAACAGTACACATTTTTTAATTAAATTAAAAGTACAAGGATTTTATTTTTTTGCCTTTACATGCTCTTTAAGCAGCATTAGAAGGTGCTCCTGGTGCTCCTCGAATGCCACTAAAATTAGGGGACAGGTGGGTGGACAACTTCAACCCCTGACCCACCCTTCTTGGATAGAGCAAATGAACAAATAAATGAATCCTAATATATGTCCTTTGTCCTTTGCACTCATGGGGCCATTTAGGTGCCAGGACCTGTCGCTAACAGAAGCCTGATATTAGCCTCTGTAATGGCATCACTCCAGTGTTACATTTTCCTACTCTAAGCCCCACAGCCTATGGCGTTTGTTGTTGCTGTGTTTTTTTTTTATTTGCTATTATATTTCTTGTCATACAAACTAATGGGGGAATATGATCAAATAAATCATCATGACCCCAAATAATTGGCTTTTGTCATGTATTAAATTGACATAACTGTCTTTAGAAATTAAACATTCTGGTGTGTATGGTATTCCCCCAAGAGTGTAGTAAGAAGTTCTATATTACTCCACTCAGTAGGCACATTGTTTTAGAGAAGTGATCCCCAACCAATAGCTCACTAGTAACATGAGCCTCCTGCAATGGTGATAATCCATATAGTGCTACCAAATAGCCAATCATAGCCCTTATTTGGCACCACCATGAACTTTTCTTTTACATTTAACTGTGACTCGTGAGTAAAAATGGTTGAGGACCCCATTTTAGAGTCTTCCAAAGCTGTATATGTATGCCTGTGTATATTTTATGATAGGGGTGGCATAGAAAGACTCTTTATTGTATGAAGACTGTATTCTGACATTGGTTGTCCAAAAGTTGGATCCAGCAATACAGTAAATATCCTGCATTTGCCTCTGACCTCATTGATACAGGCTAGGGTAAACTGGATATGTTTGGCAGATCAGATGAACATATGACATGGGACCGCACGGGAGGTATGACCCCTGTACTTTTGGTCTGTTTCTGACCTCCCTCTCTTGCAGACTATCCCTCGCAATGATTGACTCCACATATGGCATCCGCCTGATAATTTTGGTCTATAGCAATCAAGCTGGTCATTCATCTTGCGGTCAGCTTAAGTCAAACTTTTTTAGTTCAGGCCTACCCTTGACATTCCAACGTTGACCAGGGTCATTGTTCAAAGTAAAGCCATTGGTCAGGGCCTCCATTATTTGATGAAATGCGTATAGATATAAGACAATAATGGTGTATTAGTCATGTAGTCTAGTAAAGTAAATACATATTCACCTCAAATCTCCCCCAACTGACCTTCAAGATGGGCTTTCAGGTATAGCAGGACCATTGTCCATTCTCCAAATTCCCACCCTAATAGCTTTTAAGCAAAGCCCCCCCACCACTGCTCGAAGCCCCTCCCCCCCCAGGAGGCCAGCCCCACCATGTTAAATAAGTTTTATTACACTATACGAAATATTTAAATGATCATTTTTAATCTTTTACCTTTCTCCCTTTATGATTGGCTGTGCCTTTGACTTTACTTCTCTGACTTATAACATTGGTACATATGGTTTTCTGCATTATTCTCCTGCATTGCATTTATCTTTTATCCTTTCTTTCAAACTCGATCAGAATGAGAGAGCCAATGTCTATAGGCCAAGGATTCATCTCAGCAACAGCTGCACGTCTTTTTAACAAGCCTTTCCCAGGGCCCGTGTTTGAGATGCTAAAGAATTCTTTGTAATGTATGGAGCTATGGACTAAATTAACTTTAACTGTCTTCATTATTTTAAAGACATCATCTGGGAATTAAATGCCTCAGAAGTCCAGTGCTAAAATGGATTAACAATATTAATATCTAAGACAAACTGGCACGGCTTTTAGCAGAAAGCGCATTCCTGGAAAACTACAATTATCGAGAAAAGCCGACAGAGATAAATGGAATATGGGAAGATATAGTGGATCAAGGACTCAATGAAGGAAAAGGACAAGGAACTCAATAAAGCTTTGCATACTGTACATATTTAACATGAGCTTGCTGTATACCTGTTTCAAAGAATACTGTAAAAGCTCCCATGATTCCATTATGTGTTTTTAATAAAGGTAAGTTCCCAGAGCAAGAAATCGTTCCAAAATGTATTACAATATTAAGGTTTTCACCGACACAAGTTTAATTATATTTTTGAGCAGTAACGATTAGTAACAAGCAACATTCTGATTGGCTAATATGATTATAGTATAATAATACCCACTGCCTGTTCTGAAAGAGTTAGTTCTGAGCCAAATTTCTCTTCTCCGGTTCTCTCCTTTGTATAGTCGGATTGAGAGCTGTACAGAGAATGTTCCGCTTGTACCGTTTCTCACGCGTACTTCACTTGTTTCAAGGTCTCAGCATGTATTTTGTCCAATTACTGTAATATCTTTGAGAAGACTGAACCAGCTCTGAAATTGGTTGGTTGAAAATCGACCCTCTGATCTGTGACTATAACCAATAATTTTATTGTTTTGTTCTCTCTCGCTCTGAACTTATGTGTGATGGATTATGTGCCTGTTCCCTCAGATCCCGGGTGTTCCCTGGAGTTCACAACTACTTCTATTGGATCACCGTATGCATTATCACCATATAAGTAAAGATAAATATAGATTCTATATCACAGAAACATCAGACTGTTTTGTGTGATTCAAAGGGGTGGTGCACCTATAAAATAACTTTCATTATGATGTAGACAGTTCTAAAACAAGTTGCCAATACCTTTGCTTTTTGAAATATTGACCAATTATGTTCTGTAAGTCTCAGGTTCCAGTTTCCATCTGCTATCGGCAATGGGTTTAAAGTCATAACAGAAATAAAAGATATCAATAAAAACTGAATGCTGAGAATTGATTTTATTTTATTTTTTTTGCTTTTTGGGGTCAGTGACCCTGACAATCAGAAACCACTTCCAGTTGAAGGATGGAAATATGCTGAATATGAAGAAGACTAATCATTCAAAGATCATTAAAAAAACAAGGAAAAGCAGTTGGGAAGCTACTTACAATATGTACATACTAAAAAGTAATTTAAAGGTGAACTTTCCCTTCAACCCGCTGTAGCCAAAAACGCGTTGCACCTGTAATGGCAATTTCTCCCGCTGTATGCATTTATGTAAAAATTCAGCAAGGGGGTATAATGGTTTCTAATAATCATCATTGATAAGAAATTAATAGAACATAGGGGCAAATTCACTAACCTCGGGAAATTCACCAGCGACGGCTTCGCTCACATCCCTACACTTCGCCAGACGAAAATTCACCAGGACAGTGCTAATTCACTAAAATGCGAAGTTGCGTCTAGGGCGCCGAACAATGGCGAAGTTTCGCTAGCATTAATTCTCCAAGCAAAGCGAAGTTGCGGTAGTGTTGGCTAATTTGCATACGGCGGGAAGTTAAACTTCAACGGACGTATATGTTGCAGCAAATACATTATATTACATAAGTCTGGGAACCTTAATAAAAGAAAATAGAGTTGTTATAATGCTCTACACATGAGCCCAGTGTATAGTTTATGTGCCATATGTAAGAAATGTACCCTAAAAAAATTTACGATCTTTTGCAGCCTATCACCCTCAAAAACTGAAATGTCACCAGTGTTTTTTGGGACTTAGAAGAATTTTCACATTTTTTTTGAGGAACTCCTAACTACTCTATTGGATTTCTGGTCTGAGGTGGCGAAGGCAAGTCTGGCACAAGAGGTAACGTTCAGAAAATATGCCGGGCATTAGAGTGCGAATTAGCGCTAGAGTCTATCTCCTTTGCTAGCGAAGTTACGGAAGCGCCCATTAGTAAATCAGCAAAGTCCCAAAATGATGTCCTGACGTCACCCCTGACACTCCTGTGGATATCACACTCAATTTTGGGTTTGTGGGGCGATTGTAGAGTAAGTTGATATGGGGGAGATGGAAGGGTGAGAGATGAAGAGGTCAAAAGAGATTGGGTGGGGTGAGATAGTAATTGGTTGAGAGAAGAGTCCAGGGATGATGTCACAGGGGAAAGTACAGAAGGAGAATAACAAGAGCTTAGGGAAGTATAAAAAATAAAAGGAAAAGCACAGCACTTTAGGATTGTTGGCCCTCCTGAGGATTTTTTTTTTATATATTAAAACGTGGGATGGGTTAATGTTTATGAGTATGCATGGGAGTCAGCCTTTACACTCCCTGGTGGTAATATACTTGGTAAAAGAACAGTTTTTATACATTTCAGCACCATGGACAGTGATAGTGGTTTATGCAGATATCGCTGCACAGAATGTCTCTGTATTTGTATAAACTGAGTGCACACACCTTGCCAAACAAGCAGATCTGTGCCCAGTTGACCACCCAAGGGGGTACATTTACGAAAGGGTGAATTGTGGATGTTTAGAGATAATTCACCAAAAAGATATTTCGCCACGACATCGCCTATTTACTAAATGACGAAGAGGAAAATTTGTAAGTGAAAAAACCTCAGCTCAAGAGAAATTTCACACTGTTTCGCCAGTGAATTTATCTCTAGTGAAAATCCATTAATTTATCAAAGTGAAAACGCTACCCTTTTCACTAAAATGTATTTCGCCAGGTTTAAGCTGGCAAACTCCCATTACAAAGACAGAGCAGCCACTTTTAAATCGCAATCCACGTTGCCCTTGCCATGCTACTTTTCTTCATTCTCTAAAGAATTTTCCCTACTACTATTGTATGGGGAAATATATTGGCAAATTTTGGAAGAGAATTTTCGCCAGGAGAGAATTCACCACAATACTCTTGATAAAGTGAACTTATGATTTTAAGCAAATATGGAGATGTGTTGTGAAAATACACCTGGTGAAGTGAGGCGAACTCTGATGAAGTTAGGTAAAGAGAAAATTCACACTTTAGTAAATGTGCCCCATGGCCTGGGTCAAATTGGGCTGAGCTGATTATTTGATTGGATCAAACCAGAGGCATTTGGAGACACATAAGAGGAGAACTGCACCAAAGAACTGGTACTTTGACGCCTGGGGGCCGATTCACGAAGGGTCGAATATCAAGGGTTAATTAACCCTCGATATTCGACTAGGAACTAAAATCGCTCGACTTCGAATATCGAAGTCGAACGATTTTGCGCAAATCCTGCGATCGATCGATCGATCGAAGGATTTTTCATTCGATCGAACGATTAAATCCTTCGAATCAAAAGATTCGAAGGATTTTAATCCAACGATCGAAGGAAAATCCTTCGATCAAAAAATCCCAGGCAAGCCTATGGGGACCTTCCCCATAGGCTAACATTGACTTCGGTAGCTTTTAGCTGCCGAAGTAGGGGGTCGAAGTTTTTCTTAAAGAGACAGTACTTTGACTATCGAATGGTTGAATAGTCGAACGATTTTTAATTCGAATCGTTCGATTTTCGTAGTCGAAGGTCGAAGTAGCCCATTCGATGATCGAAGTAGCCCAAAAAAACTTCGAAATTCAAATTTTTTTTAATTCGAACCCTTCACTCAAATTTAGTGAATCGGCCCCCTGGTGTTTCTAACCTGCAACATATGATTTTCTGTCAGAAAGGCCAGTAAGGTGCCAACTCTGGAGGGGCCAAGTCAGAAGCTGGATAGCCAGCATTCCATCTGTGCCCATGCGCAGTCCAAGTTGCAGGTAGTTTTAGCTTCACACTGTGCAGCAACATAAGTGTTAACTGATCCCAGTGAGTCTGCACCGTTAAAGAGTTACTGACACCATAAATGAAACCTTTTTTTACAATTATCATAATATTGTCTTCGCATGCTATCTATAATTTCACCATAAAAGTATTTACAGATGCTTTTACATTACCCATCTGATCCCCCATGTTCCTCTATGAGGGGGCTGCAATATTCAGGAGTCTGTTGGCATTAGAAACTCTAACTGACAGGTTAAGAAGAGACAGTCAGGTTAGCAAAACAGTCAGGTTTAGAACTTCAAGTAACAATTACTTACAAAAGCAGAACTATCAGTGAAAAATTATCAATGTGCTCTATCGGTAAATTTTGATGTACATTAATATTTTGAATAATAATTTTTTTTAGTGTCAGTATCAGTTTAAGAGTGAACATGAAAGATGAACATAGGGAAAAAAACTGGGTTTGAGTTCAGCGCCAAGTCAGCAAGTTATATTGATTTTCTCTGCTAATGCACCACTGATTTTGTTGCCACCTCAGCAATTCACAAAGATATGAAAACACCCCAACAACAGTATAATAACCTCACAAAGCTACATGTTCCCAGTATTCTACTCTCTAGAACCTGCACTTTGTTTAGAGCTTGTTAAAGCTATATTTTCACTTTCTTTTTCTAATGTTTTGAAGCTCACCCAGAACAAAACATAAGGAACAAATCCTGGTTACTACATTTACAGTTGAAGAATTCCTAAGGAAGAGGTGAGTCATTTAATAAACTTAGCAATGCAAGGGTAGTCATTAGTGATGGGCGAATTTATTCACCAGGCGTGAATTTGCAGCGAATAAACTAGCGAAAACGCCGCGAAAATTCGCCGGTGTCCAAAAAATATGGACCCGAATGTCGAATGTGCACCAGCGTCCAGAAAACGGATGTCAGCATCAAAAACGAGACGCCGGTGCCGTTTCATGAAAACGCCTCAAATTCGTCCATCACTAGTAGTCATATACATGCACCATCATTTTGCTCCTAAATAGCACATATCCTGCATGCTTTATTATTATGAGATACAAGGCGGTATAACGTGAATGTGTTTTGTTGCTGAATGGTAACATTATGCACAGTATTTCTCAGTTGCAATGGCTGCAGTCTGAACCTCGTGCCAGCTTAAAGTTCCATGATAAGGATAAGGTGGAGAGAGCAGCAATGTTGGCCTCAAAGCAGCCCTGTACTTATAGGAATTGTTCTCCTTTTGGTTAACTTTTTAGTATGATTTTGAGAGACAATTTGCAACTGGTTTTCATTTTATTATTTGTGTTTTTTGAGTTTCTTAACTTTTTATTCAGCAGCTCTGCTGTTTGCAATTTTAGCAAGCTGGTTGCTATGGTCCAAACTACCCTAGCAACTATGCATGTCAAATTTAAATAATAAACTATGATATGAATAGAAGAAGACCTGAATAGAAAGATGAGCAATAACCAGTAGCAATAGCAATCAATGTGTAGCATTACAGTGCATTTGTTCTTAGATGGGGGTCATGACCCCAATTTGAAAGCTGGAAAAAATCAGAAGAAAATGGCAAATAATTAAAAAGCTATACAAAAAAATATGAAGAACAATTGAAAAGTTGCTTAGAGTTGTCCATTCTATAATATACTAAAAGTTAACCCATTTTATGTTTATAAAACTGTTTGCAGGAAGACTTATCTGCAAAGGAGACAGGAATCTCACTCTCTGTGTTACGGTGCCACTAGGGTGTAGAGAGTTTCTCCTTGAGGCATTGTCTTAACAAAAACATTCCTGGCATTGTCCCTTAAAGGGCATGTAAAGGCAAAAAAATTAAATCCCATTTTTACTTTCTTTAATGAAAAAGAAACCTATCGCCAATATACTTTAAGTAAAAAATATGTACCGTTTTTATAAGAAACCTAACTGTATGCAGTGAAATTCTCCCTTCATTTACTGCTGTGGATAGGAATTGTCAGACAGTCCCTAACAGCTGAGCAGGGAAACAATCATACTTATGTACAGCAGGGGGAGCCCCCGCCTTACTTCCCAGCCATGCAGAACTCAAGCAGCTTTGTTTATGACGATCCCTAAGCAGCCCAGACCAAACTGAGCATGTGCACAGTCTTAGTCTTGCAAAGATGTTTAACAAAGTTACAAGATGGTGACCCACTGTAGCCAACTTTGAAAGCATAAATTATTTGTTTGATTAGGCTTGTGGTGCAGTAAGTTCATGTTTATATTTAGTATACAAAATACAGCATTTCTAGCCTTATTCTATTTTAGTCTTTACATGCCCTTTAAGATAGATGCATTTCACTTGCTCTGTTGCATTCCACCCAACACACAGCAACTATGAGTGTCAGCTGAATAATATTCTGACATCAGTGGCTCTTCCTACAAGACAGTTATGTGCTCCTGATGGGTTCTTATACAGGATTTGTAGGAAGATAAAGCAAATGTAGACATTCACTGTGCCTGAGGAAGCCCATATAGGGCCAAAACGCATAGCACCTACTGTTGTCATCTCTACCCTCATGCATCCATAGTTCTGTTTCCTTGTTGTCTTCTATCTATGCATCAAATATTATTATGAATTATTATTTCCCTAGTGTCAGACGCTGTACTGAAATGCCTGTGAACCAAAGGCTACCATGTACAGGTATGGGACCTGTTATCCAGACTGCCGTGACCTGGGGACTTCTGATTAATGGATCTTTCCGTAATTTGGATCCTCATACCTAAAGTGTCAGGGCACACAGGCAGATTCGGCGAGATTAGTTGCCCGGCGTCTAATCTCCCCAAACTGCCTCCCCTGCCTTCCCGCCGGCTAAAATGTAAATCACTGGTGGGATAGCATTCCTAAGGCAACTTCGGGCAGATTTGGAAAACCAATCGATCAGAATGCCATATCGTCGGCAATTTACATTTTAGCCAATGGGGAGGCAGTTCAGAGAGATAAGTCGCCTTTAAGAAGAGGAGAATTGTCGCCGGGCGATTTATCTCCCCGAATCTGCCTGTGTGCCCTGACCCTTAGTCTACTAGAAAATCATGTAAACATTAAATAAACCCAATAGGCTGGTTTTGCTTCCAATAAGGATTAATTATATCTTAGTTGGGATCAAGTACAAGCTACTGTTTTAATATTACAGAGGAAAAGGGAAATCATTTTTAAAAATTAAGATTAATTTATAATAATGGAGTCTATGGGAGACAGTCTTTCCATTATTCAGAACTTTCTGGATAACGGGTTTGATGATACCGGATCCCATACCTATATAAAAAACTCATGAATGATGATTTTTTTTTTTTGTATATTCTAATGCAGGTAAGATCCCTCACCATCAGTTATAAGGCTAAAGCAAGCAAATAGCAAGGAGATTATGATGTGTGGGTTGACCCGAAACCTGTGGGTACCTGCAGGTTTACTGTCTGTTGGGAGGGTTTGGGTTGAAATTTAGGCAACCATTTGGGGTTAGGGTTGGGTGGGGTTTAGACTGGGGAAATACACTGCTCCTCTGATCTTGAAGGTTCCCTGTCTTGGAACCAGAGGTGCACACAGAAGTATCATACGGAGCAAGAAGGTGTGGATTAGTGATTGCGTGCGGGTCCTACAATGGAAACATTTTGCAGATTAGGCTCGGGTTAAGGTTTTGTAGGTTAGAGTCTGCTGTGGGGTGAGTTTTCCCTGATCTACATATTAGTACAAGGGAAGTTAATGAGTGAAGAAATCGAAAGCTTCAGAAAGCTATGTACTAGGGTTCATTGAGAATTGAGAATTCTTCTGTATAATGCATTTTTGTCCTGCATTGATCAGTTTATTCCTCCCCCCCAAAACTCATATTCATGTGTGTCTGTTTATTTAGCATAAACTGAAAATTCACAGATGTGTTACAGAGATGAGAGCTCCAGTTTGATGTAATTGTATAGTTGTTCACTAAATAAGGGAATTGTCCTTTATATGACAACAGGCAAGACTGTCATATTGATTAGAATGCTCCATTGCCTCCAGCGCTCCGAAGAAGGAACAGACGTTGAGTTGAGTAAATCTAGATATGTAAAAATGCAAACGTGATGAAAGAGCCACAGCGAATTCAAATCAATAGCAAGCAAACTCTTCAATATTTCAGAGTACTTTACACATTGAGAAATGTATAAGTAATAGAACGTGTTTCTCTAGCAGAGGGAAGGCATTTGTGTCAGAACAAAAAGAAGTGCCAATCAAACACAGAATAACAATGGTTAGAGGCAGTCCCTGAATTACAATACCTGGCTCAATGTACTTAAAGCAATCCCAGCAGAGCAGTGACGCATTCTAAATAGCACTTTGCCTCAAAAAAGAATAATAGTGTCAGAATAACTAATGCTTTTTGGTTATAAGAATTAGGAACTGTTGGAATGAATAATGTTGTGGAAGTTGCATGGGTGTCTGCAGAAGGGGGCAAGAGGGGGCAGCTGCCCCACCCTGACTTCTCCAGCTAGTTCAGAGAAATTGTTTGTAAATTTAATTCCCAACAACACAAAACATTTTATACTTCCCACCCAAAGGCAAGCCTTAAAGGGCATGTAAAGTCTAAAAAGAATAAGGCTAGAAATGCTGTATACTAAATATAAACATGAACTTACTGCACCACAAGCCTAATCAAACAAATAATTTATGCTTTCAAAGTTGGCTACAGGGGGTCACCATCTTGTAACTTTGTTAAACATCTTTGCAAGACTAAGACTGTGCACATGCTCAGTGTGGTCTGGGCTGCTTAGGGATCTTCATAAACAAAGCTGCTTGCGTTCTGCATGGCTGGGAAGTAAGGCTTATGCTGTTCATAAGTATGATTGTTTCCCTGCTCAGCAGTTAGGGACCACCTAACAATTCCTATCCACAGCAGTAAATGAATGGAGAAATGCATACAGTCAGGTACAAATGGTACACATATTGGAGATAGGTTTCTTTTTCATTAAAGAAAGTAAAAATGGGATTTTTTTTGCCTTTACGTGCCCTTTAATCAGACTATCTTCTACATTGTAATGAATAGGTTCATCTTCAGTGGGATGCTACCCTATGTGATATTAGCTTACTTGCTCCCCCCTGGAAAATTGTTTGCGGACATCCGTATGAAGTCACTTCTTCAGCCTCCATAGAGAATTGTTTTTACTTCTAATCGTGGAGCTGAATCTGCTTTATAGAGTCCTGTCATGTTTAATCTTCAAACAGAATGAGTCCCAGAAGAGCAATGGGCAATGCAGCTGAAAGGCTCAGGTGTTGTATAGTTCAGCCATTGGGTTTTAACCTTCTTTAATTACCTCTTTTTAATGCTTATTATATTTATATAATATATATTAAAGGGGTTGTTCACCTTTAAATTAATTTTTAGTATGATGTAGAGAGTGATATTCTAAGACATTTTCTATTATTTGTTGGTTTTGCGTTATTTAGCTTTTTATTCAGCAGCTCTCCAGTTTGCAGTTTCAGCAATCTCTTTACTGGGATCCAAATTACCATAAGCATTATTGACATTGACAGTGCATATAAACTTGTCTGGAATAAATGTGTCAGCTTTATCCACATTTAATGCCATAAAATTTGAAGCAATGACTTCATGAACATCTTTAGCAGAACTATGGCAGATCTTAGCAAAATGTCCTACCTTTCTACGTTTGCATCACTGTACAACTTTTGCAGGACATGTAACATAATTTGCAGTGTGTTGTGATGAAACACAGCGGAAGCAGTATTTTTTATTGGTATTTGCTTCACGATTTTGCAGTGTAGGTGGATCCCTTTTCTTAGCACTGTATTTTGCCTGTGACTGTTTATTATTAGGCCACAGTGCTGAATTCACAGTCTGTACATTCCCAGCAGTTCCCTGACCGAGAGTTTAAGCCTCTGCCACTGCTGTTTCAATTTGGCTAGCAACTGTAATAGCCTTTGCAAGGGTTAAATACTGCACTAGGAGCAGTCTCTCTCTAATGCGAGGTGAGTTTGTTTTTTCCACTATTCAGTCTCTTAGCATTTCATCTGTTAGATTCCCAAACTCACAGGTAACAACCAGCTCTCTCAAAGCTGCTACAAATTGTTCTGTGGATTCGCCATTACGTTGTCCATGTTGGCAGAATTTATATCTTTCAGCAACCACATTTACTCTTGGCACGAAAAGTTCTTTATAGCAGTAAGAGCAGTTTCATAAGTATCATCAGGTAATGGTAATGTATAGAATATACGCTGTCCCTCTGCTCCCAGGCAGTGAATCTCTAGCAGCAGAAATCTCCCCTTGTCAGCAGCAATAATGTAATTTTCAAACATACGGATCCAAGCAGTAAAAGGTATGGTAGGCTCACCAGGGTTTGGAAGAAAAGGTGCAGGCTGCTGCAGAGGTAGAAGATCCATCTCTTTGCCAATATGTTATGTTTTGGTAGCCAAGGATGAGTAGAGTATAACAGTGCTTAATTAGCAGGTTCATGCAGCCATTACACTTCAACAGTAAATTCAAATCTAATACTTTTAAGCAGTATAGAAAGTACTATGTACACAGTATAACTATTGTGCACAGTGACACCTACAGGCCCTTTGTATAGACACCACACCAAGCAACAATGCACTAATTTGAATAAAGACAAATGTATCTAAGTGCACCTGCCACATATTCTGGGCTCTCTCACGAAAGCCAATTAGGTTTTAGTAACTTTATAATTTTTTTGTCAAAGAGAAAGTCGGGACATTTCAGTAACAATCTGGGACTGTGGGCTGAGCTGTCAAAATCGGGACTGTCCTGTGACAAACAGGACAGTTAGAAGTTATAAATTAATGTAAAGCACTGTGTACCTTGCTTCTGCTATATAAATAAATATGACCCAGCTAAATTGCCTGTTCAGTAATGTGACTGACAGTATTGTTCACAGAATGGATATTTTATCTGTTTTGTGAAACTGATTTTTTATTTTGTTGTTAGAACGATTCCTGTATTACTGTTCATACCTCCCAACACTTTAAGAATAGAAAGAGGGACAAAAAGTTTTGCTGCATGCAACACGGGGAAATGTTTTTGACCACACCCATTTTATGGGCACGCACCCTAATTACCATGTTCATTTTAAAAAATGTGGCAGATTATGGAAAGTTTGAAAACATTTCTGGGGGTTTTAGGGTCAGGTTTTATGTGTTACAACAGTTTTGCTAATAAGGGTGAATTGCCCTTTAAGCTGCAAGTAACAGTTTCCCCAAGAGACCTGCTTATCTTAAATAGTTACAATTACTTCTTTGCTTATTTTAAATTGTAACAAATTTATCTAAGTGCACTTGACACTTATGGGCTCTGTGCAAAGAGTCAATTTGGATTATTTCCATAAAATGCAGTCGATGGGAGACGGCCTCCCTCCTCTGGATAACGGGTTTCCAGACAACGGGTTTCCGGATAATGGGTCCCGTACCTGTACTAATAGAAAAAAAATATAGTATTTTTATACATTATTATGATATATTGTGATTCTGCTATGTTACCAAACTATTTTTAAAATGTTTTTTTATTCAATCAGTTTCTTAATTAACATAAATGTTACTGTCACGCCATCATCTCCTACCTGTTACCATTCCTACGTGTAAATCATTTTAGTTACTATGTAAGCTGACTTATTACAGTGAAATCTTCTGAACATGATACATTTCCACCCCCTGCGGTTCTTATCTGTGTCCAGAGAATAATAATTGCTGAATCATTCTCATTACTTGATATTTTACGCTAATTATTTGTCTGATGTTCGTTTTAGTCTGAGGTTTAGGGAGCAACAATTAGAAATATTAATTAGGTAAAGCTCTAATAGGAAGCATCTCTCTGCAAATGTTTTCCTAATTTGAAATCACGTATAACCATGATAATTCAGATTTCTTTATTACAAACACAGAAGTCTATTTAAGAAATCATTACGTTTGTTTATTGATCCTTATTAGCCATAAGATGAATAATTGACAGTTTGAAAAATAATAAAAACACTTGCTGAATTCCTCTTCTTCGGCTCATTTCTCTTTTTGGATGGAGAGACTATCTAGATTTTTTGTTCAATCCAATGAATCCACTGGTGCGTGTGGAAAGTCATCAGGAAATGGCAGTGCAGTTACTGTATGTCCAAAAGTCTTTCCATGATAGAGATTGACATATTTGTGACAAATTACACGCAGTCCACATGAATGGCCAGTCTAACAGTAAGAGACATTCTTCACTTGCAGATGGGATTTGCCTACATTGATTCATTGTGTGATGCCGCTAACAAATATCAAATATGTCAATGCATTAAGGCACCCCCCATCAGTCCAAGAAATCCTATGTGTGGGAGTTAAAACCCAGTCTACAAATTTTTACAAAGCCTGCAAGAGCATGCGCAGTTGGAGTCAGAAATTGGCTTCAACTGTGTATGCTCTAGGCTTGCCACCTGTCTGTTTTTATTAAAGTGCAAGAGGGAAACCAGGCAAGATTTCCTGAGATTGACTCTGTCATAGGCCAATCAACAATCGCTGTGTCATAGCCATGACCCTGAAGTCACACCCTGCCCCCGCTACATCACATCCGCCCCCTAAGTCACAGTCCCTCCTCCCTCTACGTCACAGTCCCGCCTCCCCACCTGGAGTTAGTTGGAAGGAAAGGTATGCACCTGCAGGCCTGTGTTGGCAAAGAGACCCTAGGAGGATGTGTATGGGCAGAAGATGGCGCCAGGGAACTCTGCAGTGTTGCTCTGCATTTTAGGACCAGATTTTCAAATAGGGGCACCTTTCTGTGTAATACACTTTGCGGGGAGGGAGCGGTGAATGGCCAATGGAAAGCAGTTAAGGGGGCTGTTGTTCCTAGGGAGTTTAGTTCTCCTGAACGGAGCACATTTTTTTCTCCAAGAGCCTCGCCCATGCTAATAGTTAGTATAAGAAGCCAGTAAAGGCTGATCCGGTCATGCAGTTGGGGTGTTACTGAAGTACAGCTTATGGTGCATCATAACTGTAGTACAGGATCTGTCAATTGTATAAAGTCGCCAAATAAAGAAATTCCCAAAACTGCAGCGAAAAATTCGCCCACAAAAAAATCCACATTGAAAAAAATGTAGGCGCTCGTCCGTGCGTCAAAATTATTTGGACACCCATTGACTTTAATGCACTTGGACAAAATCAAAATAGTCGTGCATATAAAAACTGCGGGCTTCGAAACTGATGTGCGTCAAAATAATTTCGAAACCCATTTACTTCAATGCGTTTCAACGTTTTGCGAACCTCGCGGGAAATTCTGGAATTTTTCGGCGAAGTGAAATGGGACAAATTCGACCGTCACTAGTCATTTGCAAACCTGTTATCCAGAGAGTTTCGAATTATTGGAAGTTCACCTCCCAATTAAACATTTTGTTCAAATAATTCAAACTTTTTTGTTTTTTCCTTGTACTTGATCCCAACTAAGATATATTAATTCTTATTGGTGGGGAAACAAGAGGTGTGAGTTTATTCCAGGTAGAAAAAACTCACAAACTCGACCTTTGATAAATAACCCCCCAATGTCAGCTAATTTGGCCTGCTTTTATCTAAACTGGACAACATCTGACGACTATACTTGTATTCAGGTCCCAACAATCCAGTTTTCTGTTGGTATGTGCTCAGAATCAAACAGGTTGGAAAACTGATTTTAGTATAAACTGTATATATATATATATATATATATATATATATATATATATATATATATATATACATGGCTTATGGGATGCATAGGAGCATGTTTTAGGTGCAAATACTCCCATTTTTCTCCTGTCTCACCCCAAAAGCTCTTTTTTTGCATAATTCTAAAATAAACTTTCCATAATACATGAATTCAAATTTTTCAAAGTTGTTTGTTTAATGTAATGGCTAGAAGCATTTATCTGGAGGAGAACTGGAGGAATTTTGGAGTCAAATCCAGACAACAGGAAATGATGAACAAATGGTGCTTTCAAATTAAATTACTATACTTATTAATAATAACTTTAAAACCAATGGATTGTTGCCATCCTTTATCGCACCTGAGCCTATGGCCTCATGAATTTCAAATGAATTGATTTTTATTTTTTAACTTTTTAATTTGGCTATCTTTCATTTGATATACACACTAAACAGCACCTTATAATTATATATAATTAATTTAAGAATTGGCCTGGGAATTGATCTGGGAATTGATTTGGTTTTTATAAAATTGTTGATGAGTGAAAAGACCGGCACTGATTGCACTTTAATTTAAGTATTGCTATTACTGCTTATATAGTAGTGAAGTAATTTACTACTAGATATAAAATTAAGGGTTACCAACAGGGTACCTTTTCAACCTTAAAACCCCAGCATTTAATGTATATTGGAAAGCTGGTTGGGTGGAGGACCCCTTTAACTGAATACTAACTGAAAAAAGCCAGCCATTGTCTAATAATAGACAATGGCTGACAATGATACTAAAAATATAATAAAATCTAGCATTCGTTACCCCTTGGAGTTAGTAAATGGATCTCCATGTTTTTTAGATGTAGCATTCCTCTACCTGTTTACTTCTTCTGCTGAACACTTCCAGCCTCGTTTCTTTTCCCTGTCTATGGAATTGAGTGAATATATCTGATATTCATATAGCATTATACTTAACTGAGAAAATGAAAAGGACGTGGAACATGAAAGCTTCCATGAATAAAGCATGCACTCTGCAATTCAGAAAATACATTGTATTGAGTCTTTGTTATGAGACTCGGCGCATAGTAGTATCTTCACGCTCCTTGGGGAGCCTGTCAAAAGGCTTAGAGATAACCCTTCTTGAGCAGTAGAGAGTGAATTATGGGATCAGTTAGAGCAGGGATACCCAACATTTTGAACCCGTGAGCAACATTCAGAAGTAAAAGGAGTTGGGGAGTAACACTAAAATGAAAAATGTTATTGGGGTGCCAAATAAGTTCTGTGATTGGCCATTTTGCAGCCCCTATGTGGATTGTCAACCTACATTGAGACTCTGTTTGACAGTACACCTGGATTTTATGCAGCCAGAACTTGCCTCCAAGCCTGGAATTTAAAAATAAGCACCTGCTTTAAAGGCCGCTGGGAGCAACATCCAAGGGTTTGGAGAGCAGCATGTTGTTCAAGAGCTACTGGTTGGGGATCACCAGTTAGAGGATCAGTTATTTTATAAGGTAACATATGTTAGAGCCCCCAGGATCCCCTGAAGGCAGGTTTGAATCCACTGATGCTCACCATATTAACAGGGGAGCTAGATATAAACATGTTTAATTTCAGTTTTTTTTTTTAATCTTTTATATTGTGCCATTTTCCTTGATAGTTTTTAAATGTATCCAATATTTTGAATCTGTTATATGCCGTTAAAGGCTAATAAATCCCCTCCAGAAAAATATAAATATAAAGGCCATTTTATGGCTGCCAAAACAGTGTAATGTTGACTACAAATACGCCTCCCAAGCAATGATCCGAAGCAAACCCCATCCAAACACAATAATGACGGAGGTGGGAATGAGATATTAAAGCAATAAATGAGCTACTCATAAATATGCTTGGGTGTTATTAATCACACGCCTGATAACAGATCTTAGCTATAACCTTGATTCATATATGTGTCTAATGTTACTGCTGGTAGAATCTACTGGAGCATGAATGGTATTATCTCAGGAAAGATAATGGACAAACGCTAACTCTGTAGATAAATATTGTCGTATCATCTATTACCTTGTCATATTTGTATGTGGCTGAGAGGGAGAATCGCACAAGGCATCGCACCTGTTTGAAGGAACATTTTGCACAGAAAATAATTCACTCTTTTCCCTCTGGCTTTTCCACATTTAGACCTTTACCATAGCAACATGTAATTTTCCACTTTGGCCAATTTAATTCCCAAGGAAATATTATATAAGGTATCCATTCTAAAAATGGGTCGGTGTTTTTGTGATTTCAGTGATGGAAAGATGTCCTCTAATCTATGTCTAGTATAACACTGCACTACATAGGTATAGAATGCAGTAAGACCATTTTGGAGGAAGAATCTACAAAAGTCCCATCTTCTTGAATTAAAAACAGGATTAATGGCAAATGGTTATTCGTAGTAGGTTAAATTGCATAGGAAAGCAGCTCCCTTATATGATGTTTGGAAACGAGTGAGACTAATAATATATATGTAGGGCCCATAGGGTTAAAATGCCCCTATGGCTTTAATTCCCTACCCTTCCTCCTTTTCCCTAATTGCTGGGCAAAACCCATGTATCTAGTTTACATTTTATCTATCCAGTTATTGGCCAAGAGGGGTAATGACCACTTCTTACCACACTTCACTATAGTGTGTGCAAAGGGTGGATCTTCCTCTTTGGCTGCTGGTGTCCTGATCAGCTGGTTGTTCCCATTGAACTTTAGCCCTAAAGGGACCTGAAACTCTAGTTTATGAGTCAGGGACCAGGGAACCCTGTGAACAAGGTTAGCTAGATACAGGTTATATCTGTTATAGACTCTCTAGGAGAATAAGTAGGAGAGTTCAGATAGCAAGAGCAGCTTTGTGCTCCATCAAGGATCTGTAGCAGGGAGTAGCTTCCCAAGGCTTCAAGATTGCCTTTAGTGAATGATTTAAATGTTGTAATATTCTTTTACTCCAATGCTCGTGTTTCTTTACAATTAGGGGCAGATTTATCAAGGGTCGAATTTCAAATTTAGAAAATGTCGATAAAAACCCTTGATAAATATGCCCCAAATTCTGCTCATTTTTTATTTTGACAACATAAATCTTATTTTGGCAGATATTAATTAGAATACTCTTCTGTAGTGTAACTTCCCTGACCATTAAGCAGTAGGGATGTAGCGAACTGTTCGCCGGCGAACTAGTTCGCGCGAACTTCGACTGTTCGCGTCCGCCGCAAGTTCGCGAACGTGGATTGAATGAAATCATTCGATCCAATGGCTTCGATCGTTCGATTCGAACGGAAATCGTTCGATCGAACGATTAAAATCCTTCAATCGTTCGAATCGAACGATTTTCGGATGTTCGAAGTTCGCGAACTGTTCGCATTTTTTGCCGGTGTTCGCGAACGGCGTTCGCGAACACATTGTCGGCGGTTCGCTACATCCCTATTAAGCAGTTATTATACTAGCCTCAAATACTTTGCTACAAAAAGAGATCAATTTAAAGTACATTATAAAAATATACAGGGGGTTCTGACAAAATAAATGAGTTATAGCAGGGCATCATATTCTCCAGTACAGGATTCAGTGATATAGTAGATTATAGCTTGATTGTGAAGGAAAATTCCATTCTTAACTGATTCTAAAACATCTATGGATTCCGTTTCTTTAGGGGTAATTGTCAGGATATGCATAGATCAATCGATCAAGTAGATTTCTTTTTTTTAATTTAGACCTGTGAGCGCATTGAACTTGGTAACATGGTTATTTTTATAAGTTGCCCCCAGAACATTGTCCCATGGTCAAAGCTGGTTCGGGAAAAAATGTATTTATATTTACAAGTATGGGATCCGTTACATTTAAATCTGTGAATTACTGAAAGGCTGCCTCCTACAGACTCCATTTTATCCAAATAATTCAGATTTTTAAGAATCCTTTCCTTTTTCTCTGTAATAATAAAACAGTAGCTTGTACTTGATCCCAACTAAGATATAATTTAATCCTTACTGGAAGCAAAACCAGCCTATTGGGTTTATTTAATGTTTATATGATTTTCTAGTAGATAAGATATGAAGCTCCAAATTACAGAAAGATCTGTTATCTGGAAAACTTCGGATCCTTTGCATTCTGAATAACAGGTCCCATACCTGTATCTATATTATCCACAACTCGGTTGTAACGGGGAATGCATTAAGTGCAGTAAGCAAAATGCAATTCT
Organism: Xenopus petersii; assembly: GCA_038501925.1. Taxonomy (NCBI): domain Eukaryota; kingdom Metazoa; phylum Chordata; class Amphibia; order Anura; family Pipidae; genus Xenopus; species Xenopus petersii. The sequence goes on from CM076674.1 coordinate 168,628,962, forward strand.
GAGGGCAACTGCCATGTTTTTCCCATAATGTCGTGTTTTGCTTAAAAATTAATCCAAAAGCTTCACACTTTAAATTAAATCAGAAGCAATTGCACTGAAAGATTTCCACGTCTGGTTGGCATCATTTCCAGTATTGAAGCAAGAGTGAAGTGTGCAGCCAATTGTTTAGATGCAAATGTGCTTATGCTGTTGACGCTGGAGGCTGAGGGATACATGGAGTTACCTCCTGATCCATAGGTGGTGTAGCACCCAGGATTCCCCTGTGTCAGTAGGTGCCACTGCACTCGATTTAGAACGGCATTAGGAAGGACCAAGCACCACAGAGTGCAACTATATAAAAGCAGAAAGATAGCATTTTGATGCTAGTACCATTTTTAAATAAGGACCCCTATAATCTTTGGAAGACCTACATTTATCTTCATATCTAAATACTTTGTAATTATAATTTATTATTTATAATTATTATTGTAACTACTGTTAATAAAAATTTTGTAAAATACTAGTGACTAGTGCGTGGTGCGAATTCGCGGTGAATAAATTCATGACACTCCTGTGAAAATTCGCTGCAGAAAATATCCCGGCGTCAAAAAATTTTAGATGTGTGTCCGAAAAGTCAAAATCGTAGCACGTAAACACTATGCGGACGCCCATTGACTTTAATGCCAGCGTCAAAATTGACGCAGGTGTCAAGATTAACGCGGGCGTCAATTTTCGAGTTTCACAAACAGAAAATATTCACCTACTACTAGTGACTTACTTTGGACATTTTCAAAGGAGCATCTAAGATGCCTCCAGATTTCTTATACGACTTGAATCTGTATGATTATCCAAATTACAGAAAGCCCCATGTCCTGAGCATTCTGAATAACAGGTCCCATACCTGTACTATATAAATTCTTGTTGCATGAATACTTTTGCTGTGGACTTGGCTATGGCGAGACCGTGTAATAAACTATTTTGTGATTGACAGCTTGTCTTGCATACTTGCAGTATGGAACCTTCACCAGAACAACTTCTGTAAACACAAATGGATGGGCCTTGTCTCCCAGTGTACTTACCCCAAGAACTAACATTTTGCTCCACTAAAGCTTAACGTGTAGCAGCTGCACATACTTTTCTATGGCAGAGAATAGTGGCAGGAATTCTGTCACATTGCTGTGTGATTCCGCATTGCAAGAAGGGTGAAATCTACTCATAAATCACTTTATTTTCCCTGTAATTCTTATGGATTGTCATTAAATATGCTGTTTTACAACCCCCAATAACAATTTTTGTTATACTTGCTATAATAACGCATTTTCTTTTGCATCTAGAGGTTTCAGGACAAACAAGCTCTCAGTTTTTTAATTTATCATGCAATATAGACTCCCGTCTCGATTGTAAGTTCATAATACAAACCATTCATCAATGTCACAGCACTGCTGCTTGGTTGTTGTCCTGCACATTGACTTAGGTAATGATTACATGGAACGTGAGTGCAACATACTTATCATATCGATCATGCAAAGGATTGGGAAGAAGAATACCTTTTTCTATATTTAACAAAAACACTACTTTTTATAAAAATTACAGGTTTTTATGTTTACTTTAAAGCACATATTACCCACCATATTAATAACACATTAAACTGTTATCTTAGAAACCACTAAAAATGGAAAACTGATGTAAAGAGCTCGGGAAGTTCACCCTGAGCACTTAACATCAATTCATTTTTCCAATTTAGATTCCCTTTAAAAGGGTTGTTCACTTTAAAATGACCTTTTAGGGGCAGATTTATCAAGGGTCAAATTTCGAGCTCATGGGAGTTATTTTAAACTCCCATAAACTCGAAATACGCCCAACTGCAATTTATTAAAAATTACATTTTTTGTCCTCAGGTGAATAGGATCGACCCGCAAACTCAAATCAAATTGAATGTTAATTTGAATTCGAGTTTTTTCTCAGAAAAAAAAAATCGATTTTCAGGATCAACTCCAAAAAAAAACAATCGATTTTCAGGATCAACTCCAAATTGATCCCAGGACATCCCTCATTGGCTATAACAGCAATTCGCCAGGTTTAAGGTGGCGAATAGTCAAATTCTAGTTCTTAAAGGGCCAGTGTATGATACATTTTGAAAATCGAATTCAAATTTTAAAAAAATCTTACATCAAATTTTAACAATTCCCTAGTTGAATTTGACAGTTTTGGCCATAAAAAAAACTTCGAAATTCAAATTCAAAGTTCAAATTTTCAATTCAACGCTTGATTAATCTGCCCCTTAATGTGATATAGAGCTTGATATTCTGAGACAATTTGGAGCTAATAAATAAAGGTGGCCATGCACGATAAGATCAAACTATCTTAACCCGATATGCCCACTAATGGCAAGGCGATATTGGGTTAATCGTTCGGCCCCAGAGCCAAACAATCGGATTACAACGAAGGAAATGGGTACCAACGGGTCGTAGGATCGTATCAACTATCCGATGTAGTCCTCGATCATAGGAAAAATCAAACCTGCCCAATGCTATCAGGCATATTTTTGGCCTGATATCGATAGAGGAGAGCCATCGGAAGCTCCCACACAGCTATTTTTATGTACTTCGACTAGGGAGTTGTCCAAATTTGATTTGAATTTGAAAAAAAAATTGAAAATTTATCATGTACTGTCTATTTTAAAAATTTGACTTTGACCATTCACCTTTTAAAACCTGCCTATGAGGGACCTCCTAGAACCCATTTGAAAATTCAAAGTTTTTTTTTTAAAAAAAACTTTGAATTGAATTCGATCAAATACGATGTTACTTTGATTCGAACAATTCGAATTCGACAGAATACGCCCAATTCACCTGCAGAAAAAAACAAATTTTTTAATAAATTTTGGTTGGTCTTTTTTTCATTCGAATTTCGAAGTTATGGGAGTTCAAAAAAACATTACTTTGAAATTCGACCGTTGATAAATCTGCCCCTAAGAGTGTTTGGAGAACATAGAGAAGTTAAATAATGTCTCCATTGATAGGAGGGTTGCCTAGTGTGCCTAGTGTGTTTCTAACTTCACCCTGATATGCTCTGGTCTCAGCCAATTTTTTGTTAAGCCCTATCCCCTTTTGCAGCAAAGACAGGATAGGACAATAAGAAATATCAAACCAAGATAGGAGCAAAACTGATGCAGCGCATAATATTCCAGTGATCCCGAGAACATCAGCTATTGCAGAAATGTGGTGCAACTCAGAGCTCATGCTCATCAGCCAAACTGGCATTCCCCAAAAAACTCTATAATTTACAACAATCGATGTTACTGTATGAAGGCATTCATGAATCTTTTTCCTTGTCTCTATCATGCAGATCAGTACAGGCATGAGATCCGTTATCCGAGAACCTATTTTCAGTGCAGGTGCTTGAAGGCCATCTCCCATTGACTCCATTTTATCCAAATAATCCAAATTTTTAAAAATGATTTCCTTTTTCTCTGTAATAATATAAAAATACCTTGTACTGGATCCAAACTAAGATATAATTAATCCTTATTGGAGGCAAAACCAGCCTATTGGGTTAATTTAATATTTACATGATTTCCTAGTAGACTTATGGTATGAAGATCCGAATTACAGAAAGATCTGCTATATGGAAACCCCATCACTAGAGATCCTAGTTTTTATTATTTGTCCCAGGAAATGACCTTTTTTGTTCTTATACAGACCAACTGCACAGAAGTATTTAAACTACTGTATATAGAAAATGATAAATTATGATTGTGTGCAATTGCTGCATTCCTCCCACTGTTCCTCCCTTCCTCCCCATCTCAGCCATAAAATGATTTAGGTGTCGTGATAAATGTATATTTATAACACCTTACGATCTTTGCACGAGCGCACAAATTAGCCATTAAGCGATAGCGTAACAGTAATAGGATATGTGATAATGAGTAAACCAGAAAAGACGCAGTGAGAAATTGATCTTTACTTTGAAGCTTCACTCGCTAATGAACCCAATTTCTCTGCAGTGTGGGGGCGGCTATGTCATTGACTGTTTAAGATCAGAAACATTGTCGCCCATGGGGTGGAAGATTTGATTTAAGATCAAGCCAGCATTTTGGAAGTATGCACGAGTAACTAATACCTCAAGATAAATTGCTGTAACATGAGGGTACCTTATGGGTAGTAATAACGTACAGTTCTAAAAGTAGCAAAACCTTTTGGCAATATCTCAACGACTGGGTGATGACAGTCTCCATGCTTTGTATGAGCTGGTTCTTACTCTGCAAATGCCTCATTGTTGCCTACAACGTTTTGCATATGCACCTCTTCCCAATACCCCAGGGCAGATTTATCAAGGGTCGAAGAGAATTCGAGGGAATTTTCAAAGTATGAAAATTAGAAGTAATTTTTTGGATACTTCGACCATCGAATAGGATACTACGACTTCAACTTTGATTCGAAGTAAAAATTTTAAGATTAGACAAACGAATCACTCATTTTTTTTCGGATTATCTCCCGAAAACCCAGAGCAGACCACGATATCTTCAAATTGTAAAAGTGACATCTGCTGTGAACTTCTACATGACCTCGGCAGGTTTGAGATGGTGGATTTTTGGATTCTAACTTTTTGCAGATTCGGGGTATAATTAATCCAGAAAAACAGTGGTGTAACTACGGGGGGAGCAAAGGGTGCAATTGGGCCAGGGCCCGCACCCCTCAGGGCCCCCGGCAGCTCGCGCGCCACTGGATTCATGCAGAAAATTGCATACGGGGGGGGGGCAACTGAACGTCCAGGGCCTGCCCCCCTCTAGTTACGTTACTGCCGAATAAATCTTTTTTTTTTCCCATGAAAAATGTGAGTTTCTGCCGAAAAAACCCTCATCAGAAATAACCACTTAGGGGTCATTTCACTTGCGAAGGAGATAGACGCTAGCGGTGGTTCTCACTTTATCGCCAGGCGAATTTTCAATCTGGCGAATGGACGTTACTCCGCAAATTCACTAAGATGCAAATTTTACTGAACGTTACCTCTTTCAGTATTTCTAAATGGGTGAAAGTGATAGATCATCCTTTGATAAATACGCCATTCATAGAAATGAATGGACAGTGGTGTAATTTCCCTCTAGCAAACTTCACTTTGATAAATATACCCCATCGTCTCTCTAGAAGGTTCCCTTTTGTCTATATATATTTACACCTTTTATATTATACAGTACATTTGCTTAAAATAATAAGATTCCATATACAGTAGTATATGTGAAATAACATGAACATAATCTGATGAATCTACAGAGATTTTTTTCTCAGTTCCAGTTGCAGCTTGGCTTACTGTATTCATTAGTGCTGAGTGGTGATATCAAAGGAGAATCAGAGTTCTCTGATAATAGGTTTTATATCCTATTGAGAATATGCAATGGCAGGCATGCAATTACACTTGCAGGATACAATCATCTTTCACTATATAAAACAGAATATGTATTATTCCATACGTAAACTCCTCAGCTGGAAATCTAAAGAAGATGAGCCAAAAAATAAATGGAAGTGAAGTGTCTTTGCGACTGATTTAGAATTATTCTCAATAAAAAGTGAATAGTGCTAGTTCCAGATATACCGTATATACTCGAGTATAAGCCGAGTTTTTCAGCCCCCAAAATATGCTGAAAAACTCTACCTCGGCTTATACTAGGGTCAAGCGCAAAAACGTCTAAGAATAGTCGCATGCGCCTAAGAATAGTCGCCGGCGTCCAAGAATATTTGCCGGCGTCCAAGAATAGTCTCCAAGAATATTTGCCGGCGTCCAAGAATAGTCGCCGGCATCCAAAAATGAGATGCCGGCACCTCCAATGGGAGCAGAAACCCTCAATTTTTTGATTGAAACTTACCAAAAGCTGCTGCATTTCTCACCCTAGGCTTATACTCGAGTCAATAAGCTTTCCCAGTTTTTGGAGGTAAAATTAGGTACCTCGGCTTATACTCGGGACGGCTTATACTCAAGTATATATGGTACCTACAATAAATGAATACCTAGAACTGGCATTCCATGGGAGCTGGTGATTGTTTAGATCTAAACAAGAAATAAGTCATTGAGCGTTTATATTCATCCACATGATTATATACAGTATCTGGCAATGGCAGGTCTAAAGTAATTGGATTGGACTGAACTCAGTGTTTTTTGTTTTTTTAATTTAAATAAAGAAGATTGAGGAAGATCTATACATTGCAGTGCACCTTGCCTGGTTTGAGCTGACAAAGGCAAGTCTGGCGAAAGAGGTAACGTTCAGTAAAATCCGCATCTTAGCGAATTTGCTGAGTAACATCCATTCCCAAGACCGAAAGTTTGCCTGGCGATAGAGTACGAATCACAGCTAGCGTTTATCTCCTTCGCTAGTGAAGTGACGCCTGCGCCTGTTAGTAAATCAGTGAAACACCTGAAAACGCATTAGTCACTTCACCCTTTAGTAAATCTGACCCTTGGTGTTCTACTGTATTCATGGTTCTAGTCTTCTGTAATAATGCTTCTCAAGACAAAACAAGAGATTCCAATGAGCAGTAAGAACTGAACAGAAAAAAACAATGGTTGATATAATTATTTTTTTTTGTTAAACTAAGGGGCACATTTACCTAGGGTCGAATATCGAGGGTTAATTAACCCTCAATATTTGACTGTCTAAGTAAAATCCTTCGACTTCGAATATCGAAGTCGAAGGATTTTGCGCTATTCCTATGATCGAATGATCGAAGGAATAATCGTTCAATCGAACGATTAAATCCTTCGAATCGAACAATTCGAAGAATTTTAATTCATCGATCGAAGGATATTCCTTCGATCAGGAAATTGTTAGGAAGCCTATGTGGACCTTCCCCATAGGCTAACATTGGCCTTGGTAGGTTTTAGGTGGCAAACTAGGGGGTTGAAGAAATTTTTAAAGAGACAGTACTTCGACTATCGAATGGTCGAATAGTCGAACGATTTTTAGTTCGAATCGTTCGATTCGAAGTCGAAGGTCGTAGTCGAAGGTCGAAGTAGCCAATTCGATGGTCGAAGTAGCCATATTCGACCATTCGAAATTCAAACTTTTTTTCCTCTATTCCTTCACTCGAACTAAGTAAATGGGCCCCTAAGTGTAGTTTCTAAAATTTAAATGAAATCCAGTCTTGAGGTTTTAAAGAGGACGTTCAGCAAATATTTTTACAACGCAGTAAACTATAAAAATAAAAAATAAAAAAACAAAAGGAAGTGTTTTTATTTTAATACATTTTGGATCAAATATGTCCCTCCTTTTTCAGATTTCTAGTTCAGGAGTCTTCAGCATATGGCTTATATGCCACACTTTGTTCTTGGAGTGAAGGAAGGAGCACGTCCTGACCAGCAAATGGAGGGATTAAAGGGCATGTAAATGCAAAAAAATAAAATCCCATTTTTACTTTCTTTAATGAAAAAGAAACCTAACTCCAATATACTTTAATTAAAAAAATGTGTAACGTTTTTATAAGAAACCTAACTGTATGCAGTGAAATTCTCCCTTCATTTACTGCTGTGGATAGGAATTGTCAGATGGTCCCTAACTGCTGAGCAGGGAAACAATCATACTTATGAACAGCAGGGGGAGCCCCCGCCTTACTTCCCAGCCATGCAGAATTCAAGCAACTTTGTTTATGGCGATCCCTAAGCAGCCCAGACCACACTGAGCATGTGCACAGTCTATCCACAGCAGTGGAAATGCATGGTTGCTAGGGTAATTTGGACCCTGAAATTGCAAACTGGAGAGCTGTTGAATAAAAAGCTAAATAATGCAAAATAACAATTATAAATGAAAACCAATTGCAAATTGTCTCAGAATATCAATCTCTATATCATACTAAGGGCTCTTACAGATGAGCGTTTGAGCTGTGCTCCCCTGAGTTCCGTTTTTATGCATTCAGCCGCAGGGGAGCGCAGGACTAAATGCATTCAGTTTTTTTCAATGCGGCTGTACTCACACAGGCGCATGTAGAAGCTGAACGCAGGTTGAGACGCAACATGCTGCATTTTTCCTGTATACGGCGCCTACATGCGCCTGTGTGAGTACAGCCCCATTGAAAAAAACTGAATGCGTCTTCTCCTGCGCAGCGCAGCTTCAAACGATCGTCTGTAAAAACCCTAGTAGTGAATTTAAAGGTGAACAACCCCTTTAATCAATTGCGGTTTGGTTGAAAAGAAGACAATCATTTTATCAACTGACTTTGTATGCAGCATTTTGTTATACGGATGTCAACTCTCCTTCTATGGGCACCGTATTCTGAATTATGTACATATACAATATTACATTTTCTTCCCCTTAAAGGAAAACTATACCCCCAAAATGAATACTTAAGCAACAGATAGTTTATATCAAATTGAATGACATATTAAAGAATCTTACCAAACTGGAATATATATTTACATAAATATTGCCCTTTTACATCTCTTGCCTTGAACCACCATTTCGTGACTCTATCTGTGCTGCCTCAGAGATCACCTGACCAGAAATACTACAACACTAACTGTAACAGGAAGAAGTGAGGAAGCAAAAGACACAACTCTGTCTGTTAATTGGCTCATGTGACCTTACATGTGGTTTGTATGTGTGCACAGTGAATCTTATGATCTCAGGGGCGGCCCTTATTTTTTAAAATGGCAATTTTCTATTTATGATTACCCAATGGCACATACTACTAAAAAAGTATATTATTATGATAATGGTTCATTTACATGAAGCAGGGTTTTACACATGAGCTGTTTTACTCAGTATCTTTTAATAGAGACTTACATTGTTTGGGGGGTATAGTTTTCCTTTAATATAATAATTGACATAGACTGAATTTGAGTCATGTCATCACTACAACCCACATGATTTCAATTCCCAGTGAAGAAGAAGATAATAAAAGTGTTAATCCTTTAAAAACCAAGTAGTCTGTCAGACCCAGGACGTTGGCAGCAAATTCTTTTACGTTACTTCTCATCTATGTGCTGTGTAACTAAACTCATAATATTTCTTGATTTCATTATTAAAGAGGAAATAAATTGGGGACATTTCCCTGCGAGTGTCAGTATCACTATAAGCAATGTAGTTTAGGGAAAAAGCATATGTACAATTAATTATCTTCTGTCTATTTGTCACACATTTTAATTAGAGCACAGTTTCCATGGCTTTAATGGGTTGCTACAACAAACTGGTAACTAAACATGATTAGAGCAGACGAGAATGCAGAACTTATATCAAGTTGTTGTACACTGTGAACTATTAAAGTTGTCAGTGTAAAAGCAGTGAAAAGTTGCTCATAAGAGGGAAAGTTGTGAATTATAATGGCCTTTTCTTGCTTTCAGATTCTTTGCCAGGATATTACACTTCCTACATTAATCAGATGCACTAAAACAAAACAGCACCTTGTTTGGCCTCAGTGGCCTTTGTTATAGTCTGGTCTTTACAAATCAAGTATAATTTAGATCTGGCCCAGTGTCACTGCAGCGACAACTGAATCATTTGTGAATTGTACAGTGAACACTTCTCCATCTTAGGGAGGAACTCAACGGGCGATTTCGAAACGATCCAACGTGCTGCGCAAAAACTCAGGTGTCAAGTCAGATGCAACGGAAATAAGGTAAGAGATGGAAATCGTATCGTTCATCCGACACGACTGTCGGATGCAGACGCAGTGTGCAGCGAATCTGTGTCGAAAAATCACCCGCAAAAAATTGACAAAATATATACATACAAAAATTGTTGCTTGCATCAGAAATTGTTGCGCATCAAAATTAGTAGACAACCATCGACTTTAATGAGTTTTGCGAATTTTTACTCGTTTCACGAATTATTTGCGAAACCGGACAGATTTGCCCATCACTTATCTACATAATCTAGAGAGAGTGTTTTGTACATATGAATGTGCCAGTGTTTCTTATTTTTTTTTCTTAAGGCCCCAAATTAATTCATTCTTGACTCATGACCCAAAAGAATTGGTTTAGAATGAATTATACACCTTATTAAACTATTATTGACTATTGTAGCAGAACATTCAGCCCGGATTTAAGGGAAGGCCACAAAGACCCTGGCCTGAGCAGAAACGTTTTAGGGGTGGAAGGTGGCTCCTCTATCTACTGAGGGAGAAAAAAGGAGGAAAAAACGAGTGGAGTGCTGTGAATTTCCACGTTTATTCAAATCTATTAGGATGCTTTAGAATAAAAACGAAGGTATGTTTACTCTGAATCAAGATTATCCCTCTATGGGAATAAAACCATTACTTGAAATAGAGAGCATTTTGCTGCTTGGAAAAATACTGTGCATACAAAAAAAAATCCATATCAGCATTCATCCTGCAAGTAGGAAAAATCTGAGTTCTCTTGCGAAAATGAAAAAAAGTCAGTTCTATGGAATTTAATTTGCACCTATTAATATGAACTTGTATTTTGCTTTTATTGTCCTGAATTACATTCAATGAACCAAGGCAAAAATAATCTTATATCATTCGTAAAAAACAATTAGACTCACTGACGGTTTTCCCTCCAACTAAATGAATTGGAAACTATCGTTTAAGTGCTTTCCTTGATACTCTGGCAGTATATTGATTTAATTTCGTATTTTTATGATAATAGATTATTCATAAGGAAATTTCCCTGGTTTGACACAGCAACTTACTCCTAGGGCTCTGATAGCAAGCCAGGGGAATGGGCGACATGCAGGTGGAGTTTCTATTAAAAAATCTGTGAAAATACCCAGGAAAGAAATTTGAGTAAATTTTGTTTTTTAGTGATTTACTCACTAAATGATCCAGAAAATTCATTAAGAGTCAGAAGATAAGTAAATATTAATAATCACCAGCAAGTAATCTGCATCGAGCAGCTATAGCTTGACATCATTCTGCATCTGCTTCATAGACAAGTTTGTATCTGTTTTATCAGTTTATCATCATCCATTTTCTTTTTAAATCCAGCAAAATAAATTGCCACACTGTGTAAAATATTGGAAATTCAGTTACCGGAGATCACTCGAGGTGAAAGAGGTTTATTTGATTGACACAAGCTTCGTGGAGTTTTTAGACTCACAAAAATGGAGTTTCCAGTGAGAGAGCATAGAGATATCCCTCCACAGCACAGGAAAACTAAGAACTGCTCTTACAACCAAGCAGGTGGCTCTGCCCTCAAGGCCAGGGTACTAGTGACCAAGGCTAGCTTTAGAACTTAATGCATCCAAGTCAAAGGGGCATACATAGAACTGCATTTTTTCTCAAGAATGATATAACTAACCATTTCATAGTAAAACATTAAGGTTTTTCATTTGATAGCACACACAGTGGATCTGTAGTTACAATTATATACAGTCTTGAGAAGTCACAATAAATCTAGAATAAGGTTCTTGACCTGACAAGTTTACAGGTCACTCATTCATACTTGAGTTAGTCATCTTAGTTTGAATGGTTAGTTTTTACAAATTTTCTAATGTCTTCAATTGTATGATATTGTCTTTCTTGGAAAGATGTGCAAGGTCTAATATGGACACCACCTCATAATAGTGAAGAATTGTAATTCCTTTCGGATACAACTCAAAATTGTCTTGTCAAGCTCCTAGAACCTCCATTTCATCTTAGTATTAGTGCTAGCTGAGTAGTTTATGTCTTACACTAGGTTGTGTTATGCTGAGGACCTAACTGGCATATCCACCATCAAGCTCTCTGGAGCAAGAGGTTGAATCTGAAAGGGACACACCAATGACATTTAAACAAACAGAATGCCACCCTATTTCTTTAAATGACACAAGGGTGTTGTGGTTTGAGTTAGAGGTCCATATTTATTTACAATTTTCTTGTTGTTAGTGTGCTATAGAAATGCTATTCCTATATATTAGAGTAACTTTTACTATTTCTACCCTTGATGGGTGACATTCATGAAGGTTTTGGCATGGCAGTAAAATACCTGTCAGTAGTTTTTCCTGAATTTATAATTAAATATATAGCTATAAAAAAAAATCAATGAATAACATTAAAGGGCACTCGAATAACTCATTTGCCATTTTACATTATAAATCTTTACAGACTTGAGTAAACAGCATTAACATGGCTGACTACACAATGATCAGCCATGAGAAAAGTGTCATTTAAGAGATCATTTTATCCAACATCAGGATTATTTTATTGTAGAGCATCTGTTATATGTCTATAACAAACTAGTAATTGGGGCAATTACTATGATTTTACGTAACATTTTAGTGGTGCATAAGAATATAAATACAGGTATGGGATCCTTGATCCTGAAACTAGTGATGGGCGAATAAATTCGCCAGGAGCAAATCCGCGACGAATTTCCGTGTTTCACCACCTGCAAATAAATCCACGAAACTCCCATGAAAACTTGGCGTCTTCAAAATTTTTTTGACACGCGTCGGAAAAGTAGCTTGTGACAGAAATGTCGCGTGTCAACACTATTCGGACATTCATTGACTTTAACGCCGGTGGCAAAATTGACGCGAGTGTCAAAATTGATGCGAATCGGCGCGGGCGTCAAAATTTGAGTTTCGTGAATTTTTTGCCACTTTGTGAATTTTGCGGGGAAATTCGAGAATTTTTCGATGAAGCGAAACAGGAGAAATTCGCCCATCACTTCCTGAAACCCATTATCCAGAAAAGTTTTTAATGATTTCCTTTTTCCTGTAATAAGAAGACAGTACCTTGTACTTGAGCCAAACTAAAGGGATACTGTCATGGGAAAAATGAATCAGTTAATAGCGCTGCTCCAGCAGAATTCTGCACTGAAATCCATTTCTCAAAATAGCAAATAGATTTTTTTATATTCAATTTTGAAATCTGACATGGGGCTAGACATATTGTCAATTTCCCAGCTGCCCCAAGTCATGTGACTTGTGCTCTGATAAAGTTCAATCACTCTTTACTGCTGTACTGCAAGTTGAAGTGATATCACCCCCCTCCCTTTCCCCCCCAGCAGCCAAACAAAAGAACAATGGGAAGGTAACCAGATAGCAGCTCCTTAACACAAGATAACAGCTGCCTGGTAGATCCAAGAACAACACTCAATAGTAAAAACCCATCTCCCCCTGAGAAACATTCAGTTACATTGAGAAGGAAAATCAGCAGCCTGCCAGAAAGCATTTCTCTCCTAAAGTGCAGGCACAAGTCACATGACCAGGGGGCAGCTGGGAAATTGACAAAATGTCTAGCCCCATGTCAGATTTCAAAATTTAATATAAAAAAAACTGTTTGCTCTTTTGAGAAATGGATTTCAGTGCAGAATTCTGCTGGAGTAGCATTATTAACTGATTAATTTTGAAAAAAAAAATGTTTTTCCCAAGACATTATCCCTTAAGATATAATTCATCCTTACTGAGGGCAAAACAATCCTATTGGGTTTTATTTAACATACAGTATAAAAGATGTTTTAGCAGACTTAAGGAATGAAGATACCCCAAGTCCCAAGCATTCTGGATAACAGGTACCATACATGTATATACACATATAAAATAAACTTCTTCCTGTTGTTTTTTAATTTATAATAACTACAACGGCAGACAATAAATACATCATTAATTATAATCTTTAATTCTAGTGGATTCCTGTGGTGCCAAGGCCGTATTGATGGAACATGCATAAATATGTTCTTGGTGAAACTCTAATATATTCAGGCAAATACTGAAATTATTCCAAACCCTAATTTGCATATTGAGTTTTTTGAAAATGTTTAATTTGACCTAATCTGAATCCTGCAAAAAGTTTTAGGATTCGGTGCATTCATAGTTATTAACTAGTGTACAGTTCATTTGGTAATTCATTCAAATAAATGAAGTTGACATAAGATCACACCAAGTTTTGAGTTGTCTTCTTCCCATTTCCATACTCTGTTCATCAGCTGATAACCAGCTTTTTCTTGCTTGAGTCTTGAGCTACAGTCTATTCTTTAACTCTTACTTAAACCTCTAGAAGCAAAGCAGGAGTGTCCAATCAGGGGCGTAACTACAGAGGAAGCAGACCCTGCGGCTGCAGGGGGGCCCAGGAGGTACAGGGGGCCCCATGAGGCTCTCATTGATGAGCAATTTGAACATATATTGGTAAAACAGGACAAACACTGTATATGTTGGGGGCCCTAAAATTAATTTGCTGTGGGGCCCAGCAACATCTAGTTACGCCACTGTGTCCAATGTATGGCTTTATAATTGCCACAAACTCTCACCTTTCCTAACAAATACAGTAACCTCTAATATATATGGTTAGTCCAATAATTCAGATGCTCCCCACCAAATATGGACAAGGGCAATGTGTTAAAACCACCTCTACTAATATTTCCCCTACTTTTTTTAGGAGTAGCTAGGCGACTAATCTGTAGGAATAAAGACAATGAGAAAATGTCGAACGTATTACTGCTTGTATGGTAGACTTGACAAAGGCCCCAGGTAGGCACAAAATGTTGCCACGATCTTCTTTGGAGCTAATAAAGTACTAATTTCCCACTGCCTAACTTACACTGAAGGGTGTTCTTTTCTGGTAGTATCATTCCACCCTAAAGCTGTTCTGCTTTTATATGTGATTAGTATCAGTAGTTTGGTTCCTAATATACAGTGTCAGAGGCAAAGGGAAATTATTGGAGGCTTTGCTATCTGTTTTGTTTTTAATTCAATGGCAACGACTCTGTATAGCTTTGCCTTATTTGCTCTGTATCTGTGTTTATCAGATTACATCTAATGTTTTTCGTTGGTGTAGCTTACTAACAGTTCCACTTGTCCACATATTCATCTGAAGCATAAAAACAAAAATCAGATTATACGAGAAGGATATCGATGATTCAATATTCTATTACACACCAAAGAGCTACATTTTCCATCTGATTTCATTACAGCTGATACAACTATCTCAGTAACCATATACTACATAAATATCAAAACCATACAGAATGTTGAGCAGGAAAGGCAAAATGGTAAAACAAATTCAGCCATGATAACGAGCCAAACCATGATTCTCTCTGCTTATTTTGCTTTCAGTTAAACACTAAATTAGCCTTTAAATGAGAAAGAACTGAGTGAGGCAGGTGCAATATAAATAAAGAGATACCCTTCCAAGCCTGAAATAAAATTTGATCCGTTACGGACCATTCATGTTTTTGTTTTGATTATAATGGCACGTTTAATTCTGAAAGCAAATTACGGGGAAGGCCATGCTCTTGTAACCTATTTTGGCTGAAACAGGCATTTCCAAACTAGTGAACAGTAGAACATGGGTCACACTGGACTCTCTTCCCTAGAAGAGTCTTCACTAAGTGGAAGAGGAAAATGAGGGTGCTGTGCAACTACACTTCTATTGTTGTTGTGTAAAAATAAAGATGGAGGACACCAGAGGTTCTTGCAAACAAAACATAACAAATACTTTATTATCAAAGAGCCATAGTGTTAATAGTCATAAGCAATGTGCTAGTATTAGTCTGGATCTGATGTCAGATACAGTCATAGACAGAGCAAGGTTCTGTGACACCACGGTACCACTGGAGATGGCCTGGTAAGTTAAAAGGTTCACCTGAAGGGTTTCTTTGACAAGTGACCCTGTTCCCAACAGCAGAAAAGGAACAGGGAGAAGAATATATTGTGAATCTCTCTTCGGTACTGAGGTTGTTTCACTTTAGGTCAGCAGAGCCTTAGGGAGAGCCACCTCCTGCTATTAATCCTTGTAGGAGGACAGGCTGCTATTTATTGCTTTTCCTAACTCTTACATTCCTAGAACATAAAAGCATGTTCTGTAATTGACTTTACCTCTTTATGGGGCCCCTGTTCCTTGACTCTCACTAGAAGGCTTGTCCCTCTAGGGCAAAACAGATTTACTGGACCCAGTCTCCCCAGACACATCTATCTGGTTCAGCAGAGGAAGACCAAAGAGAAAGTGCCACCCTTATACAATAGTATGTGCAACAGGAAGTGGTCACTATCTCCAAGAGCCAATAATATGGATATGCTAAATAGAGAAATAAGATGAATGGGCTTCTGCCCAAGTTAAATGAACTAGTAGGGATTTAAAGCCATAGGAGCTATTAACCCCATGGATTCCTACATTCTATAGAGAAAGCCGTACTTTACATGTGCCCAAGAGCTTATTTTAAAAATGTCTGTATTGTTTTTTTTTGCAGCAGCAGCAGCAGCAGAGTGGCTCCAATTCTGTTACGTACTATTGTGCATCATCACCTGTGAAATGCTCCCCCCAACTAAACCTTAAAGGAATTGTTCAGTGTAAAAATATAAACTGTGTAAATAGATATAAATAAAAATAAAAAATATAGTTAGTTAGGAAGGGGAGGGGGCGGGGCAAGGAACAGCAACCGGCCTAGGGGCACCTGCTATGTAAATCTGTCCCTGCTTGAGGGGGGCCAAAAGGATCATAACTATTTCCTTTTGAATCTGAGCTGCATGCTAAGGATCAATTGCAAACTCACTGAACAGTTATGTCCCATGAGACAACCACCCCCCTTCAAGTCACTGACTAACTCAGAGTTAGAGAGCTGAAAAGCAGAAAGTAGTTTTCTGGCTATTATATAAAAAAATCCAGTCACTCCAGCCTTTATACATTACATTTTTGGCTAACTGACAATATTAGAAACATTTTTTTTATTTTGCACAGCCTATCTATTTACCTAGTTTTTATTTTTACACTGGACTATTCCTTTAAAATAAGAAAAAAAAATAGGACAGCTTCAACTGCATTACCTCCAACAAGAACTAGCTGATGCTCGTGCCCTTACATGCTGTGGTGACAATAGAATATGTGATGACATCATTACTCCAATGACATCATCACTGCAACAACATCATAGTCATATGCAACAGTGCACAACTTTGTTTTATGTCACATTTGTGTGTCAAATTGTTGTTTTTTGAGTTCCTGGATCTTTTTTCACCTTCCCATGGTTTTGATTCTTTTTTTTCTGCTGGATACATCTGATCTCCACCTGCCCATGACCATGTTTTACACAGTTATCAGATTGATGCCAGACCCAACCTTCTGTTCTGTTTCTTGTTATTGCTTATCCTTTCCTAGTTGCCCCAAGTCTGTACTTGGGAAATCTTGTATCTGCTCAATGAATAAGGGTATGAGCTTGTGCCAAGCTCTGATTACCACCGAGAACTGAAAGGCTCAATCTGAAGATAGAAGAGGATGATGTAGGTAAAAAATAGGAAACAATACCCAGCCAAAATATCCACTCATACATAAAAAAAATGAATTGCATTCAACTGCTCACTAGAGCTAGAGCAGGAGGAGTGGGATGCATTTTGCTGACAGCTAGGAGATTCTCAACTAATATTTAATTGTAGAATCAAATTAGAAAGAACTCCTTAGATGGTACCTGGTACCTACTTGTATAGAAAAATTGTCATCTTCCGTGGACCCTACATGCTTTCAAGATTAAGAAGAAATAGGTATTATGTTCCATAAATGGTGGATATTCCCAAATGCTTGAAGGTTTTGGATCAGCATTTTTAATATGATTTACTCAATATTTGAAGTTTCCATTTCAAAACATCCTAGTGCAGTATTGCTATGCAAAAAAACGAACAAATAAAACAATATCCAATTCTGCTTCTTTACAGCTATTATGACAGTTGCAAAAACAATGCTAGCTAGGGCATGAAAAATGAAGTAGATCCTGCTGGATAGAGTCAAGAACAGAATAGACTGAATTATAACCCAAGAGAAAATTACCAGTATCTTACATGACGCACATAAGAAATTCCTATTAACTTGTAACCCTTGGCTCAGACACAAATACGGGAATGACTCATTCTCCTTTATGTAGTAGCATTCTACATGTAACAAGCTGGCAGTTACAGGTATTGCACTTTTTTTATAATATATTTGTGAAATTTATCAATTTTTGTTGTTTTATTTAACTTGACAATCTACAATTAATTATATTTCTATTTTCTTCAGTGAAAAATCAGAGAAACTGCAAAAAAATGTGTGAAACAGCAATTAATTTGTGAAATGCATTGAAGTCAAAGGACGTCCATTTTTTTTTACAATCTTTCTGGCTCCAAATGCATTAAAGTCAATGGGAGTTTTTTCTTGTGGCGACCTTTTTGACTCGGCAACATTTTTGTCTCCGGATTTTTTTGTCGTGGTAAAATTTCCTGTTGTGAATTTTAGTTGCAGTTTCACGAAAAAAAAAAATTGCAGGTGCCAACATGCAGAATTTCGTCGCGAATCCATGGCTTTCGCTCATGACTATTTGTAGGCTTATATTTAACCAGCCGCTTGAAAACTGAATTTTGTTGTAATTACAATGTATTTTTTACACTGCAGAGCCGACTTTCCATTTTTGCATTCAAGAAGAAGCACTCGGTACAAGGAATTTTCCCCTGCCTACACATAACGAAGGTGCCCTTTATCGTTTCTCATGTTCATTTACAGTGGTATTTCAAGATTATCTCTGGTTTCCATTACCATCAATTACTGAATGCGATAATAAGGCGCTTTGTAACACTCCATCAAATTTAAGGCCTTCCATTCTTAAAATCTTCGATGAGATAAGTAATTAGGTGAGACCAATCAACTTAATATATTTAACTACATTAAGGCCATTTCAAGAGATCAAAGACAGGGCTTCCTGTATATCAGTTTAACAGCTGGGTAACAGTGTGAGTCTCCTATGAACCTAATGTTTCATGAACAGAACCTTTGCTATTGTTCATGTTCCATTTGATTCACCGGATCTTACACCAAAATCCATCCCTTTAGCAGAAGCCACACAGCTCATCATTTTTGTAAGACATTAACATATATGTACCATTTAACCCTGCGTCAGATAATGAAAGCTTTTAACTTGTTTGGCCTGATTGTATTTCCTAAGTGATAATTTGGGATCTGGCCAGAACTCTTTGCCGCTAGAAATAGAAATTTTCGAATTACAAGAGCGCAACAAGCAAAAATAGATTTGCTCCTCTGCTGTACAAAATGAATTCTATATGCCCCATGTTGCAGAAGGAAGCAGATATAGAATAACGGCATTATTCACCGACAGCTAATGGGATGTGGAATTAGAACTCGGGTAGGTATGGTATGATTTAGGGGAAAGCTCACTGACTAGTCAGTTCATATGCAAGACACTAGATCATTAGACTGTTGAAAGAGAATGAACCAGAACATTCTCTATTAGATTCTACATAAAGATCATTGGAATATTCCTTTCCTACCCAGTTGCTCCATGATTCTTATCTGTGTGCCACCAAGTCATACATGGATGGAACTATGTAAGACACAAAATGATCATTTGTCATATATCTTATATGCAGTCATACTGTATGTCTGTGTTATTACTAGAGAGCTTGATATTTGAGTAAATCACAATGCTTTAGGTGATATCCTTGCAGCGTTGTGTAGGTACGTATCTGCTCTCAAACAGGGTGCCTGAACCTTCAAACCATTGTCTTGTTTATTTCAATATACACAACATGTTTCGAGTCAATAAGCACCTGATGAAGAGTCCTTGGACTCGAAACATGTTGTGTATATTGAAATAAACAAGACAATGGTTTGAAGGTTCTCCAGGGTAAGCTTGATATTTGAGCATTTTGCACATTTTAGAAAATTGAATATGAAGTGGAAGGTAACAAAATGTGTGTGTATTGCATGGGAGTTGTTGGAAAAACATTCATTCTTTGTGAACCACCTCAAGATAATAGGGCGTATTAACAAACGTAAGTGCAATGCGCAACTTGCTAATATTGAGGAGATAGGGGTTTCATAATTTAGTCAGCAGTTAATGTTGAGACAATAAGGGCTTGATGATTTAGCAAGCTATACGCTAATGTTGGGGTGATTTGGGGCTCATAATTTAGCATGTCAGCAACTACTGTTGAGACAATATGGCCTTTATGATTGAGGAAGGCAGCAGCTAATGTCAGGCTGATAGAGGTTTCATGATTCAGAAAGTCAGTGGTTAATATTGATGCCATAGGGGCGTCATGTGTTAGGAAGTCAGCAACTAATGTTGAGACTAAGGGGCAAATTCACTAAGCGCCGAAGCGTCTAACGCTAGCGTCAATTCGCTAGTGTTGCTCATTTTCGTTACAGTCGCAAATTCACTAACGAACGCTGGCGTAAATTCACTAGTGTTACTTCACACCCTTACGCCTGGCGAATTTGCGCAACGGACGTAACTACACAAATTCACATTGTACTGATGGCTACCTTTTACGCTAACCTCAGACCAGGCGAAGCGCAATAGAGTACATAGGGATTGCTTCAAAAAAAGTTAAAATTTTTTCTAAGTCCCAAAAAACCCTGGAGTTTTTTCTATATTATGGGTGATAGACTGAAAAAGATCGAAAAATTTTTTGGGGCTCCCCTCCTTCCCCCCTACATTTCCTAACTCATGGCAACATAACTATACAGTGGGCACATGTGTAGGGCAAAAGAAAATTTTATTTGATGTTTTGAAGGTTTCCCAGGCTTGTGTAGTGATTGTACATATTCCTCCATTGAAATTTGAATTTGGCGCCGTATGCAAATTAACCATCGCTAGCGTAACTTCGCTTCACTTAGCAAATCAATGCTAGCGCAACTTCGCAACCTTACGCTACCCCTGAGCGCAACTTCGGATTTTAGTGAATTTGCGGAACGCTGGCGAAACTACACCTGGCGAAGTGTGGCGAAGTGCGGAGAAGTTACGCCTGGCACAACTACGAATCTTAGTGGATTTGCCCCTATAAGGCAGGGGTCCCCAACCATTTTTACATGTGAGCCACTTTGAAATGTAAAAAGAGTTGGGGAGCAACACAAACATGAAAAAGTCAAATAAGGGCTGTTATTGGCTATTTGGTAGCCCCTATGTGTGCTAGCAGCCAGGGCCGGATTTATATAGTGAGCACCCCTAGGCCCACTGCACTCAGGAGGTGCCACAAAAAATGCTCCCCCTGCAGAAAAGCCTTGGAAAGTTTTATGGCAGAAATGTTGTTGTTCCTCAACAGCTGATGTGCTTAAGGCTGCCGGCCCCAGCAGCAGATCATTTATATGGAGCCTCCACACTTTTTCTTCATCACAACAATTTGTGAGTTAATAGTCTAGAGAAATTATTGCATTAATACATCTGCAATCTGAGAGATGCTGGCAAGAAAAGCAGGTTTATGAACCCATTTATCAATTTGTTGAAATAAATTAAAGCGCTGAGCTCCTTATTGCTCTGCTGAGGCAAAAAAAAAAAAACACTCTCTTATGGAGGGCGGAAAAGAATTATTGCTTAGCTGAATTATTCTTAGAAACCGCTATTAGAGTCAAGCTGCAATTGTGCAGTTACTTATGCTTTTAGACAGGTAATATTTCCAAATTAAATTCAAGGAAAGTAAAGGTTACATCTGCAACAAATATATCTGAAATTAGCTTTTATTATAAATGTTTTGCGTGTGATACACTAAGAAAAAAAGTATTTTAGGGTTCTAATGCAATGTTTAATGGTCCAGCAACAAGGACGTTTTTGTGTGTCGTCTGATATTGCCCAAATAAGCACAAAATTGGGGAAAGTGTGGCTTGTTTGAGTTTCAGCTTGTCAACAGCAGCAATGATCCAGGACTTCAAACTTGAAACAGGGGGAAAAGTAGAAAGAGTCTGTGACACTCACATGCTCAGTGGGCTCTGAGCAGCTGTTGAGAAGCTAAGCTTAGGGGTCGTCACTAATTATCAAACAGAAAATGAGGTTGGTCTGTAATATAAGCTGATGCTACAGGGCTGATTATTAAATTCTGATGCTAATTGCACTAGTTTCTGTGCTGCCATGTAGTAATTATCTGTATTAATTACTAATCAGTCTTATATTGTGACATTTCTATTCTATGTGTACTGTATATTGTGAGTGGGTCCCTAAGCTCAGTATGTGACAGTGGGAAGCTACTGGGGCATCTTTGGAGACACAGATCTTTACTGCTAAAGGGCTGTGGTTGCCTTGGGCTGGTACAGAAACCCAAAATACAATGCACAACATTTCTAGCCTACTGTTTTATTTAGGCTTTAGTTCTCCTTTAAAGGGATTGTTCACCTTTTAGTTATCATTTAGTATGATGTAGAGAGTTATATTCTGAGCTGAATTGCAATTGGTATTTTGAGTTATTTAGCTTTTTATTCAGCAGCTCTACAGTTTGCATTTTCAGTAATCTGGTTGCTAGGGTCAATATTATGATAGTAACAATGCATCAATATGCCATGCATTGAGTAAGAGATGGGAATATGAATAGGAGAGGCCTGAATAGAAAGATGAGTCATAAAAAGTAGCAATAACAATACATTTGTAGCCTTACAGAGCTGGAAATAAGGTCAGAAGAAGAAAAAGGCAAATAATGAAACACTTTAAATATATACATATATATATATATATATATATATATATATATATATATATATATATATATATTTATTTATATATATTTATTTATTTTTATATATATATATATTTATTTATTTATATATATATATATATATATATATATATATATATATATATATATATATATATATATATATATATATATATATATATATATATATAGGGGGTTCAGACTGCAGCTTTTATTAACCAATGCTATTTGTGAGGAACAACCAAATTCACTATAATTCAAAAGAATAAAAAGAAAATCAGCAGGGAATTACATCTTACAAATATCCTGCATTTCTATAAAGGACACGTTGCTTAATCGTACAGGAAAGGCATCTAACATAGGCTAACACAGTAAGTTAGGTTGAAAAAAGACACACGTCCAACTGCCAGTTGATCCAAGGGAAAAATAACAGCCTGCCAAAAAATAGTTCCAACCTAACGTGCAGACACAAGTCACATGACTGGGGGCAGCTGGGAAACTAACAATATGTCTATAGCCACATGTAAGATTTCAAAATTGAATATAAAAAAAATCTGTTTGCTCTTTTTAAAAATGGATTTCAGTGCAGAATTCTGCTGGAGCAGCACTATTAACTGATGCATTTTGAAAAAAACATGTTTTCCCATGACAGTATCCCTTTAAAACCGTTGAGGCTGCTGACTGGCATTGCTTGCTACAGCCATGTTTATTATCTACAAGGACTCCAATGGCCTTTTCCATTATGGATTAGCCTAGTCCAGTCCCATTAAGGTTATAAGTGGCTTGGCTATTTCTCAACATTGAATCTCATTTGCAACTTAGCTGCCCAGATATATGTAACTTTATGTAGATAGGGATACAATGTCATTATGGGGAGGTTTGTCTTCCAGGTGGGTGGTGAACAACAAGTATATTGACAAAGTATTCAAAAGAACATAAGTTTTGTACAGTATGTGGTCTAAAGCAGATATATTGGAGAACAGGTTACAGCTGATAAGATGTTGAACATTACGTCTGCAATTAAAGATGCTTGACCACAATGGGACCCTGTCCAACTACAAGTAGCAACACAGGTAACAGTGTCTACACAATACTTTTTTCATATAACCCTGACTATATGAATATGATGCAATTTACATTAGGGAGAACTGCTATTCCCAATATCACCGAACAATGTTTCAGGCCTATATGGCCTCTTGGCAAAAGGCCATATAGGCCTGAAACGTTGTTCGTTTGAGATCCAAGCCAGAAAATCCAATAAAGGCTTTTTAAGAGTATACACAATTTGGATGGTGCTGTGATTTGGTCTTTGCATTGCTTATCCGGTTGGAGTGGACAACCTTGCACGTGCACCTGCTTGACAAATTTGTGGTTTGGGTGAGTGCTGACCAATTGTTCCAGTTTGCCATTTCTGACTAAATTCATAAACCAAGAATATATGCATGAAATCCAAAACTCTTTTTTTAAAATAGCAGTTTTATGGTTCCAATTATGCTGAGCGGATTCATATTAAATTCACTGTTCTCAAATTTCCTTGATTCATAAACTCCATTAAGCAGAATTTCAACTTCAGTTAAAGTAGAAAAACGCATTTTACGAGCCACTTGTCTCGCCGAGTATTAGAGAGACAGACACTGACATCTTCACATTCTGTAGCTGCTCCAACTCTCAGTTTATCCTTGTTCTTTTTATTCTCGACTGGAATTATTACAGGAAAAAGAACTGTCCCCGTTATTTGCCATATAATGATAAGGGGGGAACAATCCCAATGCACTTGAATTTATTGAGAATATTCCAAAAAGCCCGTTGGCGCTCCCGTCTTCGGCGGTGTCCTATCCAAGATGCTCCATGTGGGTTGACGCCGGCGTCATGACGACGTCACGCGCCCGGCGCAAAATTCGAAACAAAAGTGCGAAATTAAAATTCACAATGCGCAATTAAAATTTGCAATATTATATTGAGAGATGTGGATTTTTATTCTCTTATTATTTGCTCTTTGCGACTTTAATTACATTCCCCCCTAAATGAATGACCCAGTCAAAGCCCAGATTTAGAATTTGCAGCCAATTGAAAATTTCTGTTTAACAATGGTCCCCATCCAATCTGGCAGAGACTGAGCACTTTGCAAAATCTTATGAAACAGATGTTCTGGTATATAGTCTAAAATACTGGTAGCTACCAGCTTGATGGTTCTACCAAGGATATTTTGAGAGGGTGAACACTTATGTATGTAGGGATGGGCGAATTTATTCGCCAGGCGCGAATTTGCACGATTCGCCGCCAGCACATAAATTCGCCAAATGGCAGCAAAAATTCGTTGCCAAAAATTCAATAGCATAAAAAAATGGACGCCATTTCGTGAATTTCACGGGAAATTCGTGAATTTTTCTGCAAAACGACGCAAATTCGCCCATCACGTGACTTATGTAAGGGACTAAAGCTTTTTTGCAAATTGTGTAGGTTTGATTGTGAAAGCTGCAGCTTTAAACCAGATATAGGATGGATCCGGTTATCCAGAAAGCTTCATGTATTCCATCAATGGGACTACCATATTTTAATGCATCTAAAAACACACATTAGGAAAGTTTTGTCACCAAGTATAAGGTATGTTCCAAAATTGTTTGTGTAATTAAAAGAGCAGGAGAAATGATGTTTTTCATTTTTTTTCATATTTTTGTCAATGTCATTTCAACTAAAATCAGTGTTTGTTTAACCCGTCCTGTTCTCTGGGTCTGACTTTCAAAGCAATATAACAGAAGTCAGTTATCTTTCAGGGCTTTCAATGAGCTGACTTCTGCTACATTGTCTCAGGAGTCAGAGCCAAGAGTGCAGAGAATGAAAACAGGCATGTAGTGCTTTTCTATAGTATTATCATATACAAATATGTTCATGGAAAATATGTCATTATTATGTATAATGGAAGGATGTTTAAAATTGCATTTTTTTTTTACTATGTAAAAAAAAGATTTTTGGTGGAGGATCCCTTTAAGATCGTCATACCTGCTATTTAGAACTGCATAAATTAAAGCAGCATAGCGCCCACTTTTTGTGTTTATTAAGCACAGGTGAGTCGTTTGAATCTTTATTCTATCACTCACTGTTTTTGATGCTGGAGTCATCCTTTCATGGCCATTAGCAGCAATGATATTTAGCTGACTGTGGTTTCTGTAAATTGCAAATGGCATTGGATTTTAAAACAGGTCACTGGAGGGATTAAGGTGAGCTTGCTAACTATAGGGCTTTTAGTATTACAGAGACACTTTTATTATTTTCTAACTTAATAACCACAAATGATCTTTGAATTGGTCACCTGGGTCTGGAAAAGCACAAATCGGGGGTTATTTACTATCATTTGGACTTCATTATTGATGGTTTGGCATTATTGAAAGGGATGCTGCTGTTACATAATCACGTAAACATGTTTTTTCACAAGCTTTAATACATGTTGTGATCAGGACCGCCATCAGAAATCACAGGGCCCTGTACGACAAAATTTCCTGGGCCCCCTGAGCTGCGCCCACCTACAGGTCCGCCCTCCCCACAACACAGTAAAAAAATAAAAAAAATATTGGTGGCTAGGGTTCCCACATGTTAATAAAAAATAAAAAAAAATTGGTGGCCAGGCTCCCCCCCCCACATTATAAGAAAATTGGTGGCCAGGGCCCCTTAAACGTCCATGCCTTCCAAAAGTCAGCAGCTCTCAGAAAGATGGGGGGGCCCGGCTAATCAAGTAAGTGTGGCGTGGCTGGGCCCCCCTTACCCTCGGGCCCCCTACAACTATCCCCCCTGTCCCCCCGATGGCTGCCCTGGTTGTGATACTCTGTCATGTTCATGGAGTGGTTCCTAAAATGTGGGGCTGCCCCCCTGTGGAGCCGTGGCATCAGCCTAAACGCCAGATGAGCCTAAAGCAGTGATGGAATTGGGGAGGGATGCATCAGTGGGGATGCAAGAGTTTTCAATCCTGGAACTTTCTTATGCTCCTCTCCACTTCTGCATGTAAATAAAATGCAGAGGTGAAATAAAATATAGCTAAATATATAGAGGATAAAAGGAGAGAAATAGAGAAGAGATAGAGTAGTGTTAAACAGATAAAGAAGATGGAGGCATCAGAGAGGATTATAGCGAAAAGAAGAGAAGAAGAAAACGGGCAACAATAAGAGAAAATGAAGGTATTAAACAGCAGCAGATTAAGGAATAGTGAGAGAATAATATATATGAAATAATCTTGGGTAATATAGAATATGATGGGCTTGTGCTTTGTTATGACACACAATACACAGAAAAGGTGCTGTGTTTGCAGAAGCTGAATTGGCAGCCAAGAAAAGTCACAAAGAACAATTTTCATTTTGGGGTCCCTACTGGTCACATATATAAAGCTATGCACACTGCCCATTAAACTGTGCATTACAAAGACATTCCAAAATGGAAATAGCAAAATGGTTTTGCATTAAAGTGGATCAAACCAGAAAGTATTAGTGCGTGAGGCTTATTATAACAATGGGTGTGGCTTATGGTTGTGGGAGGGGCTTGTCCACACTGTATTACACTCACCACACAGAGCATCCCTCCACGTTTTTCGCTTCAATTCAAGCACTGGCCTAAAGGCCGGTTAGAGTAACAATGCAAGTGCTCTCCTACATACACCTAAAAGCTCAGCTCAAAGGTTATTAAGGATGAGACTTGGGTTGAATATGTATTTGCTGCCCTAGATATTTTTCAAGCTATGGCTA
This sequence comes from Xenopus petersii, assembly GCA_038501925.1. NCBI lineage: Eukaryota > Metazoa > Chordata > Amphibia > Anura > Pipidae > Xenopus > Xenopus petersii. Next base: position 168,655,995 of record CM076674.1, read on the forward strand.
AATAGTTGATTATTATCCTATACAATGTCTGTACCCTTCTCATGAGGTAAGGGGGCCCTGAATGAAGAATATATAAAAGTTCACTTCCTTTATCCCTTCAGCTTTCCTAGTTATATCAGACAGGCCTCTTTGGGAAGCAGTGTTTCAAATGTAAATATGCCTTTCAGCCACAGATTGATTGATCCCACTCAGTGTCTCTTGAGATAATCGCTCTGATTCTGAGCATATAGCTTATCCTATCTTACTCTTGATATGAAGCAAGAAAGAACAGCTAATAAACTTGCCTATGTAAATACCAAACAAGACAAGTCAACTTAGGGCAAGGTCACACTAGGTGTTTCGGGGAGATTTAGTCGCCTGGCGACTAATCGCCTTGTCTTTGCAGCGACCAATCTCCCCGAACGCCTTCCCTCACTCTGCGCTGGCTAAAATGAAAAATTGCTGGCGCTAATCACACGCGCGATTTGTTTTCCTCACAAGGAAACTTCCTTATTAAGGGCAGAGACACATATGGAGATTCGGGGAGATTAGTCGCCTAGAGACAAATCGCCTCTTCTTCGGGCGACTAATCTCCCCACAATGGCTTCCTGCCGGCTAGAATGTAAATCGGAGAAATTTGTTTTCCAAAGTCGCCCGAAGTTTCCTCGTGAGGGAAAACTGAGGGCTCCAAATGCCATCCCGCTGGTGATTTAGATTGTAGCCGGCAGGAACACATGGCAGGGAGATTAGTCACCCGAAGAAGAGGTGACTAATTGTCGGGCGACTAAATCTCCCCATATCTCCATGTGTGTCTCTGCCCTAAGATTACAGATCAGTCAGCATTTTTTCAGGATCGGTTTGTGATCTTTGGCTTGGCATAACGGGAAACGATAGGGGCTTAATGGGGCTTAATGGGTTGTGGACTGAATGCACCTGGAAAATCTTCCATCACGTTGACATTTCTTTGGCAATAGCTTTTTCAGATGTAACAAGAATATTTTTTTTACTAAAAAGATACTACTTTATATAATATAGAAACTACATAAAATGCTTTGACCAGTGGTGTAACATAAAGGCCCTGGGCCCCCTGGAATTTTTTTTCGGGTCACCCTACCCCCACCCCTGTGCTAAATAGTGGGTCCCTCACGACACACATTAAATTTCAGGTTAAAAGGACATTTGTCCATGATGTTCAACAGGAGTAAAAATGCACATTAACTGCCAGGTCCAAGTTGAACCAGTCTTTGGATTAACATTATACATAAGAATAAATATTAAAAGCCTTGTATTTTCTCACTTATCTAAAGACATCTACCTGCCACTGCAGTCACTTCAGGGATAGGATTTCACAGCTTTTACTATAAGAAAAAATCCTTTACACTTTAAGATGAAATCTCCTCTTCTGATCTAAAGGGGTGACCGTATACATCATTTTCATATGTCTCGTTAATTCCTCCTCTAATACGTAGACAATCTAATCTTGGCCAAATTGTGCTGGTGGGTAATTGTGTGAACTTGGGAGCATTGCTGAACTCCCCATTTAATTTGACTCTTTATTGTAGAAAGATTAGCTGCTACGCACAATGTCATATCTTTCTTTACTATTCTGAATGGATAGAGTAGTGTTAAAAAGTGTTGCACAGCTATAGACTGCAGTGTATGTGTTTACAAGTATATACAATACATGTTATATGTCTGTGTGAGTGGGATTGCTGGGAAGTGAAATGTAAGATAAATGTTAATTGTACTGATTAATTGTTGTTTTAAAAAAAAAAAAATCACATTATTTTCAACAGCAATCATTTGTTTTCCTATTTAATTAGCTAATTATGATTCCAGTGCCTGACAAAAATGTATCAGCCCATTCAGTTTAATTTGTCCCCTCTTTGAGTTCCATCAGCTGTAACTATCTCCCGCTCACAGCAGATTGTGTTATATCACTAGTGTCCCAGACTCGTGCTGCTCATTTCTCAAGCATATCATTCATTCTTTGCACATTTCACTTTAATTACATTCCTACAAAGGACCAGGCTTTGGTAAAATCATAGTAAAAACAGACACATCCTTTTGCCAAGAGCATTAGTCGTTTGTAGATTGTTGAATTTAGCACTAAAACAACAGTTTATTTTGTTGCCTAGAGTATAAATATAACATTACCCTTACTATTTTGCCTATAAAAAAATTTCCTACATTTTAAAGACACATTGGGGTAGATTTACTAAAGAGCGGAGTGGCAAACGATGGCGACTTTTCGCCAGAGTTGCTTGCTAGCGAATTTGCATCGTGCAGGTGCCAATTCGCTAGCAAATGGGACTGTCACTAGTGTTCATTAGCACTCTATCACCAGGCGACTTTTTCGTTCTGTCAAATGGACGTTACTCTGCAAATTCTCTCAAATTCGGATTTTACTGTCAAATTTTCCTTTTTTTGAAGCGGAATTGCCTGCAAAAGTCCTGACAAACTTTTTTTGGCTGACAAACTTTTTTTGGGTAACCAGTTTTCTATATGAATGGAACATTCATTTTACAGTGGGCTCATGAGTAGGGCATTTTATTAACTCTCTTGTCTTTATTAAGGTTTCCTGGACATTTGTAAGAAAAAGTGGTAACTTCAAGCATTTGCACCAACATTTATAAAAAAGACGTCCATACAACTTTAAATTACCCACTATATGCAAATTGACCTAAGCACAAGATCACTAGCGAATTTTCGATAGGCACGAACACTAGCGCATCTTCGCTATGAAATGCTCGTACTGCAGAAATAATGCTAGCGTAAAGTCGCCAGTGTTCAGCGACCAGGACGAAACTGTGCATTTCAGGAAATTAGTGTATTCGTAGAGCATTTGCGCCTGGCGAAGTGGTGCGATGTGTGCGAAGAGGTTGCTGGAGGCAATTTGCCCTTTAGTAAATCTGCTCCATTGGATCATTATGACAAGAGGTTTCTTTTAGGAAGGGCCAGGAGCAAATGCAGAAACAATAAGGGGTGTACAATCACAGCCCTTAGAATGCTATTCATGGGAACTTGCACATAGCCCTTTAAACACCAATCACAGAACTCAGCACCTACAGATACAAGGGAGACTTGTACTTAATACCTGCTATAAGGGCTCCCTAACACCTTGCTATGATTCTGTCCTGTGTGTACCTAACATGTGCAAGAGGAATGCCCCTGTGCCACCTATTTCCAGTAGCAAGGCTGTGAAACACTTCATTCTGGTAAACTAGGGCCCTATGAGCAATGTGAAATAGCCTACCCAGTGTTTTGCACCTTGCCTCTTTTTTTGTAAATGTATTTTGGTATTTATTTACATTAATCATTTTAATTGACAGAATTAAAGGGTATTGAATGCAACGGCAAGTGCAGGTGCTTTAAAATCGGCACAATGTAGAGTACATAAAGAAGCAATTCAAGGTACTTACACTTAAACATGGTTGTCAATAAGTCCATCCTGCCTCTTCTCATCAATGATGTGCAAGTGCACTTACTGGTGCCAGGAAGAGAGATTCATATATAGGCACTAAAGGGCCCATGCCTGGGGTGAGCTTTAGGGGGTGGCACTCAGAAGCCTATGTATGAATTGCAGTAAAACCAAAACCAAAGCTGGGGGGGACCTGCGACAACTATACTGCATGTGTTCTGAATGACAAACAGGGCATGCCTTCCATGTCTGGTACCTACAGCAACATGGAATAAATATACAGCCCTGTGGACAAATAAGCGAAAGGAAGGAAAAGGACCCGAAAAATAACAAAGAGGTGGAAGATGTTACCCATAAGCTCCACTGCGCTCACTCTGCAACGTTACGTGAGTACAGTGTTAGGGGCACTTTCAGGGGTAATCAACTATACGGGGGGAAGCAGGGAGGGGGGATTGTCTAGGGTAGTTGGTAGGGGCTTTTCTTATTGCGGGGTCTACTTTTCCTTTAAGCAGATAAATGTATGAGGAATTAGGGTATTGCTGAGAAGGAAGACAGAATTTTGGTTTATGTAGAATGAGGTGCCAATCAGTTATTATCTCTGTGGGATGATCAATATCTCAGGGACCTGCTGTGCTTTTGTGTAGGATAACTAGACATCTAGCAGGATCTGCAGTGAGAAGTGAATATATTTAGCAAAGGTTTGACAGAGATAAACAGATAAAGAGATATTGGGCTTAACCTAGGCATTAGGACTATTTATACCATATTCTGGCTTCAAATACTAGCGGGACTCACTGGGGAGCATGATCTCTTACCATGAGCGCCCACAAGCTTAAACATCTTCTGCTGCCTATGAGCTAGTAAGCAAAAGAATGATAATGATTAAAAAACCCACAGATCCAAAGATGCCAGACAAAAAAAAAAATCAAATGTATGCTAATAAATACCAGAAACCTTTCAGACAAGATTAATTGCACCATAGGGACAGTATGATGTAGTACATATTTCAGAAACTTGATTGAAAGAGTTTTGTGACTCGATGCTAAATCTGAAAAACATCATCTGCATAGAACAAATGAATATGAATTTATAAAATATAAAAATATAGGATGCGGTCAAGCCTGTAGGGGGAAATTGATTATGGAATCAGGTGCCTTATGGACAGAAATACAGTGCTCTCCAAAATAATGTAATTAAAATACTAGCAATATGTTATTAGCCACTAAATATAAAATGGAGTATGGCAATGGAACTAGTTATACAAATGGCAAAGCCTGTACAACTGAATAAAAATCAGAAAGATTAATTGGAATGTTAACATTTATTTTCCCTGTTGTTAAAGGATAAGTAAATCTTTAAAATAAGTGAATGTAAAATTGACGAGGGTGCTATTCAAAGAACTTTTGCCATGTATATTCATCATTTTTTTAATCCCAAGGTATTAAGGGCTAAATGTACTGTTAGGGGCTGATTCACGAAGGGTCGAATATCGAGGGTTAATTAACCCTCGATATTCGACTAGGAATTTTAATCCTTCGACTTCGAATATCGAAGTCGAAGGATTTTTGTGCTATCTCCGGGCGAAGTAAAATCGTACGATCGAACGATTTATCCTGCGATCGAAGGAATAGTGCCTTCGATTCGAAGTATTCGGTCGTAGCGTACTGTCGAATAAGATCGAAGTAAGATCGAAGTGAACCTTGCCCCACTTGTATTCGAATCGTTCGATTCGAAGTTTTTATGCCCCACTTCCTTTTTGCCATTTTTTTCAAACAGGAAGCCCTCTAGAGGCCATTTTAGGTGCATTTTCGGCCTAATTGCGCACTTGCTATTTAGACTGCACAGGTGGAGGAGGTGTCTGAGGCAGGTTGCTTTTTTTTCAAAAAATTTTAGAAAATTTGCCTGGAAATGGCTGGGAGGAGGAGGATGGAGGAGGAGGAGGAGGAGGGGGAACGTCTCTCCAGCCCTGGGGAGGTGCCAACGGCGGCTGGATCCCACACTATGTGGGATCTTAGTCGTCGCAGGAGGGGGAGAGAGGGGGGCACAGGCTGGGGAGTCACTGGGAGGGGTTCCTGGGGGGAGGAGGAGGAGGAAGAGAGTGGGGGGTCCCGTAGGGGAGGGGAAGAGAGTAGGTCAGGTGGGGGGTCCCGTAGTGGGGGTGAGAGTAGGGCAGGGGGGTCCCGTAGAGAGGGGGAGCGTAGGGCAGGGGGGTCCCGTAGAGGGGAGGAGAGTAGGGCAGGGGGGTCCCGTAGAGGGGAGGAGCGTAGGGCAGGGGGGTCCCGTAGAGAGGGGGAGCGTAGGGCAGGGGGGTCCCATAGAGGGGAGGAGAGTAGGGCAGGGGGGTCCCGCAGAGAGGGGGAGCATAGGGCAGGGGGGTCCCGTAGAGGGGAGGAGCGTAGGGCAGGGGGGTCCCATAGAGGGGAGGAGAGTAGGGCAGGGGGGTCCCGTAGAGGGAGGGAGGAGCGTAGGGCAGGGGGGCAGGAGCATAGTGTAGGGAGGGTGTCCCCCAGCCAACGCAGGGAGTCCCCCAGGGCACGCTGCGTGTCTCGCTCGCCATCTGGGGCACGCAGCGTGTCACGCACCCCACCCAGGGCTCGGAGAGGCTCACCCAGGAGGAGGACACAGAGGCTGCCCAGCAGCGAGGAGGAGATGGAGGCACCCCCAACTGCCTCAGAGAGGAGACGGGAGGAGGAGGAGGAGGGTGATGATGATGACGGAGGAGAGGAGGGCCCCACCAATAAAATGGCCAGAAGATTTACCAGTGATGAGAATGGAGCACTGGTGGACGAGGTGGTAGCACGATGGGATGTGCTGTTTGGGAGTCGGTCCCATCGTATCAGTGCTGCCAGACGTCAACACCACTGGCAGCAGGTAACGGACAAGGTGAACACTGTGGGCGCTTTACACAGGGATCGGCCCACAGTGTATAAGCGCTTCAGTGACCTGAAGCGTTGGCTAAGGGCAAAGCTGGTTACCAGGAGAGCTAAAGCCCAGAAGACCGGCGGAGGGCGAGTCCCTCCACTCAGACTGAAGCACTACGAGCGCCGGCTTCTGGACATTTTGAGCAAAGAGGGCAGTGAAGGACTGGACACAGACTGGAGAAGTAAGTTGAATTTTATAGAAACAAACATCTGACTCCTTTTTTCCACATTCACATCATTTAGATAAATGTCTAATTTCCCCTTTAGCATTTCACTTCTTTGCTAAAATATTGCTCCTGTTTTGCATTAGAGGAGTTTCTTGTGCTTTTCTTTACAGCTTTGCTGTTTGTTCATGACTAGTTATTAAGTGCAGCTGTAACATAGACAAAATGGCAGCCATTTCTTTATTAACCATTTCCCCACTATAGTACAAATGTTTTGAAACTGCATTAAAGGGGTGGTTCGCCTTTAAGTTAACTTTTAAGTATGTTCTAGAATGGCCAAGTCTAAGCAACTTTTCAGTTGTCCTTCATTATTTATTTTTAAAATTAAAGGACTCTTTCCAGCTTTAAAATGTGGGTCTAGAAATGCTCTGTAAGTCTACACATGTTATGTTATTGTGAGTTTTTATTACTCATATTACTAATTAGACCATCCCCTAATTATATTCCAGTCTCTTCTTCAGATGAATGCATGGTTGCTATGCTAATTTGGACCCTAGCAACCAGATTGCTGAGACTGCAAAGTTTAGATCTGCTGATTAAAAAGCTAAATAACTTTAAAATCACAAGTATTGTCATATATTACATTCTCTCCTGCTCGCACCATTGCAAATGTATTTAAAGGAACAGTAACACCAAAAAATATAAGTGTTTTAAAGGAATGAAAATATCATGTAGTGTTGCCCTGCACGGGTAATACTGGTGTGTTTGCTTCAGAAACACTACTATAGTTCATATAAACAAGCTGCTGTGGAACAGGAATTGAAAAAAGTCTATATGGCACAGGTTAAATAGTGGATAACAGATAACTCCATTATGTTCTACAGAGCTTATCTGCTGTGTAACCTGAGCCTTTTCTCATTTGAATGGCTGCCCCCATTGCTACACAGCAGCTTATTTATATAAACTATAGTAGTGTTTCTGAAGCAAGCACAGCAGTTTTACCAGTGCAGGGCAACACTATTTTCATTACTTTAAAACACTTATTTTTTTATGTTACTGTTCCTTTAAGTTTTAACCATTCCATCTCACTTGCTGTACCATTCCATTGGAGTTAGTATTTGGAATGAGAAATAAAATAGATTTGTAGCATGTGGGAGGTCTCTTGCAATTCCATATGATTTTGTTTTTTTAATACTTTTTTTGTTTTCTTTATTCACAATTGCAGTACCGCCGCAAACATCGCGGCCTGACTCGGGCAGTGACCAGGACCAGGACGACGCCGCTCAGCAACCCCAGGAAGAGGGTGAGGCTGAAGATCCTGATAGAGCCCCGGAAGCTCAAGGTACAGACATGTTCAATGTTGTGGCCAATGTAGTTGCTTCCTCGACTTGTTTACAGCATTACTAATGTCCTATCTCACATTACAGAACACCGAGCTGAAAGCCGCGCCCAGTCACCAGCTGTGATACCTGTGGTGCCCCCCAGACGTAAGAGTAATTTTATAACTAATAACCCCTTACTTTATTTGTCTGTGTGTCACCAAAGATGCCATGTATTGGTTAAGCTGAGCTCAGGAGAGGTGGTTAGGAGAATAAAATCAGATCAGACAGCTAGAGCAGAGTTTCTATGGGAACCAGTAATGATATCTGCTCAGTGGCTGTTAGACTGGAGGGTGTGTTTAGTAATCTGAGCTGAGAAGAACTGAGCATGCTCATTAACCAACAGCCAAAGGGAATTCCTGAGGGAGGGCCAGAGTGAGTTAGAAGAGGAGAAGGAATTCTAAGTGATTAAGGGGATACTGCAGACTTTACTGTTAACCTTTTAAAAACCAGTGGCAGGTATCTGAAGCTCCTCCTCACTGGGAGGGAGGGTTTACATGTCCTTTCAAACTTTTTTTTGTCTAAAAAAAAAAATAAAACATTGTTTTCCAAGCTACAGACTGGTGTGAAATTTTCACTCCAATGTTGTGTTTATGCCCCCCCCCCAAAAGAAAACACCACCTCCAATCTAAATGTGGCCAAACAGGGGCCAATAAAAGCTGCCAACATACCGACAGCTTATTGGCCCGTGTATGGGGGCCCCCGACGGGCTTCCCCGATCGAGATCTGGCCATAAGTCAGCCGGACTAAAATCCCGTCGGATCACGGCGGCATCTGTTCGTTGATGCGGTCCTGCGATCCGACCGCCCGTTCCTATTCGTTAGGATGCGATCGTTGGTCCCTAGGGCCCACAATCGGATCAGTGCGATATTGCCCACCTCAAGGTGGGCATATCGGAGAGAGATCCGCTCGTTTGTTGTGGGTTATGCACATGTCCAATATATATACTTAGATCTGATTTTTCTTGTAGGTCGTGCTGCTACCACTGCTGCTGCTGCAGCAATTGGGGGACCACCACAGGAGGAAGGACGGCGACTGGGTGAGCAACCTGCGGCACAACCGGGGCTCGTTGACGCGATGATGGCTGCCATGCAGCCTATGCTCCACCAGCAGCGCCGCCAGGAACTCTGGATGAGGCGGTGGATGGCCCAAATCCATAGGGATATTCGGGAGACCCAGGGGACCATCCATCGTGGATTCCAGGACCTGGTGGCAGCCATGGCAGCCCAGCCTCATCGACCAGGGGGCTCTGCTGAGGGTGAAGTCCCTGGTCCACCTGCTGCTCCCCCTCCACCCCCTTAAGCTCCTCAACATCGGAGTGAAAGGGGGCATAGAAGGGGAGACGGTCCTGTCCGAGGGGACAAACGTCCCTAGCTCCAGTCTGTGTCATTTTCCATCTGACACTGGCCTCTTTGCCTGTTTTTCTCCTGGTAACAAACTTTGCCCTATTGACGCTTCAGGTATCACTTTGTCCGTTACCCAGCAATGGGACTGACTCCCAAACAACACATCCCATTGTTTACACTGTGCTCCATTCTCATCACTGAGGGGTGCCATTTTAACATCTATTGGCACCCTTTCCAATAACACCTGGAAAAGCACTTCAAAACATCTAAGTGCATTTGCTCTAACATATGTATATATGTATGGTGTTATCAGCACCAAGGTGTGCCATATCTAACACCCATTGGCACCCTTTCCAATAACACCTGGAAAAGCACTTCAAAACATCTAAGTGCATTTGCTCTAACATATGTATATATGTATGGTGTTATCAGCACCAAGGTGTGCCATATCTAACACCCATTGGCGCCCTTTCCAATAACATCTGGAAAAGCACTTACAAACATCAAAGTGCATTTGCTCTAACATATTTCTATGGCGATGCTGCAGTGTTGCCGAACACATTCACTTGGCCAAAAAATGTAAGGGTCAATGAATTCTATTGCAAGCATATGACTACACTTTTTTATGGTGTATTTATCACTAGTGCAGTGTTGCTTCAAAGGTTCCATATGCTAATCAAGCTCTGTATTTATGTGGTTTACATGTTATGTGCATTCATGTAACAATGGCCTATATTCTGCAACTGTCAAAGTGAAAACAGTGTACCTTGTGCTTTGCACTATGAAGTTATGTTGGCTACCTCTGGCCTACTTTGGCTACCAAGCACTCATAATAGGTGCTAACGCCTACCTCCTCCTCCTCCTCCTCCACCTGTGCTGATTAAATAGCAAGTCCAAAGTGTATGATATGCCTTAAAGGCACAAAGCATTGTTACTTTGCACGAGAAGTTATGTTGGCTACCTCTGGCCTACTTTGGCTACCAAGCACTCATAATAGGTGCTAACGCCTACCTCCTCCTCCTCCTCCTCCACCTGTGCTGATTAAATAGCAAGTCCAAAGTGTATGATATGCCTTAAAGGCACAAAGCATTGTTACTTTGCACGAGAAGTTATGTTGGCTACCTCTGGCCTACTTTGGCTACCAAGCACTCATAATAGGTGCTAACGCCTACCTCCTCCTCCTCCTCCTCCACCTGTGCTCATTAAATAGCAAGTCCAAAGTGTATGATATGCCTTAAAGGCACAAAGCATTGTTACTTTGCACGAGAAGTTATGTTGGCTACCTCTGGCCTACTTTGGCTACCAAGCACTCATAATAGGTGCTAACGCCTACCTCCTCCTCCTCCTCCTCCACCTGTGCTGATTAAATAGCAAGTCCAAAGTGTATGATATGCCTTAAAGGCACAAAGCATTGTTACTTTGCACGAGAAGTTATGTTGGCTACCTCTGGCCTACTTTGGCTACCAAGCACTCATAATAGGTGCTAACGCCTACCTCCTCCTCCTCCTCCTCCACCTGTGCTCATTAAATAGCAAGTCCAAAGTGTATGATATGCCTTAAAGGCACAAAGCATTGTTACTTTGCACGAGAAGTTATGTTGGCTACCTCTGGCCTACTTTGGCTACCAAGCACTCATAATAGGTGCTAACGCCTACCTCCTCCTCCTCCTCCTCCTCCTCCACCTGTGCTGATTAAATAGCAAGTCCAAGGTGTATGATATGCCTTAAAGGCACAAAGCATTGTTACTTTGCACGAGAAGTTATGTTGGCTACCTCTGGCCTACTTTGGCTACCAAGCACTCATAATAGGTGCTAACGCCTACCTCCTCCTCCTCCTCCTCCACCTGTGCTGATTAAATAGCAAGTCCAAGGTGTATGATATGCCTTAAAGGCACAAAGCATTGTTACTTTGCACGAGAAGTTATGTTGGCTACCTCTGGCCTACTTTGGCTACCAAGCACTCATAATAGGTGCTAACGCCTACCTCCTCCTCCTCCTCCTCCACCTGTGCTGATTAAATAGCAAGTCCAAGGTGTATGATATGCCTTAAAGGCACAAAGCATTGTTACTTTGCACGAGAAGTTATGTTGGCTACCTCTGGCCTACTTTGGCTACCAAGCACTCATAATAGGTGCTAACGCCTACCTCCTCCTCCACCTGTGCTGATTAAATAGCAAGTCCAAGGTGTATGATATGCCTTAAAGGCAAGCATTGGTTGTTACTTTGCACTATCAAGCATTGTTGGGTGTCCAACACTCTACCTGGCCAGCACTAATCTCATATTGTTGATATTGACGAGTGTCATTTGAAGATCATATTGATTGTTATATTATTGTTTTGGACACAAGCTTATCAAGGGCCAAATTTTCGGATACTGTTTAATGTAAAGTTGGCCATGATGAATCCTGGGGTGCATTATCAATGTCATGCAACAAATGCTTTGTAAAGCTTTTGCCCTTTAGTGGTCTATAGGGGCTGCTATATTTTGAAATATATGTTGAGACCAAATTCGTCCTGTGGCTTCCAGCTTAGGTACATATTTAATGGTTTAAAATAAATATTGTGTGTTCCAAAAACAAACAAACTTTATACAGATATTTATTGTCTTTTTATTGTTGTTCAACTTTTTTGGATTTTGACAAAGATTGTGTCAGTAAAGCCACTAAAACATTACTGGGTGTGTTTGTTTTTCTTTTTTGCCAAGGCGCTTGTCCAAAATAGTAACATGGGTAATGTCATTTGAAACCAAAAAACAGAAGAAGCCATACGTGTAGATCAAACAAGAAAAATTCATTAACACAAATCAAAATAAATTTAAGCCACACAAAAGCCGGTCATTGCTAAACAAAACACTGCCACTTACCGATATGTTTTCTAAAGGTGACTCCACCCAGGTTCAAATGAGCATTGGCGCAAAATAAAAGAGGTAATCCCCCCCCAAATGCAAATAATTGTGTGTGTGCAGATCCATTAAGAAATCATCCCTTTAACACATCTCACCTGTAAACTGAATCAGGTGGCAAGAATTAAAAGCCCTAACAAAGTGAGCTGATTGAACTAAACTACAGGTCCCAAGATGCATAGTGCATCTATTGTAGCCAGACTGCAAAAAGAGAAACAATTCTTGAAAATACATACATATCACCTTTAAAATAATATTTGAAGTGTCTTTGTATGAAATTGAAAATAGAACTTACCCACAAGCCTGCCGTCCAGCATTTCTCCTCGGGTGAAGAGGCCATGGAGAGCTGACTGACGCAGGATAGTGGCATCATGGACACTTCCAGGAAAGCCAGATCTCACACTCATGATGCGCATGTTGGAATCACACACCACCTGCACATTGATGGAATGGGAGCGCTTACGATTTTGGTAGCGCTCCTGGTGATGGCGAGGTGGTGTGAGTGCAACATGAGTGCAATCAAGGCCTCCTAGGCAATTTGGAAATTGGCCAATTAGGAAAAAATCCTGTTTCAATCTTATCCACTCTGCCTGAGTTGAGGGGAAGGAAATGAGCCTTTGCGAGTGCTGCAGTAGTGCCCTGAGCACTTGTATTAGTATCCTGCTAAAGGTGGGCTGGCTCATGCCAATGAGGCGTGAAGAAACCAGCTGGAAACTGCCAGTGCCCAGGAAATGCAAAACTGCAAGCAGCTTGCACATCCCAGGCACTGCCTGAGACCGTGCCGTCACAGGTTCAATGGCCTCACTGATGAGACCACAAACCTGCACTATGGCACGACTAAGGTGGAACATCCTCACAAGCTCATCATCAGACAACTCGTCCAAACAAAGTACAGGTCTCCTGAAGTGATCCTGCCTGATCCTAGCAGGGACAAGGTGTTCCTGCTCCTCAGCCTGCTCTTGGGCCTCAAAAATGGCGGCTGGCAAAATGTCCATTCTGAAAAAAATCTAAGCCAAATGGCATCTGGTGGGGGTTTTTATAAGTAAGCCAGTGTTTCCCAGCATTCCATGCAGCTTTAAAACATTTAACCATTTAGTGAAGCGTAAGGATAGATAGGGCCAATTAATATTTGAAGTGATGTTTAAAAAAAAATAGAACTAAAAAATAATCTTTTAAACCATTGATACTTGAAAATCTTAGGTTATATTCTGATAGATTTTAAAACAAACATGTTTGTGGTGTCAGTATTTATTTTAATGTAATTCACCAAACCTCTAGTGCAGCCAGAACTAAAAAAACTGTTTATAAAGTGATCCCATAGGTGTCACTATACACCCACTACAGTGGAGAGCACCAGCAAAGAAAATCGAATAGTCGAACGATTTTTTACTTCGACCATTCGATTATTTTTCTTCGGCTATTCGATCATCTTCGAATGTCGAAGTCCAAAATCAACTTCGGTAGGTCAAAGATGGGGTACAAAGAAAACTTCGGGGGAAAATGTGATAAATAAGGTATCCTTCGAGTGTAGTCGAATCGTCGAATAGTCGAACGAATGCATCCTTCGATAGTCGAATAGGTGAACTAATACATCCTTCGATAATCGTACTTGCTCACTTCGATCATCGAATTCGACTATTCACCTGATCGGAGGATTGCTCGACCGTTCGAATCGAAGGTCGAATTCGAAGTAAAAAAACAGTCGAGGCTTTGTGCATCTGCCCCTTAATGTGAATGAATTTTGTTACAACAACTTCACCTACTGGTCATTTTCCGACCAGTCTGACCAACAAGTAGTCAAAGAAGTTGTCAGGAGAAAGAAAGAGGCTGATGTTCATCTGGTTAGGAAAACAATTAGAACCCTTTCTCAAATCTTTCCTAACTAAATGAACATCAGACCAGCCCTCTTTCTTTCTCCTGACAACTTCTTTGACTACTTGTTGGTCAGAATAGTTGACAATATACACTTTGCTGTCCTCAGAGGAGGGTCCCTTTCCCTCGAGATGTAGATAGACTGCCGGGTCTTGTCCTGAGGAGCTAGCATGTCAGTGTTGGGCCATTCTCTTACAAAGCAGTTGTTTTGTCTCCCCAATGTATAGATCAGAGCACTCTTTACTACACTGGACAGCATAGACCACATTACTTTAAACTGGATGTTTTCAGTCTCATCAGAAGGTATCTTATTATTCTGGATAGATGATTCTGGGGCTGTGATAAAATCTACCACTCAGACATACCGTGGAGCCACACCAAAGTTTAGTTCCTTCTCTGGTTCCATTAGTTCCCTGTCTGCTAATTCTTTAACCACAGATCATTGATGTTCTGGGATGTCTTGTTCTTATCTTCTTCCCTTCCTGTTGATTTGACTGTTCTCCAGGCATTGTTGGTACATGACAATAAACTGGTGAATTTGTTTATCTGCCTCTCCTTACCCTTTGTATATTTTGCTAGCTGCTCCAGCTCTGTGAATTCAACTACTCTTTGTAAAGTCGTAGCTGGTAGTTGTGCGGCCAGATTCTGCTTCAGATACTGAAGCTTATGATTCTGGACCTCAATTGGGAAGTTGGTCTATCTCACCCGTTCATTTAACAGTTGTTTCTGGGCTTTCAACAGGATCAATTTGGCCCTGTGGCCTTTTACCGATGAACCCAGATGTAGGCTGCATGGTGTGATTTCCTGATATCGGCATCATAGGTTAAAATGTAGATGGTTTCTGTAATCCGCAAGTTTTCTGGTTGTCCTCTCATATTCCATACCAATTTCAGGGTAGTCTCCCCAAAATGAGTAGCAATATGTCTATAAAGGATTCTCATGTATCCAGGTCATGATATCCAGTATCTAGTAGAATTAAATCAAAGGCAGATAAAGCCACTCGGATTAGTGGTAAAAGAAAAACTCTAAACATCCAGTTGCATTTGATTTAATTCTACTAGATACTGTATCATGACCTGGATAAATGGGAATCTTCATAGACATATAGTTGTTTCTGAAGCAAACACACCAGTTTTACCAGTGTGAGGCAACAGTACATTATATTATCATTCCTATAAAACACTTTCATTATTGGTGTTACTTTTCCTTTACAGGCAGAATAAAGACTGTTGGGAATATCCCCCTTATTGATGTGCAAGGTTCAGCAAGGGACGGAGCAATGGAAAGATCCTAGATTAAGGCACTAATATCAGTGAGGCCTTCGACACCTACATTTTTCCCTCCATAGTCTCAACTATATAAGAAATAGGCAGCAGCATCAGATCTCTGCATAACAATAAAGTGCAAAAATGTATTATGTTCCATTATCTGGATAAGTGGCTACTTTACCATTACAAAGCCTGTAGAGCAATTTCAGGGCCTCATGGGTATCCACAGTACATAAGTAAAGGCAAGTGTGCCTTTTCAAGTTATGGCAACATCATTTAGAAATACAGTTCACATGTTCTGCTATACGTCCATTATGGGTGTTGTGCAATGCCTATGTGAATGGCACCCCAACCCAGAGCCTTTAATATATAACCTCTTGCATAATTTCCCAGTGTATTTTCACACAACCTGAGATGTATCATCCCTGTCTATCTCTTTCATTAAACACACAACTATGTGTTGTGCTATGGGTTTCCCATTTCATTCAATATTTATCCATCCTAATGCCTGTAATAGACACTACCCAGTGCCAGTTTCCATGTTACATACTCTCCCATGTTTTTAATATTGCATTGCATGTTATAATTAAAATCCATCCCATGTCTCCTACTCTACTGTCTTGTTTACCAAAAAACAACCTGTACCCAACTCTAACCAAAGCCCATTCCCACCTGAACCCTAGCTAACCGAGCACAGCAACTCGACCTGCCCATCTCTGATGTTACAATGGGGGGGAAGGGCAGGCACACCTTTAAATAAAAGATGCCGGAAGTGGAAGCTGGCAGTGTAAGGTAA
Organism: Xenopus petersii; assembly: GCA_038501925.1. NCBI lineage: Eukaryota > Metazoa > Chordata > Amphibia > Anura > Pipidae > Xenopus > Xenopus petersii. Next base: position 168,672,042 of record CM076674.1, read on the forward strand.
TGGTTGGGAGAGCGGAAATCCCATAGGTCCTGCGAGTTTCGGCCCACCCCGCACATCACTATTGCACAGTCTACCAGTAGCTATGATACATTGTACAGCCAACTTCAGTGCCCCTGCATTACATCTCAAAATAAACTTTTCACTAATATATATAATAATAAACTAATAATATTTAAGAAACTCCAGGCAATCTGATTATCATGGCAAACCAATCCACCAGTCAGTTCATGATCTGGCAGTTGATAAATTATATGGAACATGTACAGTAAGCCTGAGAATCTTTGACAGAGATTTCTTTACTGACCTGCAGCCTAACCCCCCATATGTAATAAATGGCACTTTTTTTTACCCAGAAGCAGTAACCCATAGCAACCAATAAGATGCTTTTAAACAGGTGACCAGCAAATGCTATGTGCTGATTGGTTGCTATGGGTTACTGCCCCGTGGGAAGCTTAGTGCCTTTAATTACATAACCCCCATAGTGCTCTGGTCCTCACTTGATACATCTAGAACTGGCCTACATGAGCTATAGATATGGGGCTGTTATATCCAGGCCCATCACAAGCCCTTCATGTAAACTGGAGAGTGAGAGTGGAGGTTTTATATGATACTACAAGAGTTAAAAACACTTTGCAAATATGCTGGCAATTAATATGATCTGATATAAGACCATTAAGAGGGAATAAAATGCAAGTGGGGAAGAACCATGGGGGGCGGAACAGAACAGAAAAATATAAGCTGAAACAGAATAGGAAAAGGGATCAGGAAGGGAAACTGAAATAGGTGCTTAAAAGGGGAACAATCCTTGGTACAAAAAATGTTGACACCCATAGCAAAGGGTAAGAGCCCTAATATGACTTTCTTTTCAGAAATAGTCAAATTTTACAAGTGTAATATGTGTACTATACCAGAGAACACGCTTTAAAGATTTGTTTTGTATCATGTTTCGTTTTTACAGCTTAACAAAAGGAGATGTGTTCCATTCCATGCTTCTCTTTTGCAAAGATCAATGCTGTAGATGTAAAAGCACCATGCATCATTTATGTATTGTGCACAAGTTCTTTCCCTTTTTAAGTCACTTCTTCAAAGAACACAAAACTAGAACAGCAAACAACAGAGAAGTTACATTGTACCGTAGATTTTGTTTAATTTGATAGCAAGTGAGCTTTTGATTCCTGCCTTCAAGCAAAAACAACTCAGAAAAGGACTTCTAGTGCTCCATGCTGCAGTCTATGAAAATTAGGGGGTTTGCCAGCTTGGAGGTTTTTATGAGACCTAGACATGTATGGAGAATCAATTTGCTTTTAATAAATATGGGCATTGCACGATTTTACTTGTCTTCTAAAACACTCTTCCATCTTATAACTGAGAAGCAAGGGATGTTCTGAAAAGTATCAAAAGATTAAAGTCAATATGCAGAATGTGCTCCCCTGAATCATTTTTAGAGAGGAAAAAGAGGCCTGAAAGCATCTTTGTTTTGTCAACTCCTGTAGTGTTCCAAGAATCCCTGGTTCATTGGTTATACAGGAGAATTCTCCAAACTGAAACCTTCTTCAGATAGTCCTCCCCATCCCATTGCTATCAGGTCACTGAACTGGGCTCTGGAGAGATGGAGCTGTTTATCCAATCCCAGTGCAGTGCTATGCCAACTGCTAAAGCCTTCATCAATGGTACCATGCCAAAACAAACAGAAGACCCTGCTCACAATAACTTACTTTTAGGTGTTAGGAAACATTTGAAACATAAGGAAGGTGAAAATTGGTGATATATAATAAATTGATTTGTGATCAAGCAAGATGCATTAAATATGGGTGGGTCTTCAGGGATGGTTTGATGGTTTGAATGAAAGGGGAGAGTCCAGAAGTCCACAAGGATGCAGCAGATGTAGAGGAATGAGATATATGCATGAGCAGAGCAACAATTTATTGGGACTCTTGCAAGGGACAATAGGACTATAAGCAATAGTCAAGGCAGAAAATACTGATGCTAAATAAGTGTTTCAGTTGTATTTAAGCTGCAGCAAGATGGTATTTGGGCAACGTTGCACAGATTAAAGAAACACGATTTGGCAAGCATTTGTGTGTGAGATGGAAAAACAAATGGTGTCTAAGACAAATCCTTGGCAACATGCCTGTTGATTGAAAGGTTACGCTGTTGACTGTGAGTGAAGCCTGAGGTTCAGGAGCAAATGTTGGAGGAAATATAATGAATGTGATTTTAGAAAGTTTCAGTGACATCCAGGAGAAGATAGCAGTCAATCTATAACTTGGGAAAGGATGGAAGGAGAACGAGGTCAGTAGTAGACAGGTAGAGATGGGTGTCATCAGCAGAAAAGTAGCATTGAAGTCCAGATGACTTAATACATTACCCTAGAGAAGTAGTATAGAGTGAGAAGAGTAGAAGCGTAAGTCTGAGCCTTAAAGGAAAACTATACACCCAAAATGAATACTTAAGCAACAGATAGTTTATATCAAATTGAATGACATATTAAAGAATCTTACCAAACTGGAATATATATTTACATAAATATTGCCCTTTTACATCTCTTGCCTTGAACCACCATTTCGTGACTCTATCTGTGCTGCCTCAGAGATCACCTGACCAGAAATACTACAACTCTAACTGTAACAGGAAGAAGTGAGGAAGCAAAAGGCTAAACTCTGTCTATTAATTGGCTCATGTGACCTTACATGTGGTTTGTATGTGTGCACAGTGAATCTTACGATCCCAGGGGGCGGCCCTTATTTTTTAAAATGGCAATTTTCTATTTATGATTTCCCAATGGCACATACTACTAAAAAAGTATATTATTATGATAATGGTTCATTTACATGAAGCAGGGTTTTACATATGAGCTGTTTTACTCAGTATCTTTTAATAGAGAACGACATTGTTTGGGGGATATAGTTTTCCTTTAAGGGAGGACATGAGGTGGAGCTGAGGAAAGCATATTTAAGGATAGGGGCACACATGGATGATCTGTTTTCTCAGCCTGCGTTTGGCTCTCACTCTATGCTACTTCTCTAGGAAAAAGTCTTTGGACTTCAGTACTACTTTTATGCTGATGAAACCCAACTCAAGAGCAGTGTCAAAAATGACAGTTGAGTAGAAAAAGAGGAGTGGTTGGTCAACTATGTCAAATGCTGCGGGAGCTAGAAGCCTAAGTATGGAATAGTGACCTTAAGACTTTGCCAGAAGATCAATTGGCTACTTTTGTAAGTGCTGTTTCTTTGTGTGTTCTGCATGTGTTGAAAGAAAGTCAAATTGCAGGGGATCGAAAAAAGAGCTGTGAGTGAGATGCTGGAGAAGGTGGAAGTAAACAAACCTTTACAACATTTTGGAGGCAAATGGAAATAGGGAGACTGGATGGTAATTAGTGGTAGGATTGGAATCAAGGGAGTCTTTTTAGGATGAAAGTAATTAGTGCTCGTTTGTTTAAAGATGGGAAAGTACCTGCAGAAAGTGAAAGTTTAAATGTATCAGACATGGAGCAGAAGTAAGAAGGTATGGAGTCAATGGAGCAGGGTGAGGGCAGTTAGAGAAGATCAGAAGTTTAACTTCCTCTACTGTTGCAAGGGTAAATCAAAGTAAAATAGTATATTGCAAGTTAAATTGAGTTAGTCTTTAAATGGAACACTGAGTCTAATGTGGTCTATTTTGTATTTAAAGACAAAATAGTCCAAAATAACCTGTCTATCTATCTATCTATTTATCTATCTATCTATCTATCTATCTATCTATCTATCTATCTATCTATCATCTATCTATTATCTATCTATCTATTTTATATCATCTATCTATCTATCTATCTATCTATCTATCTATCTATCTATCTATCATCTATCTATCTATTTATCTATCTATCTATCTATTTATTATCTATCTATTTTCTATCTATCTATCTATCTATCTATCTATCTATCTATCTATCTATCTATCTATCTATCTATTTATCTATCTATCTTAAATCACTTTCTCCTCTAAGAAGGCAATAAAACTGGATATAATGGTACACTGGGATTTCCCTCACTTGTGTGTGCAGTCAATTTGCTGATGAACCTCTTCTAACCCTTAAACGCTTATTTTAACAACATGGTTGTGCATTGCAGCTAAAGAAAAGGAACATGATGTTGAGATGAATTGAAAGGCTGCATTAAAATAATTTTCAGAACTTTCTGGGTGCCCTGACTTTTTACAAGCACTGCACATGTCACCGGATGATCTTTTGGTAAGTGCACTTTATTTTCAGAGTATTTTATGAGCATATTGTCATCTAGTCTTCTCTTCAATAGTTGTGACATGTCATATACAGTAGATGTAATATTTATTTCATATGTAAGATTAAACTGACATAAACCCTATTTTGAAATTTGCAGTCTGTTGGGGGGGGGGTAGGGCTTGTCAGTCCAGACCAGGACTGCTACTGAGCCCAAATAATAAGGGTCAGAGTCCTCATGCACCGTGCAGCACAAAGACCTGCATCACATGGCACTGAAGGTGGGGCAAAGTGCAAAGTATCTCCATATGGAGACTTGCACCTATTTTTGCACCCTGCCATCAGCAAATGAGCTCACATTTCTTTTCAGAATCTACTGCTCTTAGTAACCTTATTGCAACTATGTATTGTGTAGAAGTGTGTTCACAGCTATCATTCTAAATAACTGAGAAAAACATGGAAAAGCAACCAAGAAACTGGATTGAACAGAAAAGTTTAATTTGAGCTCTCATTGTACATGGAGAGCCCATCTATATTTACTATGCACCTTGCATTCTACTATAGAGAAAATTATAAAAATGCTTGGGACCTGGGTTTTCTGGATAAGGGTTTTTTTTATCATTTGCATTTCCATACCTTAAATCTGCTAAAAAGTAATTGAAACATTAATGTAACCCAATAAGATTGTTTGCCTCCTATAAGGATTGATTATATCTTAGTTGGGATCAAGTACAATGTACTCTTTATCATTTTTGAGAATTTTAATTATTTGATTAAAATGGAGTCTATGGAGACAGCTTTCCTTTAATTCAGAGCTTTCTGGGTGATGGGGTTCCCGATAATGGATCCCCTACCTGTACTAAGTCCTTACCTTAAATCTGCTAAAAAGTCATTTAAACATTAAGATTTTTTTGCTCCCTCTAAGGATTAATTATATCATAGTTTGGGATCAAGTACAATGTACTCTATATCATTTTTAAAAATTTGAATTATTCGATTAAAATTGAGTCTTTGGATACAACCTTCCTGTAATTTGTAGCTTTCTGGATAAAGAGTTTCCTGATAATGGATTCATTCATTAATGCTAATTTCCTTGTATTAGTTATTCTGCTGGGTGTGTTCCTGTTGGTTCCACTGGTTGATGAAAGGCTGGTGAGTTATATATCAACAAATAAGCAAGGGATTTGGAAGCCTGGGACATTTTAACTGAGTGTTAGGAGTTATTACAGCAAGCCAGCTACAGCTCCCTCTGTTGATATTATTGATAAGTATAAACTGTATATATATGCATTTATAGAATATGTTATCCTAAAGCAGGGGCCCCCAACGTTTTTACCCTCATGCCAAAATCAAATATAAAATGAATTGGAGAGCAACACGTGCATGAATAACGTTCCAGGGGATGCCAAAAATGGGATGTAATTGGCTTTTTCTAGCCCGTATGTTGACTGGCAGAAGGTTCTGTTTGGCAGTACACCCAACCAAAACTTGTCTCCAAGCCAAGAATTCAAAAATAAGCCCCTGCTTTGAGGTCACTGAGAGCAACATCCAAGGGTTTGGTGCTCATGAGCCACTGTTTGGGGATCACTGCCCTAAAGGAACACAAAGTTTCTGGCGCAACAGGTTAATACTAATACTATTTTCTTTATCCAACCATCAATTCAGAGGAATACGCCCATGGTCTTCAGCATTAAGTTCATACATGGAGAGACGGCTGCCAATTCAACAACTTTTGGACATACTGTATTAGCTCATAACATATTGATAGAGACAGACAGGCTACATAGAGAGATACAGAGAAGAAAATGAGATGATATAGAGATAGAGCTGATTAGACTTGGTCATGTTATGGTTTGGCAGACTGGAAAATCCCATTAGCCAAGCATCATAATAGGACATGGATATGGTCTGTAGCCAACAGGTCTGCACATGCTCTAAATGTACAGAAGTCTGACCATTGGCCCAAAGGCAGAAAGATCAGATCAGCAGGATTTAACCTCCACCTAGGTGCTCAAATTATGAAGAGATGTGTCTGTTCGATGATATGGGCAAAATATATCTTTTCAGGAATGACCAACTTTGTAGAAGAAATTTGTCTCAATAAAGCAGTTTAAGAACATTTCTTTTTGAATTTTTAGAGAATGAAAGAAAAGTTGTATTAATAAAAACTGCTTGAGCCCATGCATTTCAAAAAAAAGAATAAATCAATAAAGGAATCAATTTACAATCACAGAGAAGCCACCTGGGGAAATGCAGCATCAGTGAATGGTTGTGATTCCTCCAGCGGGCGTGGATAGAAGTCTACTTGATGAATGTCAGGAGATGGGGTCAATACCACACTAGGCTGATTTCCTTTGGCATCTCAACTAAGCCATTATAGGGGAATTTTAGCTTCAGAAAAATAAAGTCAAATCCATTACATTTAAAATGACTCTATAAGGTGTTAGATGGATATCTGAGATTTACGTTGCCCTGGAAACTTCATGGTGCAACTGTGAACTTGAAGGCAAGAAACAATATGTTGTCATGATGCCGAGGGCAATGTCCATATTGTAACGTGCCCCTCCGCTGCGTCAGTTGATATTAATAGAACTTAAAAAGGCTTTGGATTGATACTTTGGAAGAGCAAACCTCTTTTGACAGCAACACTGATATCTGTGGTCATTTGGCTTTTAGCAACATTAACTCTCTTACAATATTCCCCCGTATATCCCTGACCTACCAATCTGAATCACATTTCAGCAGTGTCTTATACCAACTGACGGTAACATCAGAAATGATAAGGCAAATCATCAGGTGTCATGTGATTTGTAGATATGAGACATACATACTGGGCAATATGTACCTTAAAGTGGAAATATTGGATAGCAAACTGGGTTTATCTTCTTAAGCTTCTTCTTTTTAGTTATTATTTTAATATGTTTGAAAGGTTTATGTTTCTACAAATACCTTCCCAATATACTGTATTAAAGTAACAATTATTTACTCTTCTGTGTACTTGTTTTTTATTTAACTGCTTTAGAGATATTTAGTGCTGGGTGACCAAGGCCCACTGGGGCCACCACCCTAAGGGCTCACCACTCTCACCCACTTTGTGAACTCCCCCCCACCACCACTTGAACCTCCCCCTCATTGCCCAGTTGCAATTATCTGTCCTGCAGTGTACCTTCTCTCCCGGGCCCATACATTTCAGCCAGCAGGGGGTGCGGGGGCTGCAGACCCCAGGCAGCTGAGAGGGTGGAAGGCAGTGGTCTTGGGCCACAAATTCCTGCCCCGCGGCATACCTCCTTTTTCCTCCTAGGCCTGCAGATGCCAGCAGTGAGACTTGGTGGTAGGGTTGTCATCTGTCTGGTTTTGACCTTCCAAAAATGGCGTTGTCTGGGTCAAAACTGCCTGTCCAGTTTTCCAATTAAGGAAAACTGGGCAGGGCTCCCTGAGGTTGAGATGGCAATCATCATCACCGACTACCTCAACAATGTCACCCTGTCCCCACAACATCACCATCCTGAGTTGGTAGAGGGGAAAAGAGGTAACCCTGTTTGGGGCCCTCAGATCCCAGCCAGCAATAGAGCTTGGATTAGATCCCATCCAACAAAGAAGGAGGAAGGCAGCAGTCCTGGATCAAGGGGGCCCACCAAGTTTTTCCAGGTGCCCCAGAGGCCCATTTAATATCTTAATAACTGGTTATCTGTCCTTATTATTTTTATTTCTCAAAGCATATTATTTAGGTAAGACTGATGTTCCCATTTAGTGCACATATATACCATGGGGGGGTCATCAATTAACCTGGAAGCAGCAGATATTGAACTTTTGCAATGGCCCATGGGTCCTTTGACTGTGTCTTTCATGTTGCTATGCAGAATAGAAATATGCTGCACTCAAAAGAAGAACATATACTGTAAATTTAAATGTATAAATGTCAGAGATAAACCCCAAAACAGCTGTATTTTGTGTTTAAGGTAAATGCAATATTTTGTCAGAAAATTTAAGATGTTTGTCAGAAATCTCTACTTACTGCAAACACAATAACTTTTGTCTAATTTGTACAATCACCCCTGTCATACATATTGGAATATTCATTAAAGGTGATTGATCACAACTTTTCCCAAGAAAAGACACAGCAGACAAATCCATCCCATATGGCCATTGGCATTTACTCTGAAATTATCCATCTGTTTCTGATTTGCACCTCTCGGCAAATCCTATTGTTTATTTTCTGTTGTTTTCATGTATTCTTGTTTTTCTTCCATATCTCTTATTATATAAAGTTGCTGTAAAATCCAGTTTAGACATAAGGGGTTATTCCCCTTTAAATTAACTTTTAGTGTAATATAGAGAGTGATATTCTAAATCAATGGGAAGACAAAATCACATGGATGTTTTGCTTGTATACTGCTACATGCATTCATTGTTGGAGGAGCTCTTATCCACTATGCTACAACTGCTTTTTAAATAGAAAAATAGGCTCCCATGTTGTCAATTTCTTAAAAACATGCCTGTGATTTTTGACATTACCTCTGGTCAACTGGTATTGGTAACTGTTGCTGTTTAAGCAAAAAGTGCCATGTATAGTTTATATATTACTACTAGCTTACAAACACAGGCACAACTAATAATACATCTGACCACTAACAAATAATATCTACTTAATATCTATCTAAAAGTACTTTGTATAAACGATATATATTTATGTGTATGTCCTTATATAGTCAGTGGGACGGCTCTGATCTCTTTGGTTGATGTGGAAGGATAAAATTACATATGCATTTATCACGTATTTTTGTTGCAAGTCTTTTTTTTGTTGTTGCGTAAAGTGAAACAAGCTTATTTTTTGCGGGTTTGCGGTTTCGCAAAAATGTTCACGAAACGCAGAAGTTCGCAGCAAATCTGTACATGGTTGCATTTTTCACTCATCATTACACATGTATCCAAATAATATTTATTGTTTTCTGAGTTGTGTTTTCCATGAAACATCTGAGTTTTCAAGGTTTTCAAAATTATTTTTTTCAGGTTAAAAAAAAACTTGAATTTTTTTAGATTTATTATACCCCATCCCTGGAAATAGCTAGAATCCGAAAATACTCCATCTAAAACCTGTCGAGGTCATGTAGGAGTCAATGGCCGATGTCCTTTGAACCATTTGAAGATGTTCGGAGGGTTTCGCTCGAAAACTCAATCAATTTGAGTGATTCGAGTTTTTTTCCTGCAGAAATCGCAAATTAATTCTTGTTTTCGGGTTGTTAACCCCAGACTCGCTGATCATAGTTTTTCCCATTCTTATTTTTTCTTAAATTAGAAACCATTCAAGTTGTAAATTCATTCAAATTCATTCGAGGTCTAAAAAAACTCTAAAATTCGACCTTTGATAAATAACCCCTGAGTGTGAAAAATAGTGCTCCTTCAATTCCAAATTTCATGTAGAATTCAATGGAGTTTTCATGGGAATAGCCCAAATACAATTTTGTCGTGGAAAACATAATCATGTTAAATATGTTAAATAATACATTACATGGGTGAGTGCAGGGGACCAGTTGTTTGTGTGCCCGGACTGTTTGTGCTACAATGATATCATTAATATAAGCTCTTGCAATTAAAAAGCTTAATAGAAGAGTGAGACTCCCCTATGGAGGTTATGTACGAAATTTGAGAGATGTCTTTATCTGGTGAGATCACCCTTCATTTATCTTTGTGACCTGGTTTTTATGGAGTGAACCACCAGGGGTTTTGTCTCTGCAGTGAACTCTTAAGCACTTTTATCCAAATCAATATTTATACATCTAACATTCATTTATTTACTACCATGAACTTCCGACTGCGGGAACAAATATTCACTTTGAGCGCCACGTCTCTGAAGAACTGTAGCCTTTTTTTATTTAATGGGATCTATCATGCTCTGTTTGCTGCTTTTCTTACTCTAACACAGAACATTTGATAAGAAATTCTCCATTTAGTATCTGTGATCTGTGTATTTATGTTATGCATGTTTATAAAGGGTGCCTCTTTGGATATACCAATAAAGTTCCAAAGCCAGGCAGGTTGCAGCTTACTGTCAGGACTGGTCTTGTCAATTTGGTTGGTACCCCAAGACTAACAAGACCCAACCCAATGCCCTGGGGAGACTTTACTATTAGTGACCCCTAGGTCTTTTGTCTCAAGGTGTCCGTGGGTAAAATTATAAATGCACTTTTTCTCCCAAACACATTTTTGGCAAGGCCACCAACAATTCATGGTCCAACTCTATAGTGACACTAAGGAAGGTGGGTTGCTGGATGTTCACACAGGGGAATACACACAGGAATTTGACTCCTATTGCAACTTAGTGTATTGTGACTACAAGTTTAGGCAGTAGGGATGGGCAAATTTTTTCGCCTCTTTTCGCCGAAAAAATGACGCCCATAGACGTGCGTCAAAAAAAAGACGCGTGACAAAATAATTTCGCCGCACGACAAATTTTTTTTGACGCCCATAGACTTTAATGGGCGTCTGTGACATTTCGCCGGTGGCGACTTTTTGGCGAAACGAAACGGGTCAAATTCGCCCATCCCTGTTATAGGCAGCTGTGCCACTAAAAATTAGGCTTTTGAGCAGAAAAAAGGCCATGTACTGTTAATATCCCTTTATCCCTGTATATGTAAAATTACATTAGGGAAACTGAATCCAAATCCTGCTGAAAAAGGTCAAATCCTGGATTTGGTGCATCCCTAAAACTGAATGAATACATTTTCTTATCCCCTTTTTACAGGCTTACTCATGCTTTCAGGTTTAATTATTCTGCTAAATGCAGGTTGCTATAAGGTAGGGTTGACTCTTACAGTGAGGTTTCCTGCCACTTATATAATGTTGTGTATCCATATGCAGGAATAGGCCCTTTTTATAAAGTAACTGTTGCAGAGGCACCTACTGTATATTATAGTTAAATTATATATCTGCCAGAATGCAACCCTCTCCTACCCATAGTTATGATTGTTTAGTTGTGCAGATTGAGTTTCCCTCGTTCCGCACCCAACCCTAACCCGCCCCCTCCAAACCCAAACCCGGCCCGCTCCGTCCCCTTTATTTATACAGTAAACCCGTACCCGCCCGCAGTGATGTCACAGAAGTTGCAGGATGGGGCAGGTACAAGTCTATAAATTCAGGAAAAGGAAGCTGGAAACCGGCAACCCGAAGATTTTTTGTGGTAGCCAGCCTGAACCTGCCAAACCCAAGGGTAAACTCTTATACATTATGCGGGGGGGGGGGGGGTTATCTATGTACTGGGAATTTAATTATCTACCTTGGAAGGACTAAACATGAAGCAGCTTCAGTCTCCCTATTTGACCTATTTAGCTCAAGAAATAATAAAAACCATAGATAATTCCTTAATTAAAGCAATAGGCAAAAGTTATGCACAAGCCCTACACATTACAATCATATTAAACAAGGGCCTAGACTGCCCAATTAAAGTACTTTATCAAACACCTTTACCTGTTTGTAGGATTACACAGCCATATTTACAAAGAGATGCCATAAATGCTGTTTGAAATCTGCAAAGGTTTCTCGTAGATATACTTGCCTTATAGATGGCTGTTGGCAATCCAACCTCAGTGAGAGTCAAGAAGCCAAGCCAATTGTTTTTACCAGTAAGGTTCAATCTTTGTGGTTAAAATATTTATTGTAGGTCCATCTGGCAGCTTCTTATTTTAAAACGTGAGCCATAATAAATGCTTTGCAATCATAAAAGCTTGTAATAACTGCTGCCTCACATAACTACCCTATTCATCTCTCTTGGAGCCAGAAGCAATTCAGCAAGACCAAAGGGAAAACCACATTACCCTCTTTATTATTTATAAACCATTTTCCCCAGGATACGGCAAAGTCATGCTCACAGTTTCCATGGAAACCCAGGAAAGACACAAATTACTAGGGGTATCTGTAGTTTATGCATCTGTGACTGCAAATACATAGGTTTGAGCTGTTAATGCCAATGGTGCCAAAATTAAACCTCAAATATTTTTATTTTCATTAAATAAGGATAAGTGCAGTAAAAAGTAGGAAACAACTCATGCAGGAACGAGTGTGTTATAGAGCAAGATTTTTGCAAATATGAATGCCCAGTTACATTTTATTTTAGCAACTTTAAAACACAGGAACACAGAACTGAGTGAGGACTAAGTCATACCTACAGGGGAGGCTACAAGAAGATTGAGAAACGCTGCTGGGTCACAATCTGGAAGAGCTGGAAGGAGAGAACTGCTTGTAGGCAAACCATAATATGACTGCAAGGGAGCTGCTGGAAGGTTTGATAGATGCATTAGTGGTGTTGCACTGTTCCATAGTGCAGTGTTGCTTGCACAAGCATGATCTGCATGGAAGCATCATCAGGAGGAAGCCTTGGCAATTGTTAAGCATGGAGGTAGAAAGTATGCTTTGGGGTTGTGTGGCAGCCATTAGCAGTTGAAACATTGTACATGTAGAAGGAAGAATGGACTAAATGTCAGGAAATTCTAGATGCAAAGAAGCTGAAGATGAAAAATGGATGGCTCCTACAACAAAACATACCTCAAATGCCACCATGAGCTACTTGAAGACATGCAAGCTGAAGTTGTTGGTGAGAAAGATTTGAAACTTTATCTATTATCAATTAAGTATTATGTAGACCCATCGGGGGTTCAATGCTTAAATTGAGACAGCTGTGTTACTATCTACACCACCTAGTAGATTTCCATTTAAATACTTTGGAGATACAACATGTAAAACTTATGACTAATATGGATTAGTTAAAGGAGTTGTTTATCTTTCAAACACTTTCTTTAGATGTTTTCAGATTGTTCACCAGAAATAAAGACTTTTTTCAACTAGTCTCCATCTTTCATTTTTTACTATTTTTCCACAATGTAATTTTTACAATTGAATGTTTCTGTCTCTTGTTTCGGTCTGGCAGCTCAGTAATCCAGGTGCAGATTCTGGACTGTTTTGCTACATTAGTTAATACATTTCTCAGCAGCATCTGTGCAACATTAGCAATTGCTGTGTCAGTTCTAACAACTATCTTTAAAGCAGAAGGAAACCCTTTCGGCGCATGAACTCAGATTTTGATAAATCTGCCCCATAATGTATCAGTTTAAAACAATTACAGAGTCGACGACCGCCTCCTTCCAGTGCTGCTATAGAAGGTGAAAAATGTATACGAGAATAACGGTCACAAATGAAAAATAGAAAGTAATTGGAAAAAGTCTGTTTTTCTAATGAACTATCTGAAACCAACGGAACTGGAAAAAAAAGTGTTGGAAGGTGAACAACCCCTTTATAAACATTGTATAGGGGATCATGAGCAAAAAATAAATAAAAATGATGCCAGTCTCACTGAATTGTCAAGGTGCAAACATAGACAATAATTAATCATCACGTGCCTAAGCTTTATAGTCCTGCCTATCTACTGTATGTTGTCCTAGTCAATATTATTCTGCCTAGTGAGCTTCACATACTTAAAAATACCTGCTTTGGCAATAAATTCCTGGACAAGATAGGCAAAATACTAGCAAAATCAAAGTAAGGTTACAGGGTCACTGGCAACAGTTAGGCAAACCACACTGCATCTTACAAGGACCCTACCTAAAAGTGGCCATACACGGGCAAATTAAAGCTGCCGACATCGGTCCTTTAGACTGATTCGGCAGCTTATCTGCCCGTGTGTGTGAGGGTTTTATCCCAAAATCAGCCAGATATTGATCGGGCAGGTTTGATTTTTCCTGTGATGGAGGACTGCATTGGCTACGACCCATTGGCGCTCATTCTCTTTGTTTTAATCCGATCGTTCGGAAAGTGATCTGCAAAGAAGATTGGGTAAAATTCTTTACAACAAGAACTAAAAACCTCTTGGCTGGCTACATAAGGCATTTCTTAACTGAAATCCGCTCCAAAAGAATGTTATTGATTTACCAGGGGATTCAAACAATTGTAGATGCCACAATTTGTATTTTCTTTGTTCCTGCTCTTTAAAGTTAGTAAAAAAAATGTAACTGGGCATTATCATTTGCAAATATGTTTTTTAACATACAGACCCCTTTGGCCAGGGGTGCTCAAACTTTTCCTGTAAACTCTATATATAGGTTTTGGACCTGTTAACCAGAGTACACAGTAATTTGGATCTTCATACCTTAAGGGTCAGGCCACACAGGGCGTTTTGGGGAGATTTGGTCGCCTGGCGATTAGTCGCCAGGCAACCAAATCTCCCCAAACGCCCTGTGTAGACTTACCCTTAGTCTACTAGAAAATTATTTACACATCAAATAAATAAACCCAAAAGGCTGGTTTTGCCTCCATTAAGGATTAATTATATCTTAGTTGGGATCAAGTACAAGGTACTGATTACTTTTTACAGCGAAAAAGGAAATCATTTTTAAAATTTGAATTATTTGGATAAAATTGAGTCTATGGGAGACAGCGTTCCCGTAATTCTGAGCTTTCTGAATAACGGTTTCAGGATAACCAAACCCATACCTGTATATATACTACATTCAATTCTATATAAGTGATACTTTTGTGGGGTTTGGAAACTGAAATAATTTATAGAAGAAAATGCAGTGTATTTTTAGTTTTCTCTACAGGTTTAGAATGTGAGTGCACACAAGGGGGGGTGAGATGGTGGATTGACTTGCTTAGGGCTCTCGGTCAGCTTGGCACTTAGGTACCACTCCTCAATATCAGACTCCCTTATGTCTCTCATGCAGGAGGATGCTCTCCTTGCTCCAATGTTGTTCAACACAGTTATTCCTGAAACTAAATATTTTTCTCTCAACTTTCGAATAATAAAAATGACTTCCTGCACCAGATGCCAAGGGACTCCCATAACCAAACATATTTGCAAAGAGTCAAGTACTGTAAGAGTTTCTCATTATAAATCATTATTTGTCTCTTTAGTGATAATTATGATATGCTTGCTAATTGACATCTGAATTATGTGATTGCACTATGCACAGTATGTACCACTTCCCATCTAAATCACTGAGCATTTTGCAAGGAGACATTTATTCGCATTTGAAGGGCTTCCCATATCAACACCCTGTGTGTTGTATTTAATTGTATTTAATTGATTGAGTTGGTCTTGAGCAAAGCTTTTGGCCATCAGTAACTAAAACTTATGTGTCCCACATCAATTTCTTATAGCAACCAGTCAGCTATGAATCTTTAGTAGACTATTGCTTTGAGAAAAATGAACATAGTTGATTGGTTGATATGGATTACTCAACTAATCTAATGATCTGCATTTTTAGTTTTTAAAGTCCTAGGTACATTCTTTCTGTCCCAAGTGTGAAAAGACCTAGGGTGTCCCTTAATCCATGACCTACTGTCCCTAAAGCTGGCCATAGACGCAAAGATCCGATCTTCCCCATCTCCCGACCCGCCACTAACCATTCAGATCAAAGTCTTATCATTCCAATCAAATAAAGTAGTAAAAGAACAGATCAGCCAACGTTCTGCCCCTGACAGCAATCATACGAAAATTATGTCTGACTAAGCCAGTGACAGTCTCCCATTGAAAATCGTACGATCGGCAATACACGCAGAGATATTATCGGCAGTGGACAGAAATTTTCTAACTTGTCCGATCGACCAAACGACCGATCTCAGCCAGACGAAAAATGTCGGGACTCTCCACACACGGTCCGAAAACAGTACGAATCAACGATTTGTACGATCGGATTGTTGCGTCTATGGCCAGCTTAAGGATTGCAGGGGCAAGAGTCTTCAGATCCTCCGTTGCCTTGTAAGGGAAGGTCCCAAAATCAAAGCTTTCCCCAGGGCTGCAATGAAGCAGGTAGAGCAGAGTCAATCAATAAATCATCAATAAAGTTTTGTGAATCAATCAATAAAGTTTTGTGAATTGTGGCCCTAGCAATTTAGCTCTCCTCGGCCAGAAAACCAGAGGAAAATAAGTGGGTCCAGCCAAAAACCAAATGTACCGTGTTTTTTCCTGAACGCTAATATATTGCACTGCTCTGCCTGTCTTTCCGTTTTTTGCAAATTCGCATTGTGAATACATTTTCGCAAATGAGACGGGTGTTTGCGTGAGTGCGCCCACTGTGCGAGGTTGTTGTGCGAGAAAATAGTGTTGACAGTAACTTACGTTTGCAATTTGCTAAACTGTTTTGTGAATATTCTCTCCGTCACCAAAGTTGTGGCGTAATTCATTTGCGATTTTCGACATATTTAAAAAGCTCTTGTAGACATTTGAATTGTGAAAAAAAATCGCAATTCTGTTTGCACACTGTTTGCCCAGTCCAAGTCACCATTCTGGGCCACATTACAACTCAGGCTTCCATTCTGCCAACCTTTGGCCAGTAATCCAAGCATTTATTAATTCCCTATTACTGCAGGAAGCCCCTTTTACTTTCCACCATGGCAAGTCTTCTGTAATTCAGAGCTGTCTAAATATTTGGTTTTCATTTAGGAGATCCCATACCTATATTATACATTACTTATTTGGTAGCAGTAAATTAAAGCAGCAGTCTGATCTGTTAATTATGATGAGGGTTACCATAAAAAGTCCTTGATATCTATACTACAGTAGTCTGTGCCCCACAAGCAGATTAGTAATGCACAATGAGATGATTTGGCTCAATTTAATTCACAGATCGCTTAATATTATCACTTTGATATTTCATTGAGCACTCCATGCACGCATGTCGTTTTTGGGAAAAGGGCATCTGTCATAATTTAGAAACGGCAGCATGAAATGCATGCCTTGAGGATCTTACAAATTGCTTAGCAAACTAAGTAGCAAATAGGTGTTACACATTATTCAACTAATCCAGCACTTGGCAATATTCTCTGGCTAGAGAATCAGATGCAATAAAGAAGATCTTAAGATTTTAATAAGGTTTTAGAAAGGAGGAAAATTGACTTAGACAGGCAAAGTGCACAGCAAACATTTATTGGTCTTGCTGGGGGGATACAAATCCATAAATTACCAGTTACTTTATAGAAAAATCTCTTTTTCCACGCATAGAAAAGCAAAAACAATAATTAGAAATATAAACATATAAAGCAGCTTGTATTTTCTCTGTTCATTTCAGGAAAGTAATATTTTTAGCCAACAAGCGTTAAATTGTATTATTTTTAATGACTATGTTAGAGCAGAGAGAAAAGCAGAGACTGAGATACGGTGACATTTAGGGAGAAATGATATAATTAAGGTGCTCAGATAATATCTTTAAGCATGTCATTGCAAATGACAGGAATGAAAAGTTTTAGCGGCATGTTATGAGATACATGCACTATTAGCTCCACTACTAATAGTGTTCGTTACCCTTCAGCTGTTGGGAACTACTAATCCCAATATCCGTAGCCAGTTTTAGGTCAACTGCATCACAGTCTGCAAATCAATGGGACCCTCAGTGTGAAACTGTTGGGATCCTGGCAAGGATATCTTCATGGGGAGTAGAGCAAAATGTGGGCGCAGATCAAGTTTTGCACCGGGGCTGTAAGCAGGAATGTATTTAGGTCTTGTGCTAAGGAGGTACCAGACAGAGTCGACCCCCTCCCAAAGTGTGGAATGATATCACCTGTATAGTGCATGTGGCGTCACTTCTGGCCAAACATCACTTGGCACTTCAAACTAGGCCCTGTACCAATTGCCGGATTTCAGCAGTAAAGCTGGCCATAGACGCAAAGATCCGATCATACGAATCAATGTACGATCAGACTTTCCCATCTCCCAATCTGCCACTAACCATTTAGATCAAAGTCTTACCATTCAGATCAAATAAAGTAGTAAAGAACAGATCAGCCGATATTCTGCCCCTGACAGCAATTGTACGAAATTCTGACAAAGCTGGTGACAGTCTCCCACTGAAAATCCTACGATCGGCAATACACGCAGAGATATTATCTGCAGCCGACAGAAATTTTGTAACCTGTCCGGACGAAAAATGACGGGACTCCCCACACTGTCTGAAAATCGTACGAATCCTCGATTCGTAAGATGAGATTGTTGCATCTATGGCCAGCTTAAGTCTCCGGGGTAGCGTAAAGGGATTTTTAATTTTTATTTTGGAAAAACAATTTCAAAGATATATGCACCCAAGTGCTGCCCTCCCACCCAAAAGCTGCCTCCCTAGGCACAGGCCCTTGCGTGCCTATATATAAATACGGCTGTAAATTTCATTTCACTCAATAACTAGAGTCAAGCATGTTGAGTCACAACTGTCTATAAACCTTAAAATTAAAATAATTTGAAGTTACATTGTGAAGCAAATGAGCTCTCTTTAATGAGAAAACTCCCAGCCACATTCAACTCAATCTGATAAAGACAAAGAAAGATCTCTCGCACACACTATTAGAGATGGCGCGAACTGTTCGCCGGCGAACTTGTTCGCGCGAACATCGGGTGTTCGCGCTCGCCGGAAGTTCGCGAACGTCGCGCGACGTTCGCCATTTTGGGTTCGCCATTGTTGGCGCTTTTTTTTGCCCTCTCACCCCAGACCAGCAGGTACATGGCAGCCAATCAGGAAGCTCTCCCCTGGACCACTCCCCTTCCCTATAAAAACCGAAGCCCTGCAGCGTTTTTTTCACTCTGCCTGTGTGTGCTGAAGAGATAGTGTAGGGAGAGAGCTGCTGCCTGTTAGTGATTTCAGGGACAGTTGAAAGTTTGCTGGCTAGTAATCGTTTTGATACTGCTCTGTTATTGGAGGGACAGAAGTCTGCAGGGGTTTGAGGGACATTTAAGCTTAGGTAGCTTTGCTGGCTAGTAATCTACCTTCTACTGCAGTGCTCTGTATGTAGCTGCAGTGGGCAGCTGTCCTGCTTCTGATCTCATCTGCTGACTGCTGCAATAACAGTAGTCCTTGTAAGGACTGCTTTTATTTATTTTTTTGTTGTTTTACTACTACTACTACTACTACCACTACTACTACTATAAGAGCCCAGTGCTATTAGTCTAGCAGTGTTGGGGAGTGGGACTGGTGTGCTAATCTGCTGCTCCTAGTAGTTCAGCAGCACCAACTGTAATTTTTTTTTTTTAATATTCATTTTTTTTTTATTTTACTTTTTTTTATTTTACTACCGCTGTAGTAGTGTATAAGTTGACCTTTTAGGCATTATTTGCCCTGTAGGCATTTTTTGCCCAGTGTGTTATTCAACCAACAGCCATCTAGCTGTGTGACCTTGTTCACATTCTGTCTAAATATCCATAATATTACCGTCTCCAGAAAAAACACCGGAGTGACTTTTTTCAAGCAGCCATAATAAATTTTACGTAATCCGTATCCATCGCTGTAGTAGTGTATAAGTTGACCTTTTAGGCATTATTTGCCCTGTAGGCATTTTTTGCCCAGTGTGTTATTCAACCAACAGCCATCTAGCTGTGTGACCTTGTTCACATTCTGTCTAAATATCCATAATATTACCGTCTCCAGAAAAAACACCGGAGTGACTTTTTTCAAGCAGCCATAATAAATTTTACGTAATCCGTATCCATCGCTGTAGTAGTGTATAAGTTGACCTTTTAGGCATTATTTGCCCTGTAGGCATTTTTTGCCCAGTGTGTTATTCAACCAACAGCCATCTAGCTGTGTGACCTTGATCACATTCTGTCTAAATATCCATAATATTACCGTCTCCAGAAAAAACACCGGAGTGACTTTTTTCAAGCAGCCATAATAAATTTTACGTAATCCGTATCCATCGCTGTAGTAGTGTATACGTTGATCTTGTGGGCATTATTTGCACAGTGTTTTCTTCAAACCGCCATCTAGCTGTGTGAGCTTGTTCACATTTTGTCTAAATATTGATAATATTATCGTCTCTAGAAAAACCACTTGAGTTACTTTTTTTCAAGCAGCATTCTTATATTTTACGTAATCCGTATCCACCGCTGTGTATACGTTGACCTTGTAGGCATTATTTGCACAGTGTTTTCTTCAAACCGCCATCTAGCTGTGTGAGCTTGTTCACATTTTGTCTAAATATTGATAATATTATCGTCTCTAGAAAAACCACTTGAGTTACTTTTTTTCAAGCAGCATTCTTATATTTTACCTAATCCGTATCTACCGCGGTGTATACGTTGACCTTGTAGGCATTATTTGCACAGTGTTTTCTTCAAACCGCCATCTAGCTGTGTGAGCTTGTTCACATTTTGTCTAAATATTGATAATATTATCGTCTCTAGAAAAACCACTTGAGTTACTTTTTTTCAAGCAGCATTCTTATATTTTACGTAATCCGTATCCACCGCTGTGTATACGTTGACCTTGTAGGCATTATTTGCACAGTGTTTTCTTCAAACCGCCATCTAGCTGTGTGAGCTTGTTCACATTTTGTCTAAATATTGATAATATTATCGTCTCTAGAAAAACCACTTGAGTTACTTTTTTTCAAGCAGCATTCTTATATTTTACGTAATCCGTATCCACCGCTGTGTATACGTTGACCTTGTAGGCATTATTTGCACAGTGTTTTCTTCAAACCGCCATCTAGCTGTGTGAGCTTGTTCACATTTTGTCTAAATATTGATAATATTATCGTCTCTAGAAAAACCACTTGAGTTACTTTTTTTCAAGCAGCATTCTTATATTTTACGTAATCCGTATCCACCGCTGTGTATACGTTGACCTTGTAGGCATTATTTGCACAGTGTTTTCTTCAAACCGCCATCTAGCTGTGTGAGCTTGTTCACATTTTGTCTAAATATTGATAATATTATCGTCTCTAGAAGAACCACTTGAGTTACTTTTTTTCAAGCAGCATTCTTATATTTTACGTAATCCGTATCCACCGCTGTGTATACGTTGACCTTGTAGGCATTATTTGCACAGTGTTTTCTTCAAACCGCCATCTAGCTGTGTGAGCTTGTTCACATTTTGTCTAAATATTGATAATATTATCGTCTCTAGAAAAACCACTTGAGTTACTTTTTTTCAAGCAGCATTCTTATATTTTACGTAATCCGTATCCACCGCTGTGTATACGTTGACCTTGTAGGCATTATTTGCACAGTGTTTTCTTCAAACCGCCATCTAGCTGTGTGTATTATCGTTTCCAGAAAAACAAACTGAGTTTTTGTTGTTGTTGTTTTTTTAAAAATAATGCCAGGCAAAGGCAGGCCGCCACGCAGAGGCCGTGCTAGGGGCCGTGCTGCTATGCAATCCTGTGGCCCTAGCAAATTGCCCAGTTTTAAAAAGCCAATGACCCTGAACTCCCAAAATGCTGAAGAGGTAGTTGACTGGCTTACACAGCACACCCCATCCTCTACCGTTTCTAACTTTACCACAACATCCTCCTCATCCTCCACTGCTATGGCCACCCCACGTAACACTTCCTCCACCACCGGTGCCCCTTCTTCACTGGAGTCAGAGGAGTTATTTTCCCATGAGTTTCTTGAACTGAGTAATGCGCAACCATTATTGGCAGAAGAAGATGAAGGAGATGAGGACGTTACACCAGATTTAATTCTGGCAGAGAACACGACAGAGATGGACATAATGATGAGTGATGAGGAGGAGGTCCCCGCTGCTGCTTCCTTCTGTGATGTGTCAGAAGAAATTGATGCATCTGAGGAGAATGATGATGAGGAGATTGATGTTTTGTGGGTGCCTAGTAGAAGAGAGCAAGAGGAGGGTAGTTCAGATGGAGAGACGGAGAGTCAGAGAGGCAGTAGGAGAATAAGACTTAGAAGAAGCAGGGAGGACAGCCCGCAGGGATCAGTAGGGCAACAACATGTATCGGCACCTGTGTTCAGCCAGCCAACGCACCCGCCATTGCCGCCAATGCCGCCAACTTCTACTGTTACCGCCAGATCGCACACTTCCAAAAAGTCAGCAGTGTGGGATTTTTTTAATGTGTGTGCCTCTGACAAAAGCATTGTAATTTGCAATGAGTGCAGTCAGAAACTGAGCCTTGGTAAGCCCAACAGCCACATAGGTACAACTTCTATGCGAAGGCACATGAGCGGCAAGCACAAAGCACTTTGGGAGCAACACCTCAAAGGCAACAGGCAAACTAAAAGCCACACTCCTTCTGGTCCAGCATCTTACTGCTCTACCTCTGCTCTCCTTGACCCATCTGAACCACCCTCCACTCCGCCTTCCACCTTGACCACCTGTTCCCATTCCCAGTCATCTGCCACCAGCCAAGTTTCTGTGAAGGCCATGTTTGAGCGTAAGAAGCCAATGTCTGACTGTCACCCCCTTGCCCGGCGTCTGACAGCTGGCTTGTCTGCACTCTTAGCCCGCCAGCTTTTACCATACCAGCTGGTGGACTCTGAGGCCTTCCGCAAATTTGTAGCAATTGGGACACCGCAGTGGAAGGTACCCAGCCGCAATTTTTTTTCTAAAAAGGGAATACCACACCTGTACCAACATGTGCAGAGCCAAGTTACCGCATCTCTGTCACTTAGTGTTGGGCCAAAGGTCCATATGACTACTGACGCATGGTCCTCCAAGCATGGTCAGGGCAGGTATGTCACCTACACTGCCCACTGGGTGAACTTGGTAATGGCTGGGAATGGGAAGCAGGGAATGGGTAGCTCAACAACAACAACAACAGTGGAGTTGGTGTCACCGCCACGGATTGCACGCGGTTCTGCCACCACCTCTACTCCTCCATCGCTCTCTACCTCGTCTTCTTCCTCTTCTTCTTCTTACTCTGCTGCTGGGTCCTCCTTCTCCTCCTCCACACCTGTGCACCCCCAGCTCCCCCTAGGCTATTCGACGTGCCAGGTACGCCGTTGTCACGCTGTCTTGGGGATGACGTGCCTGGAAAGCAAAAACCATACCGGATCTGTACTCCTGTCATCTCTGCAGTCACAGGCCGATCGGTGGCTGACCCCACACCAACTGCAGATCGGAAAAGTGGTGTGTGACAATGGAAGCAATCTGTTGGCAGCGTTGAGACTGGGAAATTTAACACATGTGCCCTGCATGGCACATGTGTTAAATTTAATAGTCCAACGTTTTGTCTCCAAGTACCCAGGATTCCAGGACGTTCTCACCCAGTCCAGAAAGGTGTCGGCCCATTTCAGACGTTCCTACACAGCCATGGCACGCCTTGCTGACATTCAGCAGCGCTACAACATGCCAGTCAGGCTTTTGATTTCTGACAGCCAGACTCGCTGGAATTCAACGCTCCTTATGTTGGAACGTCTGCTGCAACAACAAAGGGCCGTCAACGAGTACCTTTTTGAACTGGGTGGTAGGACTGGATCTGCAGAGCTGGGGATTTTTTTCCCCCGTTACTGGGTGCTTATGCGCGATGCCTGCAGGCTCATGCGACCTTTTGAAGAGGTGACAAATATGGTCAGTCGCACCGAAGGCACCATCAGCGACCTAATACCCTTCGCTTTCTTCCTGGAGCGTGCCGTGCGACGAGTGACAGATGAGGCTGTAGACCAGCGTGACGAGGAGCTGGAAGCGCACGATTTCTGGTCGGAATCACCAGAACGAACCCAGGCACCTGCTGCAACGCAGGGAGAGGTGCCAGAAGTGGAGTCAGAGGAGGAAGGTGGCTTTGTGGAGGAGGAGGAGGAGGACCAACAGGAGCAGGCTTCCCAGGGGGCTAGTGGTGACCTTTTGGGGACCCCTGGTCTTGTACGTGGCTGGGGGGAGGAGACCGTGGATGATGCAGTCCTTGATAATGAGGAAGCGGAGATGGATAGCTCTGCATCCAACCTTGTGAGAATGGGGTCTTTCATGCTGTCATGCCTGTTGAAGGACCCCCGTATCAAGAGGCTTAAGGAGAAGGACCTGTACTGGGTCGCAACGCTACTAGACCCTCGGTACAAGCATAAAGTGGCAGAAATGTTACCAACATACCACAAGTCCGAAAAGATGCGGCATTTACAAACCAGCCTGCAAAACATGTTGTACAATGCTTTTAAGGGTGATGTCACTTCAGGAACTCATCAACATTCCAGGGGCAGAGGTGCCAGTAATCCTGCCACGAGCACACCTGCAAGGACAAAGCCCTTTGGCCGGTCTGTAACATCAGACATGCAAATGTTTTTCTGTCCAAGGCAGCGCCACAACCCTTCTGGATCCACCCTCAAAGAACGCCTCGACCAGCAGGTAGCGGACTACCTGGCATTAACTGCAGATATCGACACTCTGAGGAGCGATGAACCCCTGGACTACTGGGTGCGCAGGCTTGATCTGTGGCCAGAGCTGTCACAATTTGCCATGAACCTCTTGTCTTGCCCAGCCTCAAGTGTGCTCTCAGAAAGGACCTTCAGTGCAGCAGGAGGGATTGTAACTGAGAAGAGAACTCGCCTAGGTCACAAAAGTGTCGATTACCTGACCTTTATTAAAATGAATGAGGGGTGGATCTCGGAGGGTTACTGCACGCCGGAAGACTTGTTCTGACTTCTATGCAGCTGTCCTTCTCTTCAAGCCTCATGACTCCACACACAGCTGTCCTTTAGCGTCCTCCTCCCTCCGCCACCGTTACAAACTAGGGTGCAAACCCTACTGGTTTAATTTTTTCTGGCCTCTGTGCTTCAGTGGCTGCAACCAAAAAAACTGGGCAAACAATGTCTACAAGGTCAACGTATGGCAAAAAATGACTATTTTCAGCATTTATATGGCATATTTTTTCTGGCAACTGTGCTTCAGTGGCTGCGTCCAAAAAAATGCATATATTCTGCATTTATATGGCATAATTTTTCTGGCCTCTGTGCTTCAGTGGCTGCAACCAAAAAAATGCATATTTTCTGCATTTATATGGCATAATTTTTCTGGCCTCTGTGCTTCAGTGGCTGCAACCAAAAAAATGCATATTTTCTGCATTTATATGGCATAATTTTTCTGGCCTCTGTGCTTCAGTGGCTGCAACCAAAAAAATGCATATTTTGTCCATTTATATGGCATAATTTTTCTAGCCTCTGTGCTTCAGTGGCTGCAACCAAAAAAATGCATATTTTCTCCATTTATATGGCATAATTTTTCTAGCCTCTGTGCTTCAGTGGCTGCAACCAAAAAAATGCATATTTTCTCCATTTATATGGCATAATTTTTCTGGCCTCTGTGCTTCAGTGGCTGCAACCAAAAAAATTTATATTTTCAGCATTTATATGGCATAATTTTTCTGTCAACTGTGCTTCAGTGGCTGCGACCAAAAAAATGCATATTTTCTGCATTTATATGGCATAATTTTTCTGGCCTCTGTGCTTCAGTGGCTGCAACCAAAAAAATTTATATTTTCAGCATTTATATGGCATAATTTTTCTGGCAACTGTGCTTCAGTGGCTGCGACCAAAAAAATGACTATTTTCAGCATTTATATGGCATATTTTTTCTGGCCTCTGTGCTTCAGTGGCTGCGGCCAAAAAAACTGGGCAAACAATGCCTACAAGGTCAACGACGTTGACCTTGTAGGCATTGTTTGCCCAGTTTTTTTGGCCGCAGCCAATGAAGCACAGAGGCCAGAAAAAATATGCCACATAAATGCTGAAAATAGTCATTTTTTGCCATACGTTGACTCAACGTATATGGCAAAAAATGACTATTTTCAGCATTTATATGGCATATTTTTTCTGGCAACTGTGCTTCAGTGGCTGCAACCAAAAAAACTGGGCAAACAATGTCTACAAGGTCAACGTATGGCGAAAAATTACTATTTTCAGCATTTATATGGCATATTTTTTCTGGCAACTGTGCTTCAGTGGCTGCGTCCAAAAAAACTGGGCAAACAATGTCTACAAGGTCAACGTATGGCGAAAAATTACTATTTTCAGCATTTATATGGCATATTTTTTCTGGCAACTGTGCTTCAGTGGCTGCGTCCAAAAAAACTGGGCAAACAATGCCTACAAGGTCAATGTATGGCAGTTGTTTAAAGAGAACAGTAGATTACTAGCCAGCAAAGCTACCTAAGCTAAAATGTTCCTCAAATCCCTGCAGACTTCTGTCCCTCCAATACAGAGCAGTATCAAGCAGATTACTAGCCAGCAAACTTACTATCATCTGTCCCTGAAATCACTAACAGCTCTCCCCCTACACTATCTCTTCCAAGCACACACAGGCAGATTTTTCAGATAAATTTTTGCCCTTGATCCCCCTCTGGCATGCCACTGTCCAGGTCGTTGCACCCTTTAAACAACTTTAAAATCATTTTTCTGGCCAGAAATGTCTGTTTTAGATGTTAAAGTTCGCCTTCCCATTGAAGTCTATGGGGTTCGCAAACCGTTCGCGAACCGCTCGCATTTTTGCGCAAGTTCGCGAATATGTTCGCGAACTTTTTTTCCGACGTTCGCTACATCCCTACACACTATCAGCTGTCAGACTGACATGAGGAAAAGTACAGTAAGAACATCTGAAACAACACAGGACTCTTGCCATTTAAGGTGTTTTGAGGCGCAATGTAGCTCCCACAAAAAACTTCTTGGAATCCAGAAAGGTGTGTTCCCAAAACCTTCTACACAGATTTTTTTTTCAGTGCCAGAATTTTTTTTAATTTGATCTGAATGGTCCCTTGTGTGTTTAATGTTTCACTCTTTACAGGGATTATTAATACAGTGCTGGTACTCACAATAGTAACAGCACCTTAAATTCTCGATTCTTGTTTCCAGTGTGTAGTCACAATTTGTATGGTAATCCTGCTGCCAAGAAATCAGCTGCCCCTGGAACAGTCAAATGGAAATAGTTGGCAAACAATGCTGCACGCGTTGATGAAATGATGTAACTCCTCGGGTGCTGCCATGATAAATGTAATAAAAATGTGGGGTTGGACAATGACCTTATTGTAAGATTTTCAATATTATCAGTTGCTATTAACCTTATTGTGTCCATCTTGGTAGGTACATACAAGCTTCTTTCTTTCTTCCTTTCTTTCATTTTTTTTCTTTCTTTTTTGTTTCGTTCCTTCCTTCCTTCCTTCTTTCTTTCTTTCTTTCTTTCTTTCTTTCTTTCTTTCTTTCTTTCTTTCTTTCTTTCTTTCTTCTTTTTTTACTCTTTCTTTCTTTCTTTAATTCTTTCTTATGTTTCTTTTCCTTCCATCCTTTCTATGTTTCTTTCTTTCTTTCTTTACCTGAATATGTTTTATTTTACAGTTTTCTTCCGTGTATATATTTTTCACTTAATTTTTAACCGGGTTATTAAATAAAGGTCAAGTTGTGTTTTTCCCCAAAAAATTTAATTTGCTAGGGTAGTTTTCAGTAAAAACTCGAATTTTTCAGATTTTAAAAAACTTGCATTTTTCAAGATGTATTATGCCCCAAAGCTGAAAATAACTCAAATCCGAAATTACTCCAGCTAAAACCTGTCAAGTTCATGTAGTAGTCAATGTTAGAGGTCCTTTGAACAATTTGAAGATGTTTGTAGCCTTCATGATGTTCAGTTTTTTTTCAGTGGCTTTCACTCAAAAACTCCGTAAATGCAAGCTTATGTGAGTTTATTTTGTCGAAAACTTAATAAATTTGACTATGAAGATTTTCATTCATCCAGGTCATAGTATATCTAGTATAGGTCAATCTAAAAAAAACATCTGTACCCCGGCAGATTCAGAACACTTCACACATCCATTCATGCAACTCTCACAAGTAACACCTGTATCTAGGAGTTGCATGACACATTGGATAATCCTATCACAACTACACAGAATCAACACCTCTGTGAGTTTCTTCAGATGTCACCTCTTTGAAGAGTTACAATGTGCCATTGTAAATGTATTAGTGGAAGAGTTTATATGCCGAGAACTTCCCACACCAGTCAGTTGAACTGAAGAAGCTGCTCGGATGAGTAGTGAAACGTCTTCATTGATTACTCAGCAAGTCCAGTTGTTTTTAGATTGACCTATACTAGATATTAATAAATTTGAGTATTCAGGTTTTTCCCCCCGAATGCACTGAATAGAGTTTTTTACATAAATAAGAAACCATTTGAGTTGTGAGTTTACTGGAATTCTAAAAAACCTGACCAACTTCACAAACTCGACCTTTGATAAATAACTCCTAAATTAAAGAATATATATATATATATATATATATATATATATATATCTCAATACAGAATGAACAGATGTTTGGTGGACGTCTTCAGAAGTTTCAACTTGATAAACATATGTCTTTTCATCTGTCAACCACATTCAACAGGTACATATATAACTATGTCAGATGTCAGATATGTATCTAGAAGACTACATGTGCTCTGATATTGATCGCTAATCTAGAATGCCCGTCTGCCATAAGGCACTACAGGGCGGCCATACTTTTTTTTGAGTAGAAACTGGAAGCCCCATGAGTTCCAGTAAATACACTTATGACTATAGACTTTTTAAGAAGTTAATTCTTCCTGTGCTATGATTTTTAAAATATTACACAGGCAGTTTAATAAGTGCAATGAATGTGTTAATGTTAATTAAGAATGAATGTGCTGATTTATGGGAACTCTTGCATCAATACAGATAAATGACGATAACATTTGATCCAAGAGAGGAGCTGCAGTCTACTAACCACAGGCCAACAAATGGTGCTTTTCCTCTCATTAAATGAACGCTTCATTGCTTCCTTTTCTACATGATCTGCAAGATTTATGCCTTAGTTTCTGTAAACACTTTGATAAACTTATGAGGTGTTATGTTTGCGGAAATCCGAGATGTGAGCAGAAACCGTTACATTCTAATCAATCAAACTGACTCGGCTCATTTATGAGGCTTTGCATCTCTTTCTGCATCAGGGCTTCAAAATTGATTCCGCAGTTAACACGTCATTTCTTCCTTAGCTGACACTGATAGGAATATAAGTCTCTGCAACATTGCAGGTGGAATGAATACAAAGTTACGTCTATTGATTTGCTTCCCTGACATGACATCATTAATAATAGAGTTACACATTTCCTACTCTTTTCCCTTTTATAGAGCCATCACTTTTGCTGTGAGACGGATTTGCTTCTTAAATTGCACATTACATTCAATTCGCCTTGAACTGTCTCCGTTTCCTCAGGACAAGGACTGATTTGCTCTGCTGAATGTAATATATCTTCCTCCCTGCAGTAACTTTCTACCCTTCGGGTGTGTTTTAATCTCTCTCCAGCTTCCGCTTTCTTTCCTCACATGTTGTATAACTGATAAATGATGGGGCGGTAAAATGGAATTACATAAGGCAATGAAACAACAGCAGAAAATATTGTTTTTCTTCTCACCAAAAGCAATAAATGAAACCAGATAAAGTCAGGTTACAAATGTCTGTTGTTATTTAGCAAATAACACATATTTAAATCTGTTATTAGTGTCTATTATCGTCCAACATGAAAATCATCTGTTTATCTCAGGCAGCCCCAAAACATATGTATAAATATATATATTTAATTCCTTTAATAATAAAGTTAATATAGAGGGAAAGTGTAACCACTTGTTATCTATGGAGCAAGGCACATATTTGAGGGCCACAGTTAGGGGCAGATTTACTAAGCTCGAGTGATGGTTCGAATTTCAAAAAGTTCGAATTTCGAAGTAAATTTTTGGGTACTTCGACCATCGAATAGGCCATATTCGACCATTCGACTTAGCTTTGAATGATTCGAAGTAAAAATCGGTCGACTATTCGACCATTCGATAATCGAAGTACTGTCTCTTGAAAAAAAACGTAGACTTCATACTTCACCAAATTAAAGCTACTGAAGTGCAATGTTAGCCTATGGAGACCTTTCAGAGCACTTTTATCAGTTTTTTTTGATCGAATAAAAATCATTTGATCGATCGCTAAAAATCGTTTGCATCGGGTGAATTATAAATAAAATGTGTAGAGTAAATGTCTTTATTGGAAAATGCTTTTTATAAATGGTGGAAATAAATGAAATCTACTGCTTGATCACTGATATATTAATATGAAACAGGCATGGGACCTGTTACCCAGAATGCTTGGGACCGGGTTTTCCTGATAAGGGGTATTTCTGTAATTTGGATTTCTCTGCCTTAAAGGAGAAGGAAAGGCTAAAATTAAGTAAGCTGTATTAGAACGGTCTATATAAATACACCAGTAAACCCTCAAAGTAATGCTACTCTGTTGTGTACACATGGGCTTATCTGCTGTAATCTGAGCCCAGAGCTATGAGTGAGCAGGGAGAGACTCTGGCAGGAAGTCACAACAAGCAAATATGGCAGCTGCTATCCTAAACAAGAATTAAGAGCTTCTAGAGCTGTTTCTCAGGTATGCTAAAGCATTCTGCAGAATTAATATAGCGTTCCAGCTTGCACTATTATGGCTAATATATTGGCAATAACCTGCCTTAGTAGATTTCCTTCTCTTTTAAATCTACTAAAAATAATTTAAGTATTGATTAAACCCAATACAGGTATGGTATCCATTATCCGGAAAACCATTATTCAGAAAGCTCTGAATCATGGAAAGGCCATCTCCCATAGACCCCATTTTATACAGGGTCATCACCGGGAAAAACACCGGTGGGCCCTCGCTGGGCTAGACCACCTCTCCCAATCTGCTGCCTCTACAAAAAAAATTTGCAATGCTGTGGCTCCTTTTGAGCATGTGCGGTGGAATAACAAAGTGAATTATACGTAGTTGACTTCAGTGTGGGACACCTTACAAACTGGTATTAGAAGGAATTATGAAGCCAATGTCTCCAGCTGCAAATCACCGCATGCAACATTAGCCTAAATGGATTTTGACTGGGTGGTTTTATGAAGGGCATGCCATGTCAAGCTAATCTAATAGGTTTCTCTGGTTTCTGTTAGGAAAGAAATAGGAACTTGACCCGAGGAAATGAGATCAATGCAATAAGTACAGACTTTGTAAAAGCATTTAATGTTTATTACAGAAGATCATTGCATAGAATAAATTTTGTATAGTAAGGTCCAAGAAGTAAAATATGCACATGCGTAGGGCTGGGAAATGACATAAATCAAATTGCTTTATCTGCTATGTATTACTGATGTGTGGGTACCCGGAGATGTCTAATTATTAAAATACTTTAATAAAATCAAGATCTGGCCAAGAATAAAATGGGTTTAAATAGAAGAATGACAATATGGCTCTAAATAAGTTAGTGGTTACAATACATTTAGGGGCAGATTTACCAAAGGTCGGGGTGAATTTTCGATTGAAAAAAAATCGAATTTCAAGGTATTTTTTGTGTTCTTCAGCTCGGTAATAAAATTTGAATACTGTCTCTTTAAAAATTCGACTTCGACTATTCGCCATCTAAAACCTGCCGAACAGCTGTTTTAGCCTACGGGGAACCTTCCCAGAATTTGGAGTCAATTGGTGGTATACCCTATTTGTACGATTCGAATTTGGCCGAATACGGACCTATTCGATCGAAAACGGACCTATTCGACCAAAAAAACTTAGATTTCATTTCGGTTGGTCTTTTTGAATTTGAAATTCGACCATTGATAAATATGCCCCTTAGACAAAGGTTTACAGATGGAAACCATTGACACAAAATTAAAAGGGTGGTTAAGTTAACTTTTAGGGGGTTATTTATCAAGGTCCAAATTTATCTCAGTATTTCTAATATCAAACTTTGAGCAACTCCCAATTCCTGAATGGACCTTATTTATGAAAAAAAAAAACGAAAAAATAGACAAACTTTCGGAGCTTTCTTCGAAAACTAAGACTTGTTCTGAGTTTTCTGCAAAAACTACGTTTTTTCCTGAGTTTTTGGAGTTTTTTGAGCAGAAACTGCAAACTCATCGGCTATGGGTACGGACATCAGCGCAGACACTGGGACCTTCCCCTTTGACTTATACAGGACCTCGAGAGCTTTTAGATGCCGGGGTTTCGGATTCTGAGTTTTTAGACCATTGGACTTTAATAAATCTCAAAAAAATTTTTGCTTGGAAAACTACGAATTATTCGAGGTTCAGATATTCAAACCTTGATAAATAAGGCCCATAATATGTTAGAGAATGTCTAATTCTAAACAACTTTCCATATGGTCTTCATTTTTTATCTTTTATAATTTAATAATTCCCCTTCTTCTTCTGATTCTGTTCACCTTTCAAATGGGAGTCACTGGAGCAAATTCACTAAGCAGCGAAAATGCGCTAGCGACGCTTTCGCCGCACTTCCAGGTGAAGTTTCGCCAGGGTGCCGCTAATTCATTAAATCTGAAGTTGCGCTCAGGAAGGCGAATGGTAATGAAGTTGCGCTAGTGTTAATTCGTCAAGCAAAGCGAAGTTACGCTAGTGATGCCTAATTTGCATACAACGCCAAGTTAAAGTACAATGGACGTATATGTAGCAGCAAGTACATTACACTACACACGTCTGGGAAAGCTTCATAAAATAAAATATATTTGTTATTTTGCCCTATACAAGTGGCCACTGTATAGTTTAGGTGCCATATGTTAGGAAATGTAGGGGGGAAGGAGGGTACCCCCAAAAAAAAATTGCAATCTTTTTCAGCCTATCACCCTTAAAAAAGGAAAAGACGCCAGTGTTTTTTGGAAGCAATCCCTATCTATTCTATTGCACTTCGCCTGGTCTGAGGTGGCGAAGGCAAGTCTGGCGCAAGAGGTAACGTTCAGTAAAATGCGCAAGTTAGTGAATTAGCGTAGTTACGTCGTCCCTTCGCCATAGCGCAACTTCGCATTGCATAAGGCTGCAAAGTAGTGTAGGTCCACTTCGCTAGTGAATTTATGCCAGCGCCCGTTAGTAAATCGGCAAAGTTACGAAATGACGTCACGCTGGCAAATTTGCACTAGCGTTAGGCGCTTCACGCTTTAGTGAATTTGCCCCACTGATCCCATCTAAAAAAACAAATGCTCTGTAAAGCTACAAATGTATTGTTACTGCTACATTTTATTACTCTACTTTTAGTATGTTATAGAATGGCCAGTTCCAAGAAACTTTTCAGATGGTGTGTATTGTTTATTTTTATTTGTCTTTTTCTTTGACTTCAGCTTGCAAATGACCCCATATAAAAATGTTATTGGTATTGTTAATTTATTATTCATCTTTCTATTCAGGCCTCTCCTATTCATATTCCAGTCACTTATGCAAATCAATGCATGGTTACTAGGGTAAATTGGACCCTAGCAACCATATTGCGGAAATTGCAAACTGGAGAGCTGCAAATTAAAAAGCCAAATAACTCAAAAACCACAGATAATAAAAAATAAAAACCAATTGCAAATTGTCGCAGAATATCACTCTCTACATCATACTACATGTTCATTTAAAAGTTTATTTAGTTAGGGTCTCTTTTGCATTATGTGCCGTTGTTACAAGAGGATCAATAAAGCTGTTACACTCCATGAGCAAGGACGGCTCTGTCGCTGTATTGTGCCATTTGTCCAATGATTTAAAGGCAGTTTAAATGCTATCAGTGTACGTGTACAGCTTCCGAATTGATTTCACTATATATAGAACTGAAAGCTGTTTCCTTTCAAGGGGAAAACAATCTGTATTAAAATCAGTGGCATTAATCACCTCAGTCTTTAGTCTTTTAATGTTGTAATATCCTATGGCAAGTAACAAATGAAAGGAGAGCACACAAAAAAAAATCTATATTTTCATTTTTATAAATATTGCATTTTTATCGAGGCGTGAGTAGATCAAGGCAAGTGCCTCCCATTGAAAATAGACTTCTGTGAATGTGGCTCTGTTAATCCGTGTTAATTCTACAAACTGTTTCATCCTGTAACCGGCTACAAGATTGTTCTTGCCACAACCAACAACCATCCATCAATCAGAGTATGAAAGAATCACAGCCCTGTCCTTAGCATACCTCCCAACTGTCCCGTTTTTTTAGAGGTACAGTCCCTCTTTTGACAGGTCAACCTGCAGTCCCAAGTTTGTACTGGAAAGTCCTGTTTTTCTCAGCACTGAAACAATGTTGAGAGCCCAGAACAGCCACAACAGCAGATAAGATACTTTTGTAACAATTTTGAGATAAGCAAATAAGTAATTGTAACAATTTAAGATAACAAGTGCCTTGGGAAAATTTAGACTCACAGCTTAAAGGACAATTCACCTTCATTAGCAAAACTGTAATAACTGAAAAAAAACATAGAAATACGTTCAAACTTTCATAACCTGCCAAATTTTGTAAAATGAACATGGTAATTAGGGGGTGTGACCACAAAAATGGGCATGGTCAAAAAATGGGTTGGGCAGTTTCGGGCCAACCTCGCTTTCCCATTTGTGGGTTGCGTGTGGGTCCGGGTCGAGCTCTTCTACCTGCTCTCTCCACCTGCGACCTTACACTGCTGACTTCCGGCTTCCAGTTCCGCCTGCTCGCCCCGCCTTGTTGTGACGTCATTGGCGGGGCAGCGTAGATCTATAAAAGCAAGGGGGAAGTCGGACGCGTTCGGGCGTGGATGGAGGGAGGTCGGGTCCCGGTCGAGTGTGGGTCGGGGAAAACTCGATCCACACAGCACTGCAAACAGATCCATATTAATTAGAGACAAACGTCCGACTGCAGTCCAAAACAGAGCAGGCAGGTTGCAATGTGCAAA
Organism: Xenopus petersii; assembly: GCA_038501925.1. Classification (NCBI taxonomy): domain Eukaryota; kingdom Metazoa; phylum Chordata; class Amphibia; order Anura; family Pipidae; genus Xenopus; species Xenopus petersii. Next base: position 168,706,647 of record CM076674.1, read on the forward strand.
TACATGACACTTTGTGCCCATTGTGTTGCATTATACACCCTGCTTTGCATAAACTATATTATTTTTAAGTGAAATACCTTGTGACCCAGTTAGTTTTATAAGCCCCATTTTAAGGTGAATTTGTTTCTTTGACTTTCCGTCATAATAGTGGAAGTAGTTAAGCATAGTCCCTGGGTATTAGGTACAAACTAAATTAAGCCTAGCCAGAGATTGTTCTATTTGTTTAGCTCAGTTTTTATAGTAGCACATGCTAGACACCAGCGACACCCATAAGGCCTTAGGGGCCCTAAGTGGAAAGAGATAGAAGCAGAGAATAATAGGTCCTCCTATAATTTGGAGAGTTTTGGATAATGGGATCCCAGATAAGAGATCCCATATTTGTACTAGGTTATTAAATCATGTCACTAACTATACAGTCAGGTTGTACATGCTTTGGTGCAAGCCTCAAGTCACTATACCGTTTCTAACACTCTTTTTCTATGGTCGTGTAGTTTTTAGGGCAATGGGTCCAGTGTTGAAAAGAAAACTGTGAGTCACGATTTAAAAACCATGTCAAGTACTTTATTATGATGCAAAAAAATAAATAGTACAGGAGTAGGATCTATTATGTGGAATACTTGGGACCTGGGATTGATCCAGGTAATAGGACTTTTTGTAATGTGAAGCAACATGCTTTAAGGAGACTTAAAAACATGTAAAGGAGAAGGAACGGTAAAAAAAAAGTCAGCTGCAACTGCAAGATCTCACTGATTCTATAACTTAAGCTGGCCAAAGATGTTTCGTTCGTTCGAATCCCACTAACCGCATGATAATTTCGAAGGACAGGTCAGACTTTGCTAAAATCGGTCGTTCGGAAAGAATAATCTTTGCGTCTATGGGGACCTTTACTGTGCTGTTTCTCCTAGTGAGTAGAGCTGGTATACAGTAACATCCCCAGACTTCTGATCCTCTCTCTCCCCACTGGGCCCTGCTGAAGCTCAAGGCATAAGTTTGTGCTCTCCTTTTCTCTTTTAATGGTGTCAGCGCGGGTCGACTTGAGCAGGAAAATGGCACTTGGGCTTTGGGCAGACACAAACAAATGGTACATGGGCAAGCCAATATTGCATGGGCATCAGTGACTCCTTGCAAAATCTTCTATCTTCTGGTATCAAAACATTAATATGGCGATTTGAGTGGCAAGAACAAGAGCAGCAAACATTGTTTAATTAAATAGGACACTATAATGAAATTCCATTTCTGTGTTTTACAGCTTTATGGATAATGGATTTCCACAAAATTGATGCCATACCTGAATGGATTGTTCCTGTTCACCTCAACTTCTTAAGCCACTTACACTTATACAACTCTCTTACCCAGAATCCAGAAAGATGCGTTCTCATTGTGTGTTTTTTTTCCTTTTTCATTTCATTATTCCACTATTTGACCATTATCTTTAACCTTTCTGCACCCCAATGTTTGCTCTTGGCAGATTCAGAAGTCCCTTTAGAATTCCATGTCTTGTCACTCTTCATGTTTTTGCCTGCCGTTCAAAAGGGCAGACCCGAAGGGACTTGTATCCGTGGAACTGTTTGCTTTTCTTGCCAGCCTTTATATTTTTTCAGTGAGTCATCAATGAAGCCAAAAAAAGAAGAACATTGAATTCAACATCTTCTTCTGTATAGAATTCCTAAAAAAAAGATGTACAGGAATGAGAATATATATATATATATAAAATCGAACAACAATGTCTGAGGCACTCTAGCCTTTAAAAACGTTGGTTTCTGTGCCCACAATAAAGTTTTTTATTTTTTGTAAGACCTGTGAGTGCTACTTCTATGGATTGCACCCAGGTGATCTAGATCTATTATCTACACACTCCGGTGTGATGATACAAATTTATAAGTCTATGTTTATGGTATATGACGGGATATGACGGAGGCCAAATATCTAAGCAAGCAAAGTGTAAGCTGGGACTGCATTGTACAGTCATGTTGTTGGGTATAATAGTGCATTGGGTATTTAGGAAACTGATACCTTTGATTATGTCTATGGATCTATGGTTCAATTATATGGTGCCAAGGAGAAAGACTGCATAGTGGGCCGTGCTTAGAGGGACTGTCCAGAAAAGTAACATATCCCAGGATTTTTTCAGCCTCTGGCATTTATTTCCCCAGTCTCGGTGGCTTATTAAAGTAGAAATTGTCCAGTGGTGCCATATAGTGACCAGCACATTGTGATTATATGAATGCAATTATTGTATTGCAACCATGCCCATAACTTACAGGGATATGTTTTGGAGAAAGAACTTGGATGGAGAGGGGAAAAAAGATAAATTAATTGCCAAGGTGCTCTGAATGCATTAATTAACACTTTATTGTTTTGGCCTCTCTTAGGCTAAAACTGATGCAGTTCCTATTCAACCTCTTCAACGCCATAGCAAAATCCCCAATATCCCACAATGTAAGGCAACAGGTACTGCATAAGGTCTCAGATGAGACGGTCACAGTTCAGCACAACTAAGCCAATGGGGATCTCAGAGATGAGCCTTTTGTTGTTTGCTCAGATATGAACTGCTAAACCCAATCAAATAAAATAATAGGAATAGTAAATATCTTTTTCCCCCAAGATAAAACTCCTGATAAGTCACATGTGTTTCTGAGCTGAGTGGATCCCCTACGGTATGTAAGACAATTAGAAATGTATATTTTTTAATAGTGTATTTCTTTCGAGAACAAATATTACACAACGTGTCCTTGTTTGTCAAAGTTGACCTTTAATGATTGGATGTGGTAACACTTCCCAGTGACACAGATCAAAAAAGACAAGATCCATACACACACACACAGCAAATATCCTAGAGGTCCATATCCCTAAGCTCCGAGTCAGGATCCCAAGCTTTGTTGTACAATATCTTCATGCCCGTTCTACTGACTGATTCTGAATATCATTTCTGCACCGTTAAATTAATTCTACAGCTGTTCTACTGCTTCATAAGCATCGCTCACTAACTGGTATTGTCAGATAGAGTCTGCTTACTGTATACACAACAGCTGTTTTATGTGGCAGGTTTCTATTTAAATTCTGCCTTTTTTCTGTGTTTAAAAACTTTAATACATTTAAAGCAGTAGCAACAGAGCTTTGCAATAACAACAGAACAGATGCTAAGAAATAAAATATTGAATTGTATTGAATACCAAATGGAGCCCAGTTGTGATCGGACTTTACACTGTTGTAGGTCTGCTTACTAAAGTCTCATTATAATACAGATGCAAAGTGATAAATAAGATATCTTTTTCTCTTGTTATCGGAAAGTGGCAAAAATACAGGACATAATGTATCCTCTATGTAAAAGATTAATACAGGTATGGCACCTGTCATCCTGAATGCTGGGGACCTAGGGGTTTCTGGATAATGAATCTTTCTGAAATTTGGATCTTCATAATTTAAGTCTCCTAGAAAATCATGTAAACATTAAATAAACCCAATAGGCTGGCTCTACTTCTAATAAGGATTGATTATATCTTAGTTGGGATAAAGTAAAAGCTACTGTTTTATTATTACAGAGAAAAAGGAAATCATTTTACATTTTGGATTATTTGGATAAAATGGAATCTATGGGAGATGGCCTTTCTGTAATTCAGAGCTTTCAGGAGAACGGGTTTCCAGATAACAGGTCCTATACCTGTATATTAGATGTCACCATGCCCCATACACATTATGGAACTTTTTGGAGACATAATATACTTATATTAACACATTTTAAAGAGTTATATGATGAATGTGACACCACTAAACACCATTTATAGCTGATGTCTCCTGATAAAATTGCCCCTAGTGTGTGTGAATGTGATAGGGATCTTAAGCTGATCCCCCCTGATCTTCCCGTGATATACCCACCATAAGGGGATATTGGGCTAATCCAATCGTTCAATCCTACGGCCAAACAATCAGGTTACGGAAGACATACCAGCCAACTGGGCGGGGAACACATCAACTAGCCAATACAGGTCCTCTAGATCAAGATCTGCGTGTTTTTTTGGCCAAATATTGGTCTGGGAAGCCCATCGGAACACCTCATACACTGACAGATAAGCTGCTGAATCTTTCTGAAGGACCCAAATTGGCACCTTAAATCTGCCCGTGTATGACCACCTGTAAGCGCCACTGGGGCAGGGGCTGATGGAAATGCTGTATAATCTCTGTAAAGCACTTTGTAAATGTATTAGTGTTATATAAATAACAGAACATAAAAATGCAGATAGGGAAACAGAACTTTTGTATCTGAGACAAGCCAACTCAGAAAACGATAATGCTAATTGGTAATTTTCATAAATTACAAGTTTAATTATGGTTTTAGAATGTTCTATGTAGAACCCACTGTTCACATCTCTTTTAAACCATTTTAATATATAGTGCTCCTTAATATAATGAAAAATGCAAACGTAAGGATTCACATACACATGCAAGTGCTCATGCCAAGATGAAGACCAAGCGCAAACTGTGAACGTTTAACCACAATTCACAAAGGCACTTGCACCTTGGAAAGAGATCTGGCTGAAGGACAGACTACAGAGAGAGAAAACGATAAAGCCCCTATGGGCTGAGAGAGGGGCATGACTGGAGGGGGGGGGGAATAGAAAGTAAAAGGTGAAGGAAGTGGCAACAGGCAGACAGGTGGGGGAAGGGGGGTATAATAGCCTGAGCAGGAGAGTGCCACTTCCTTTTCCTTCCTTACCATCAGCGCGCAGATTAGAGACGGGCCAACCCGGGCCCACCCATTTAAAGCTATGGGTTACCTATGGTAAGTATCAAGGTTGGGTTGTACTGGGTTGGTACAGGTAAGTAAGGGGTGTTTAGATGAGGTAGTTCATAAACTGGGAAAGCAGAGAGTTAAAGGAGGAACTATGATGCGTTCCAGAGAAAAAGTGGAACACTTGATAAATGGCCAACTCGGGCATGAGGTTCCATGGTGGCAAAGGTAAATAATGGGGTTCCATGGTGGCAAAGGTAAATAATACCATCGAGTCTGTGTACTGCGGCTGATGGGACAACAAAATCAGGTGGTAATCCCAGGACCATTTGCCCAAAGGAATCAGGGCAGGTTTTAAACAGTTAGAGTTGCAAGATCTCATATGGAATGTTTTTGGATGTTAGAAATTGATCAAATGTGTTTAAATTGGTTAATAAGTATTACAGTTTATTGATGGTTGTATGGCTGAGCATGTAAAAAAGAATAAAGAAGCTGCCGTCATTATTATCCAACAGAAAATTGGTATTGTCTTTCTTTTAGGTTATGTTTTTGGGGGAAACAAGGTTGCAGCCCAGTGAGTGTGATATGGTAAGTACTAAGGTTAGTCCCCCCCCCCCCCCCGCAATTTTCTCCACTCCCAGCCTTTCACAGTCATGGTAAATGGAACATTTTCAAATTGGTTCAGTGTTGTTAGTGGAGTACCGCAGGGGTCTGTCCTTGGTCCTTTGCTTTTTAACGTATGTATTAATGACCCTCCAGCCAGGTGAAAACCGTAGCTCTAATATGCCAGTATAGCCTGCTTTTATCATTTTGGTGCTGGTTGCAATGAACAGGACACAGGGAGTGATTCCTAGAATTAACTTGAGGAGGGCTCCCTTCTGAGTGTCTTCTAATGACTCACATACTAAGGTATCCGAAGCTCTAGAATTGACACCATTTGCACACTGCCTATGAAAATTGGCGTTGCAACTTGATATACTGTACACATGAATTACAGACATAGAGAAAAAATGTTCCCCAAACTGTGGGGCTCACCTCTTCAAAGGGCCTTGGAGCAGTGACTGGGGAGATAGCCTGAAATCAAGCCAGAGGAAGCAGACCCTGCTATTGCAGGGTGGCCCAGACGGTATAGGGAGCCCCATGAGACCCAAATAATGAGCAGGGCAACCTGTGGATATGTTTGGGGCCCTAAAATTAATTTGTAAGACCCAGTATCATCTAGTTATGTCACTGGTGAGATATGGAGGGCATGTCCATTTGCTTGCCTAGATACTCCTGGAAATTCAATTTGAATATTACTTATGGTTAGATTATTTATTTAGTGTTATAGATATTCCTTGAATTATTGCTTAATGACTGCTAAAGCAACGTTTTCACATATCGCTAAGCCTGTTGGAACATGGGGTAAGGGCTAGAAACAAATTGGACCTTATAGGACCTTAGGAAGACGTGAACCAAAAAAAGTCCAAAAACCACTGACAAAGTGCAATATACAGTATAGTTTGTGAGATAGTTGCTAGTGGTTATTATTATTAGCTGTACTGAACCTGTCATTGGAAGCCCATTTAAGTTGCTTCATTATCTTGACATGGCATACATCTTGATATGGCATACAGTATTTAAAAAGATGGAATTCGAAGCAATAATAGTTGCCAATGCCTCTTTATATATTTTGGAATGTAACCAAACTCTGGATTTTTTTTTCTTCTGTTAATTGCTTTTGCAATTTATTGCAATGAATATTCATAAACCCATAACAAGTCCATAATAAAATTGCAGTGTATTATTCATGGGGCCATGTAGTCTGGGCTTGATGCTAAAAGCTATTACTTTTTATTTTTTTTATTTCATCCAGAGCAGCTAAGGATAGAGAGTTGCAGTATCTGTTTCAATTGTCTTTTAAATTTTCTCTTTATTGTTTACTCCAGAATTCCTGCAAAGGCAGCTTTAAATCCAGGCACATTAGCACTTATAGTGCTTATTGTAGATGAAGAATTATGAGCGTATCGGTCAGAAGAAGGTTTTAAACATATTTATTCTGAAGTGCAAGTGTAATATTTTTACAGCTGGGAATATTGTGTTAAATGACACGTTTCTGTAGCTGATAGAAAATATACAATTACAAAATATATGTTGCAGCTAATCAGAGCATATACACAGATGGAAGAATTTTTTTAAAAGAATGAATTAAAAAAGTCTTATTTAATACATGCATACATGCATGATAGCTACAGTATTATTGTATCTTTCTGGATAGACAGCAGGGGACGAGGTTCTGTTTATACACTGTCTTAGTGATGTGCGGGCGAGAAATTCTCAACCCGCATCTGACCCTAACCCGACTCATCAATACCCACTACCGACCCGGCCCGTGGTTCCATGTTTGCTTTTATACCCATGCCTGACCGACCCCATCTCTGACATCACAGAGGGGTGGCAAGTGTCTATATATATAGATGCAACTGGACCCAGAAGTTGGGGCAGTATTAGGTGTGGGCGAGGAGGGCGGCAGGAAGAGCACCTGCCTGCGGTGCAAATATTTTGTGCGAGTTTTGGCCCCAACTCACCCAATGGCTTTGAGCCAGCCTACACATCAATTCTCTGATCTGGTTACTTTAGCAGGTCTTAACAATATTTTGCTCCATTAGCCATACCCTCAATGACAATTACTAGTAATGCACCAAATTCACCATTTTGGGATTCAGCTGCATCCATCATGAAGCCGAATCCTGTGCTGAAGCCGAACTGAATTTGTTAGGAGGGGCTAAAGAGAACCACTAACAAATTTTTAACAGAAAGATTTGAATTCGGTTTGACCAGGCACTTGGATTCAGCCAAATCTGAATCCTCCTGAAAAAGGCTGCATCCCAAACCAAATCCTGGATTTGGTGCATCTACAATAATTTCACACCTATTTGATCTCTAAACCACACCCTAGTTTTGGTTTTTGTGAAACTGTCCACACAATGCACAGAGTTGGTCAATTCCAACTAGAAGACAACCAACTAGAATTCTACAGCAGAACCTCATTGCTCCTTGCTTGGCCAATTTATACGAGATGGGATTCGGCAGAATCTCGAATCCTTCATGAATGTTTAAGACAAATCCTGTACTGAATCTGAACCCTAATTTGCAAAAGATTTGAATTCGGTTTGACCAGGCACTTGGATTCAGCCAAATCTGAATCCTCCTGAAAAAGGCTGCATCCCAAACCAAATTCTGGATTTGGTGCATCCCTAAAAATCGCACACCCATTTGATGTCTAGACCACATCCTAGTTTTGGTTTATGTGAAACTGACCACACAATGCACAGCGTTGGTCAATCCCAACTAGAAGACAATTTCGCTATAAGGATTATGTGGAAGCCACTAGTGATGGGCGAATTTGCGAAACGGCGAAAAATTCGTGAAACGGCGCCGGCGTCTCGTTTTTGACGCCGGCGCCCGTTTTTGACGCCGGCGCCCGTTTTTTCGACGCCGGCGCCCGTTTTTTCGACGCCGGCGCCCGTTTTTGACGCCAACGCCCGTTTTTGACGCCGGCGTCCATTTTTTCGAAAAAAAAATTTTGACGCCGGCGAATTTTTTACGCGAATTTTCGCGGGAGTTTCGCGAATTTATTCGCTGGCGGCGAATCGCGCAAATTCGCCGCGAATTCGCGCCTGGCAAATAAATTCGCCCATCACTAGAAGCCACTAGTAGTGCTATAGGGACTGAATCCCACCACCTTCTGGTCTACAGCAGAACCTCATTGCTCCTCGCTTGGGCCATTTATAGGAGATGGGATAAAATCAAGCAAGAGATTTCCTTGTGTTATTTTTCTGTTACTCAGAGGAGATAACAAGATTATTGTTCAATGAGGTACAATGACTTTAAGGCCATTTATATGTCAGAAATAGCAAATCAATAATAGAACATTTTCATTAAAATGATAGATATGGTCATTTTATTTTCATCCTAGTTGCTTAAAATGAAAATCATATATCAGATGGGAAGGTAGGCTGAACATCCATTAATGGTCCCAAATGTCTTTTAATAATAATAGGGGTCATTTATCAAACTGGGCAAATTTGCCCATGGGCAGTAACCCATGGCAAACAGGGGAAAGTTGCTCACCACTAATTTTTAAAACCATTAGGCCGGGGTGCAATGAGGTTGTTACATCCAAGGTGCCGAACGATGGCGAAGTTGCACTAGCGTTACTGCGCCAAGGGAAGCGAAGTTGCGCTAGCGTTGGCTAATTTGCATACGCGGGAAGTTAAAGTTCAATGGATGAATATGTTGCAGCAAATACATTACACTACACCCTGGAAACCTTAATAAAATAAAATAGAGTTGTTATAATACCCTACACATGAGCCCAGTGTATAGTTTATGTGCCATATGTAGAGGGGAAGCCGATTACCCCAAAAAATGTTACACTCTGCTTCAGCCTATCACCCTGAAAAAAGGAAAAGACGGTAGCGTTTTTTGGGCCTATTATTTGAGGAACTCCTATCTACTATTGCACTTCGCCTGGTCTGAGGTGGCGAAGGCAAGTCTGGTTCAAGAAGTAACGTTCAGTAAAATCTGCATCTTTATGAATTTGTGTAGTTACGTCCATTCGTCAGAGTGCAAATTCTCCAGGCGTTAGGGAGCGAAGTACCGCTAGAGTCTATCTCCTTTCGCCCACATTAGTCACTTTAGCCTTTAGTAAATTTGCCCCATAGACTCCATTTTATCGAAATAATCCATATTTTTAAAAATGATTCCCCTTTTCTCTGTAATAAAAAAACAGTACCTTGTACAACAAACTAAGATATACAGTAATTAATCCCTAGTGGAAGCAAAACCAGCCTATCGGGTTTATTTAATGTTTACATGATTTTCTAGTAGACTTAAGGTATTAAGATCCAAATTACAGAAAGATCTGTTGTTCGGAAAACCCCAGGTCACAAGCATTCTGGATAACAGGTCCCATACTTGTAATAGGTAGCTCAACGGAATTCTCCTTAATTTCTATTTTAATAAAAAAGCATAAACACTGGAATCCAAGGCAGATTTTAGTAATATGAGCTAGACCAACAAATCAGTCGGATGCATTTTTAGGCTATGTGACACAGGCTTCCAGACCTATCAAGAGAGATTTGACAGATGGCTTAATATTTGTCATGGTGAAGTTTATGGAATCTTCTCCTGCAGCTGCTGCCCTCGTGCACTTTTATTGTTTTAGAGTCATTTTTTCTCACAAAGTCAATTCCTGATGGAACTGTAACATAAAATGTAGTCTAAGCGCTGACCCCCAGATATATCATTTAACCACAGAAAACAGCTGTTGAGTATACCGATGTAAATAAAATAATATTTTTCATTATTATTTTTTATTTCTTTTTAGGACTCCTATAGAAACCGAAAAAAAAGTTTTTTGTTTTTTTTTTAAAACCTAATGTATGTTTGACAGATTCCTTGAGGATATTCCCAGTCCGCTACCCAAGCGGTTCTAAGCATTTTGCACTCCGTATAAATTAGCACCATTTAGTAAGATTGTAAGCTCTAAAGTTAATCAATAGCTGAAAGACAGAGGTGTTCTGCACATAGGGATCCCATACCTTTTTAGACACAGATGGTGCCATTACCAAATAAATTGGCTGCTGACTGGTACACATTGGTATCAATCAAGCCTGCCAATAATGCGTCTGCTAATGTGGGGAAGCCCTTTCCTACAACATCAGTAGGTGAGATTCATTGACTGTCATGTTCACTGTCGTGTTTAAATCAGCCTCCATCATGAAATTAATAATAATGAGGCCCCCCAGCACAGTGCAATCAGGAATCCCATAGCAGTTATATTAAGGCACATTAGTGAAATTATCTGACACTTTGGGGCCGATTCACGAAATTCGAGTGAAGGGTTCGAATAAAAAAAAATTCGAATTTCGAAGTTTTTTTGGGCTACTTCGACCATCGAATGGGCTACTTCGACCTTCGACCTTCGACTTTGAATCGAACGATTCGAACTAAAAATCGTTCGACTATTCGACCATTCGATAGTCGAAGTACTGTCCCTTTAAGAAAAACTTCGACCCCCTACTTCGGCAGCTAAAAGCTACCGAAGTCAATGTTAGCCTATGGGGAAGGTCCCCATAGGCTTGCCTGGGATTTTTTGATCGAAGGATTTTCCTTCGATCGTTGAATTAAAATCCTTCAAATCGTTCGATTCGAAGGATTTAATCGTTCGATCGAACGAAAAATCCTTCGAAAAATCCTTTTGTGAATCGGCCCCTAAATCTATACTGCTGCCTGTGTGCTGAAGGTGTTAGCAATAGACATGTACTGGCACTAGTGATGGGCGAATTTGGGGCGTTTCGCCGAAAATTTTCCCCCCAAATTAGCAAAACGGCAAAAAATTTGCTAAAATGCACTGTCAAATTTTCGCTGTTGAATTTTTGCGGCGGTTTCACTAATTTATTCGCCGGCGGCAAATCGTGGGAATTCGCCGCAAATTCACGGCTGCCAAATAAATTCGCCCATCACTAACTGGCATGTAGAGACGCACTGTTTTCGCATACTTCATTAGGGCTAGAGGTGTCAATAGACGTACTGACGTGCCAGTAGAGTAAACTAAAGAAGTATGGCATCACTATGTGCCACTACGTGTCTATTACTAACACCTTCAGCACACAGGCAGCAGTATAGACCAAGTGGCAGATCATTTCAATGTGCCCAAATATTACTGCTACGATTACTCGATTCCTGTAATTTAATGTTAATGGTTCAAAGGATGTTGGGCTGAATGGTTGGCTCCCACACATTTTCATCACACCAAATCTGGCCCTCGTTGCAAAAAGTTTGGGCACCCCTGCTGTAACTGAATGTAATAACACTAAAACCAGCTATTACTTGATTGTAATCCCTACTGGACTAGACTGATCAGATATTGAAAATAATCTAATTTTATGGTGGAAAATGTGATTTAGATCTACAAAAAGGCTGGCTACATGTTTAGACTAAACCTAATAGTGGTACAATTCCTGGAGAATGACAGTGTGTAAATATTGCATAACCCACTTATTGAATGGTAGGAAATCCTCATACAGAACAGTTTTCTTAACTTTTGCTCAAGCAAAAATAAAAAATAGCAACCACTGTAATGGATCCATCAGCACTTCCAGTAGGATCTTCAAGAGGCTGAAAGCCAACTGGTTTATGCAAAACAAAGCTCATTTAATAAAACATGAGGAATTGTAAAGCGTTATAATGTGTACAATAAGTGAGCACATCTAAACACTATACACTTATATTCATACACGTTATTGATGTGTGGGTCCAGATTTTTTGAACCCTAACCCTCTCACCCAACCCGCACCGGGCCTGACCCGACTCCTTCTTTGAAAGACCCACACCCGCCCCGCAGTAACGTCTCAAAAGGGGTGAGGCAGGTCCCAATCTATAAATGGAGGAGCCGGAAGCCATCAGTGTTAGGTCGCGGGCAGGGAGAGCTGAAGGAACCACTCAACCAAAACCCTCCTGCAACCCGAAGATGTTTGAAAACTATAAAAAAAAAAAAAAATAATGAAGATTTAAAAGTTGCTTAGAAGTGGCCATTCTATAACATACTAAGGGGCACATTTACTAAGCTCGAGTGAAGGATTCGAAGTTACAAAACTTCGAAATTCGAAGTTACAAAACTTTGACGGGGTTTTTTGGGTACTTCGACCATCGAATAGGCTACTTCGACCTTCGACTACGACTTCGAATTGAACGTTTCGAACTAAAAAACGTTCGACTATTCGACCATTCGATAGTCAAAGTACTGTCTCTTTAAAAAAAAACTTTGACTACCTACTTCGGCACTTTAAACCTACCGAGCTACAATGTTAGCCTATGGGGACCTTCCCCATAAGCTTTATAAACTTTTTTTGATCGAAGGAAAATCCTTCGATCGATGGATTAAAATCCTTCGAATTGTTTGATTCGAAGGATTTAATCTTGAGATTGAATCGATTTTTCCTTCGATCGAACGATCAAAGTATTTGCGGTAAATCCTTCGACTTCGATATTCGAAGTCAAAGGATTTTACTTTGATGGACAAATATCGAGGGTTAATTAACCCTCGATATTCGACCCTTAGTAAATGTGCCCCTAAAAGTTATATTAAAAATGAACTACCCCTTTAACGGGGTTGGTTTTGGGGTTTGGCAGAAAAGAAATATCAGACCACTTTTGTTGAAAATAAATAGATAACAAATTGACTCACTAACAGCATCATCCCATGCATTCATGGTTTGTATAGAGAACAAGACATTAGAAAGATTCATTGTTATTTTCTGTTCAGTTATAAGAACACATTTGACAGCCTGTGCTTTTGCTTTATTGTTCTTTATACCAGCGTCACTGATGCCATTAAATGCTGCTCCCATAGAGAAAGGACTATAGCAATGTTTTCATAGACTTAGTAATAAAACGGTGCTATAGCTATAAAAATGCTGTGATTCCATTTTTTTGTGCTTTATAGATTATAGCAAAAGAATGGGTATAAATATTCTACCTGATCGCAAAGAGAGTGTGGTCTGCCAGTAATACTGCACAGCTATGATTAGTCAGTTGGGGCAAGTAGCAGTGATGATGTTGGGGGTCGGTGACCTGGGACTAATATTGGGGAGGTTTACTTCTCTTTTCAAGATAAAGTTATTACCTGTTACACTCTTTTTGGTTACTTTAAGGGGCAGCTTCATTAAGGTTCAAATTGTGCTTTCCACAAGGCTTTTGTGGTCATTCTTCAGTTAAAATAGAGATTTAGTATACCCTGGTCCTGGAAATACCGTATATACTCGCGTATAAGCCGAGTTTTTCAGCACCCAAAATGTGCTGAAAAACTCGACCTCGGCTTATACGCGGGTCATACCGTAGCAACAGTAGCCGACCGCAGATACGCTCCTTCCGCGGCCCCAACACACCTCCCTCTCCCATAGCGCAGGACTGTCTGTGTGATCGCGGCCGGCGCCGCTACCCACGTGGCAGCCATGGGCGCCGCCATTTTGGGAGCGAACGCCGGCAGGGAAGGACGCGCCGCCCGGAGCTCCTGGACCTGCTCCGGGCGGCGATCACACAGACAGTCCTGCGCTATGGGATCACACAGACAGTCCTGCGCTATGGGATCACACAGACCTGCTCCGATCACACAGACCTGCTCCGATCACACAGACCTGCTCTGATCACACAGACCTACTCCGGGCGGCGATCACACAGACAGTCCTGCGCTATGGGAGAGGGAGGTGTGTTGGGGCCGCGGAAGGAGCGTACGGTACCTTTTTTCTGCTTTCCTAGGTGCAGCACCTCATTGACACATTCACATCTTGAAATCTGACATGGGGCCCCTAGGCTTATACACGAGAATACATTTTTCCAGTTTTCTTAGGTAAATTAGGTACCTCGGCTTATACACGGGTCGGCTTATACACGAGTATATACGGTAGCTTGAATCTGAAAATACACCATCAAAAACCTGTTGAGGTCATGTAAGAGTCAGTGGCAGAGGTCCCTTGAACCATGTGAAGATGTTAATAGCCTTCATGATGTTTGAGTTTTTTCAGAGGGTTTCACTCAAAAACACAATCAATTCAAGCGATTCAAGTTTTTTTTTCCCTAACAACTCAATTAATTAATTCGAGGTTTCGGGTTGTTAACCCAAAACTCGCTGATTTGAGTTTTTTCCATTGGAATTTTTTCTTACATTTAGAAACCATTCGAGCTGCGAGTTCATTCAAGTTTATTGAAGCTCACCCAACTCTAAAATTCGACATTTGCTAAATAACCCCCCTAATATCCTCTTTCGGAAACCACCAGTTATGAAAAAAAATATATACCAAATACTGAAAATGTCAATGGTCTGGTCTTTCCACCGCTGTATGCTAGTGCCAGGGTTTGGTTGTATAAGGTGAGATTTTCCTCTTGTGGATTTTGAGCTGTGGCTAGATTGAAATTTTCAGCACGGCTTGGGTCGCAAAGACATATTATAGCAGTTTTCAGAGTGATAAATACTCTACAGTACAAATGTTTTATAAGCCCTACAGCATCTGTAGTAGGATCAGAAGATTGCTTTAGTGTTGCTGTCGCTGCGAATGAGAAACATCATATTTTTCTAAATAGATTTCAGTGCAGTAGCCTGTTGCAATGGTACAGATCAGTTTACCTTTGTAAAATGTCCATTCTCTAAATTAATCGAGCTGCACCTCTATGGATTTGTCTCTTTCTTCTCTCTATAGTTAGCAGAATGATGTCTCAAACTGCTTATTCAATGTGAGATCCAGCCAATAATCTGATTGGGTTTATTTAGGGGCAGATGTATTAAGGGTCGAATATCGAGGGTTAATTAACCTTCGATATACGACTGGGGAATTAAAATCCTTCGACTTCGAATATCAAAATAAACAAATAGTTTGAGCGAACGATCGAAGGAATAATCGTTCGATTCGAAGGATTTTAATCCATCAATCGAAGGATTATCCTTCGACCAAAAAAAGATAGCCCAGCCTATGGGGACCTTCCCCATAGGCTAACATTGGGTTCGGTAGCTTTTAGGTTGCGAACTAGGGGGTCGAAGTTTTTTCTTAAAGAGACAGCACTTCGACTATCGAATGGTCGAATAGTCGAACGATTTTTAGTTTGAATCATTTGATTCAAAGTCGTAGTCGAAGGTCGAAGTAGCCCATTCGATGGTCGAAGTAGCCAAAAAAACACTTCAAAATTCGAAGTATTTTTTCTTCTATTCCTTCACTCGAACTTAGTGAATGGGCCCCATAATGTTTCAATTATTTTTTAATTATGGAGATGCAAATTACAGAAAGATTCCCTATCTGGAAAACCCCAGGTCCTGAGCATTCTGAATAACAGGTCCCGTAGAAGAAAATAGTTATGAACAAAATAGTTATCATAACTAAATAGTTATAAACAAAACGTTTTTAATAACTCTGAAGACTTTTGCTATAGAAACAGAGCCCACCCTTATTATCAATTATCAATACATAAAATCATTACTTATCTGACATTCGTGTCATTAAAATAATACATTGTTGTAATGAATCGACCAAAACTAGAGTTAATTAAGTTGCTAAATATCACTGCATAGGCATTAATCAGAAAAATATTGCTTTTCTCTCATTACCATTGATTATGAAATCTCTCTATAACAGAAGTATTCTTAGAAAAGAAATCAAAGAGTAATAATAAACATCTTGACCTTTTCATCTTTTTTTTTTTGTAAAATGAAGACGTTTCTCAAAAAGAGTATTAAAGAGATGCAAATTTGCTGGGAAACTGAATTCACATCAAAATAAAGTAGGAAAGAAAGTGACCCAGAACTGACTATAAGGCTGGTGGTGCAAGGAATATATCAGCATATTAACTGAGTTGTATAACCTTATAAGGAATTTGGCCACTAACAGTAAAGCACACTATTATTATTATTATTTTTATTATTTATATAGACATATTTTATGCAGCACTATACATAGGACAATGGAGGTTACTATTTAAAGTCCCATCACAGTTAAATGGAGGCAAATTTTTTTTGTATGTGTTTACTTTTATGTGTTTACTTTAAAAAGACTTCTATAGTTTACATAAATAGGCTGTGATTTACAGTAAATTGCCATTTAAGCAGAAAAAGGAGAAAAGGCACAGGTTACTTAGCAGATAACAGATAAGCTCTGTAACTCTGGTACACTTTGGTTCTTACAGGGCCTTTGCTCAAGTAAAGTAGTACAGGTATGGGACCTGTTATCCAGAATGCTCAGGACCTGGGGTTTTCCGGATAACATATCTTTCTGTAATTTGGGTCTTCATGCCTTATGTCTATGTCTACTAAACCCAATAGGCTGGTTTTGCTTCCAATAAGGATTAATTATATCTTAGTTTGGATCAAGTACAAGCTACTGTTTTATTATTACAGAGAAAAAGGGAATCATTTTAAAAATTTGGATTATTTGAATAAAATGGAGTAATTTGGAGCTTTCTGGATATCGGGTTTCCGGATGAGGGATCCTATACCTGTATTAGCAAAGTAATAAAAGTAGCATGTGTATATTACTGTAGCTCCAAACCCCCTAACTCACTTCTTGAAGCTCAAGCTGCTTTGCTACACAATCCCAATTATCTTGTGCTACTAATTCATATCTTAGGTCCACTGCAGAGGTTCAATGGGAGGTGGGGTTGTAACCTGGTCTTGGCATCAATTGGGACTGCAAGCAGCTCTTCCAATATTCTTACCCTAGATAAAGGAGTGGTTCACCTTCGATATGATGTAGAGAGTGATATTCTAAGACAATTTGAAACTGGTTTTCATTTATTATTATTTGTGGTTTTTGAGTTATTTAGCTTTTTATTCAACAGATCTCCAGTTTGCAATTTCAGCGATCTGGTTGCTATGGTCCAAATTACCCTGGCAACCATGTATTTATTTGAATAAGAGACTGGAATATGAATAGGAGAGGCCTGCATGGAAAGATTAGTCATAAAAAGTAATAAAAATACATTTGTAGTCTTACAGAGCATTTGTTTTTACATGGGGTGTGAGACCCCAGTTTGAAAGCTGGAAAGAGTCAGAAGAAAAGGGCAAATAATTTAAAAAAAAAAAAATATATATATATATATATATATATATATATATATATAATCACGAAGACAAATTGAAAAGTTGCTTTGAATTGGACATTCTATAAAATACTAAACGTTGGCTGAAAGGTGATCCACCCCTTTAAACACTCAGCTGAAGAAATATTCATCCTCTTCTCTATGTTGTGTACATTCTGCTGTAGAAATCTATACAGAAACAAATACAAAGATGATCACTTTAAGGATTTTAACATTTCTATCAAAAAAGTCGTTAATTAAAATGTAAGCAAGCAATACCTAGAGAAATTCACACAAATGTCCACAAAACTGCAGCCATGTACTCAAGCATCACAGTATGAAACCAAAATAAACGGCTCACCTCCAGCAGCACTGATCAGCGTTTTAGAAGTTCAACAAACTGCCATTAAGAAAATCCCAGTGAATATTTCATATATGTGTCAAATATAAGTTCAGCATATGCTTGCCATTTAAAGGGGCAATATACACTTATATACACACCTTTGCTAATAAATCAATAAATACATAAATAAATAAGCACAACAAATAAGACATGTTGAATTTTTATGTAAGTAAGCCTGAATAAGGGAGCACCACCCCTAAATCAAAGAGAAACAGACAAATGGTGTGCAGGGTTATATGGATAAATAGTAACACAAAAGAGAAAAAGATTAACCCTTAAAGTTGCACCACCCCATCTTTAAATCCGATGACTCAAGGAACAATAAACAATAAAACTTAACTTTTAATAAATTAATTAAAACCGTAAGTCCAGAGGAGCGTTTAAAATAAGGTTAGGGACAGGGAGGCAAAGAACCCGGATTCAAATGGGCAAAGAAGTACACAGCATACAGTGGGTGTTTGGGATGTCAAAGAGTAACCCACGAGCCTACAAATGTAAATACTGGTAAGTCACATTCAATCATTTAACAGCCATAAGTCGGGGTCAACCTTGTATGATGGCTTTTAGGCCTTAAAATATGCACCACCCCTTCACCCTCAAGCACACCCTCCCATAGCCAAAGAGAGAGAAGCCAGTATATTATGGCTGTATGTCGATTAACCCTGTATTGAATCAGGCAAACTACCTTACAGAGGCCCTTAAGCAACTTAATGACACATCTTGTTACAGGAAACTTCCCTCAGATCCTTCTGTGAAATTTAGATCACTGTATAATGATCTCATTAATGATGGTTACCAAACTGGGTTAATCACGAAGAATGAGTACAAAGCACTACACAATGCAACTTCTGTTACCCCAACCTTCTACATGCTGCCGAAAGTACACAAAAATATACAGAAACCACCTGGTCGTCCCATCGTCTCTGGTAATGGTAATCTCTGTGAAAAAGCGAGTCAGTATATAGATATCAAGCTACGACAATTTGTTGTTACATTACCATCATACATCCGAGATACCGGAGATCTACTCAATAAACTCTCAGAAGTAAGAGTAGAGAAAGGGACTCTCCTGGTGGGTTGTGATGTTGAATCACTTTACTCGTCTATTTCACACAGACAGGGGATTCAAGCCATTCGTTATTTTATGGAGACAGAAAGTGATTGGGGTGGCCAGTACAGAGATTTTTTGGCAGACCTTACTGATTTTTGCCTGGATATTTTAAGGCCTAAAAGCCATCATACAAGGTTGACCCCGACTTATGGCTGTTAAATGATTGAATGTGACTTACCAGTATTTACATTTGTAGGCTCGTGGGTTACTCTTTGACATCCCAAACACCCACTGTATGCTGTGTACTTCTTTGCCCATTTGAATCCGGGTTCTTTGCCTCCCTGTCCCTAACCTTATTTTAAACGCTCCTCTGGACTTACGGTTTTAATTAATTTATTAAAAGTTAAGTTTTATTGTTTATTGTTCCTTGAGTCATCGGATTTAAAGATGGGGTGGTGCAACTTTAAGGGTTAATCTTTTTCTCTTTTATGTTGAATTTTTATTCTGCCTATAATTTAAATTTTTTGCCATATAATACACCCATTCTCTCCCTCTCTACCATAAACAGGAAATGTGCTCAACAGGAGATAGGGAGTTCTATATAAACAATCCCAAACTTTATTAGGCTTTAAGATAAAGAGCAGTTTATTATCCAGAGGGTTTATCTGTGGCTTGTAATTTTCCTTTGCTTGATGGAACAGATAGTGCCTTCATTAAAATCATAGGCAAAAAGCATGTTCAGCACAAGGCCTGTTCATAAAAGCCATATTGAACATAGGGGTATAATACCCTGAAGTGGATCTAAAATCACAAACAAAATTTGCTTATTGTTCTACTAAGTAAAATACTTTCCAATATACCTAATTTTTTGCTCTACCGGGTTTAAAAACCCAACAGCTCCTCTGGTAGAGATCCAGCACTCATATATACTATGAGTTCAGCCAAGTATAATCCCAGTACAATCCCTGGTCCTATTTTTTGTTGTGAATTAAATTATTTCAAGAGAGGAAAATGTAATGCCTTAGTATGATATTATGAATGATCTTAATGAAAATAATAAGGCCAGAAGTCCAATTCCCTTGTTTTTGTAATGGAAAAAGCTGTCAGTGAAAGCAACAATAAACTTGCAATAAATTGTAGTTAAGGGTGTTTCTCTATGCAGCAGAAGATAATTATATTCTACACTTGTGTTTTTTGCAGCATAATAAAGGGTCAGGTGGAAATATGTTTCACAGGCCTAGGGGCGGTTTCATTTCCAAAGTGATAGAGAACAGGGGATCTTCTATCCCTTCTGCCACCTGAGGTTATACAAGTATGGGACCTGGTATCCAGAATGCTCGGGACCTGGGGTTTTCCAGATTTTCCATATTTGGATCTTCATACCTAGTCTACTAGAAAATCATTTAAACATGAAATAAACCCAATAGGCTGGTTTTGTTTCCAATAATGATTAATTATATCTTAGTTCGGATCAAGAAGACGGTACTGTTTTATTATTACAGAGAAAAAAATCATTTTTAAAAATCTGGATTATATGGATAAAATGGAGTCTATGGGTGACAGCCTTTCTGTAATTCTGAGCTTTCTGGATAACGGGTTTTCGAATAACGGATCCCATAACTTTACTGGAAAAATTTGTAATAGCAGTGGAGCTGCAGGACAGAGAATTGTAGCCATTCATAATTAATTGAGTGGGGAGCAATAATCTGTATTACAAGGGTATGAAAGCTCTTGTGCAGGTCCTAACAGGTAAGTATTGTTCAGAAACACAGACTCACGTTTATTTGAGCGATTATCGCTTATCAAGAAAGTGCAATTATCATTAAACAGTTATTTTCAGGATTTTATTCCCTACCTGCAAAGTTCCAAAATGGTCAGGGTGACAAAATGGTAAAAATCACCCAGTCCGCCATTGCCTTTAGGCTAAAGTCAAACTTAGCATTTTCTTGGCCTGCGATTAAATGCTCTGTGTTGTTTCTGCACCAGTAGGCACAACGTCGGCTTGAGTGCAGACACACACAGTGGATTTTGGCACAACCTGAGAGCAACATGTTCCTCACCAACCCCTTGGATGTTGCTCCCATTGGCCTCAAAACAGGTGCTTATTTTTGAATTCCAGGCTTGGAGGCAAGTTTTAGTTGTATAAAACCCAGGTGTACTGCCAAACAGACCCTACTGTAGGCTGTCAGTCCACATAGGGGCTTACAAATGGCCAATGGAAGCCCTTATTATGCACTACCAAGGAACATTTTTCATGCTTGTCTTGCTCCCCAACTCTTTTTATATCTAAATATGACCCGCAAGCAAAAAAAGGTTGGGGCTAGAGAATGCATTTTCGCGCCCATGTTTACACAACAGATAAACTCTGTAGAATACTATGGGTTTTGCACTCGACCAGAATAATAAACAAGGGTCAGCAAAACAGGGGGTATTTATAGATTTCCATAGAACTGCAGAATGGAAACCTTTCTCTTATAAAATAAAATAAACAGTTGTTGTCAAGAATTAGTTCATATCTAGGAGGTGATTGAATAAAAAAAATACTTGTACTTTATGGCATCATTGGTGCTTTAAAATAAGAGACTGGTGTAAAAGATGACTGATCAGTTTGGAGGATTCGGCTGCTCCCAGGTTAATATATTATAATCCCAAAGCTCCACATAAAACCAAACCAAACATCCTATGTAATCCCAAAGAACATGACTAAGCACCCTTAGTGAGGTACAAACTGGTGTCAGATTGGTTTGGGATTAGCCAGGGATGCGGGAAACTGATGTTTCTTTCATTGACTCTGTAGTTGCTGCTCCATTTGGCAGAGGCTTCTCCTACTTCAGAGACGCGGGTCATAAAAGGGATGGATCAAAGAAGTAGCACTAATTAAAGTTATATCTTACGCTGTGTTTAACAGTGCGAAACTCTTTATGCTTTAATGCTAATTATATTATGCAGTCAATTGCTTTGCATTTTCAGTGGGGTCATCCTTTAAGGGTTCCCTATTCTGTATGACTGGAAAGGTCTTTATATAAAAAATAGTTTTAGAGAGAGAGAGAGATAGCTTGTGGAAGGTTTTCTTTTGCTTATGTAGTACCAATTAGAAAAGGATGTGGGTATCAGTATGGGTATGAAGAACCTTGTTGCTCTGACAAAGACCAAGTAAATCCTTTAGAAAGACACAAATCTGGCATATGGTTTTATAATTAAAGTTTTTGACAGGACGGGGGTAGCAAATTCCAACACTACAACTCCACCCGGAGAGCCATAACTCTCATTGCTCCACTACCAACATTTAGGGGCAGATTTACATAGGGTTGAATATCGAGGGTTAATTAACCCTCGATATTCGACTGCCCAATGTGAAACCTTCGACTTTGAATATCGAAGTAGAAGGACTTATTGCTATTCCTACGATTGAACGATCGAAGGAATAATCGTTTGATCGAACGATTAAATCCTTCTAATCGAACGATTCAAAGGATTTTAATCCAAAATTGTTAGGAAGCCTATGGGGACCTTCCCCATAGGCTAACATTGGCCTCGGTAGGTTTTAGGTGGCGAATTAGGGGGTCGAAGTATTTTTTAAAGAGACAGTACTTCGACTATCGAATGGTCGAATAGTCGAACGATTTTTAGTCGAAGGTCGAAGTAGCCTATTCGATGGTCGAAGTAGCCATATTCGACCATTCGAAATTCAAAGTATTTTTTTCTTCTATTACTTCACTCGAGCTAAGTAAATGGGCCCCTAAAATATATGTCTAATATAACTTCCTTTATACACATCAAAATGACTGATTGGGCATGTGCCTCGGACCTCTGAGTATCAGAGATGCACTTAAAACGACAAAGGACAAATACAATGAATTAGGTATAACAAATGTTCTAAACATGCTTAGTGATGTCAGTTATGTTTAAGTCTTAGGGATGTAATTTGTGTTACATGACTTAAAATAATAATAGTAATATACCAACAGTAATATGATATTAGTAGTCACTCATTACTAGTAATAGTTCCATGACCTGTATATACCGTATATACTCGAGTATAAGCCGAGTTTTTCAGCCCCCAAAATATGCTGAAAAACTCTACCTCGGCTTATACTCGGGTCAAGCGCAAAAACGGTCGCCTGCGTCTAAGAATAGTCGCTGGCGCCTAAGAATAGTTGTCGGAATCCAAGAATAGTCACTGGCGTCCAAGAATAGTCTCCAAGAATATTCGCCGGCGTCCAACAATGGTCGCCGGCATCCAAAAACGAGATGCCGACACCTCCAATGGGAGCAGAAACCCTCAATTTTTTGATCGAAACTTACCACAAGCTGCTGCATTGCTCACCCTAGGCTTATACTCGAGTCAATAAGCTTTCCCAGTTTTTGGAGGTAAAATTAGGTACCTCGGCTTATATTCAGGACGGCTTGTATTCGAGTATATACGGTAGTAATGTAATGTTAATTCTAATGTAATTTTATTTTACAATATGGATTATGTTACTTCCTATTATGTCGATGCGTTTGCCCTCCAGCTGTTGGGCTACAAATCATAAAACCCCCACCAGCAGATGTTGGATGTCCAGGTTGTTTGTGGGATATTAAGGAAGACAACATCTGTGCATCCATAATAATGTGTTTTTTCCCCCCTTAGATGCCTTGTCCACCCCACCAATCTGTTTAGATGATTATTGCCAATAAGAAAAGTGACCGTTTCCCTTGAATGATAATGAGTAAGATGCAGACAGTGGCTTTCAAAGACAATTTGTGGAGGATTTTTTTTTTGAATAAATTTTGTTCAGCAGTTTATATTGAAACTAATATCTAGTTGATAGGGTCCAGCTTCTTCTAGCAACTCTAAGGCTGTGGCTTGAATAGCCACTTGGAGTATGATTAGCAGTGGTCCTGTATTGGTCCTGGATGATAAAGAATAAAATGTACAATATCAGTACATATCTAGGATTAATCTGCTGTTTGGGTGGTTGGATCAGTGACCCAACAACTAGTTGACATTTTAAACTTTAGGCTGAAAAATAGAAAGTCAAATAGCTACCCCCCCCCCACCATAAAAAATCTGGATCATTCTAAAATGACCTGTTACGATTGGTATCCCAAATCCAAAACAAACCCCAAGGTCCCGGGCTCGGCTCGGTCTTCTGCCTTTAACAACCACCTTTCACTTCGGGAGGAGAGCTCCGCTACTCGGGTGCCACCAGGTCTTAATATGAGAGGACCAGGGGGAGAGTTCTGGGCAGGCAAGGGAACCGTATACAGAAATGGATAACAAGAAGCGTAGTCGGCATCACAGGCCGGCAGTGGCGGAACTACCGGGGGAGCAGGGGGTGCGAGCGGGCCAGGGCCCCCCGCAACCCGCGCGCCACTAAAATGCGGGTTGAAAAATTGCATACGGAGGGGGGCGGGGCCCGGCTGCGCGTCACGCACGAGGGCCCGCCCCCCTCTAGTTACATTACTGCAGGCCAGTACAACACAAAACAGGCAGAGCGGTACAGAATCAGGAAACAATAGCGTAGTAGGGGTCATAGGGCGGGTCAGTATCAAACGGTCAGAGCAATACAGCAGCAGAAGGCAAGAGAGTAGTCGGGAAACAGGCAGAGTCAATAACAATATGCAGCGTCAATATGGAATCCAGAAGAATGGTCAAATACAGGCAGAGGTCAGGACAGGCAGCAAAACAGGACTTGGTCAGGATCAGGCAAGGTCAAAACAACTATAAACACACAGAATAACACCCAGGAACTACGAATAGACATTTATGTTGGGAAAGTTGCAATTGGCACTTGCGCCTTTAAATATTTGAATCTCGGGCCAAACCCGATGATCTCATCCATGCCGCTAGCACTATTCTTTTACTATGTGCATTGGCGCAGAAGATAGAGGACCTGTCACACCCCTGCTAGACCACCAGAGTGAGTTCTTACAATACCTCTCTTTCATGACCTTATGGACAGCAGAGCCCCCAAAAGCCAGATCAACCTCATGTCACTGGTATATGGATAAAAAAATTATAATGTTTGTCATTTGCTTTGCAGAGAAAGAAAAGTCGTTTTTGAGATTCTTCTTCTACCTTGTACATGAAATACAGCTATTGGCAACTAAGTTATGTATGATAATCATATTCAGGGCCAAATATCTCAAGGAAATCCTTAGTAAAACCAAGAGATTAAGCTGATTGATCTAGGCACTGTCTTCAAAATCATATATCTCCTTCATCCAACATATCTTGAGTATTTTATATTCATAGCTTTGGGGCCTTAGCACCAGAAATATGGAAAGAGGTTTATAGGTAGTCTCTGTTAAGGAGAATTTTGTCCTCAAAGCATTTCAATCCTTCTTCAAACAACAAGTCTTTAAAGATTATTCCACTGCTAAAATGATGTTTTCTAAACCAACGGAATCTGCTTTGCTTTTTCCTTTTATACGTTTAATAAAAGGGCCTAGTCCTAGCATAGATAATATGTTCTTGGATAGCTCAGTTCTGATTCATTTCTTTAATAACTTAATGCACTGGGAATTCCAGTTTCCTTGCAAAGTCGAAGAATACGGTATCCCTCTCAGTTATTAAGCACAAAAACCTCAGCAGCTGCACTCCGGAGTGGGTCAGCCAGACAAGTATTTTTAGAGGTCGGGACCATCGTAGCCATCTCACAAATAACTTTCCCTTTAGCATTGAGCTTTGTATGAGAATATTTCTAAAGACTGAAAGCATTAACTTCAAACTAAATCTTAGTAATGACATAAATAACTGTTTGGGAAAATGAGTAAATTGATTATCGTCTGGTAAACGGGGAAGAATATGTTAAGGAATTTGGGAAAATATGACTAAACAAATCCTACAATGGGCAGCAAGATGGTGGCTAGTGTTGCCAAAGATATGATAATATAAAATCCAATACAGTCACTCAATAAATCAAGAAACGTGAGCCCATTGGACTAGTAGTACCCAAGCCCCCGGGACCTGAGCCCTGTTATCCTGTGAGGCAGGACTGACAGACCATGTTTCTTCGTAGCCAACAGGGTTAGTGCCAAAGGGTTTACAGTTTGGAAAACGACTTTCAGACAAAATAGCTTCTGCCGTGTTGTTTTATGGCCACAATACTATACATGCTAAGAGATCCCTGTGTGTACATTACAAAGGTAAATTTCAATTCAAAAAAATATATATATCCAGACATCCACACCTCATCATCATAACTTGCTGATTTACTAGGGTTTGCAGTAGTAGATCATAGTGATGGCACACAGACTCCTTATATAGGGAGAGTATCTGACAATTGAAAGGAAGGTGTTACTAAAACTATAAAACAGGCACTTTTATTTGCTGGAATCAAAAATGTTTTAAAACTCTTGGGAGTTCTGCCTTTTTATCAGCAATTGTCTTGATATAGGAGAAACCTCTTCAGCTTTGTTCCTACAGCTCCTACAGGTTAGATCCCATTAAGTATTCTAGTTGAAAGTGTCAGGATCCCACTTATTAGATTCTCCTTAACTGACAGTTCCATTTTCAGTCTCTGCTTGTAAGGATCATGGCGGACAGCTTGTCTATTCTTGCACGTATACACCATATCATGAGACATAATGCTCAATTATCTAACCAATCTGCAGTCAGAAACTGAATGTGATGTTGTGATATATGGGCATCCAACCTCCTATTCTGCAAACAGTTATCCACTCAATGGTCTGTAATACGCTTTTATATTTTATGACAGCCTTCCTAGAGAAATTCTTCCATCGCCAAATGTAACCTCTGCTTTAGAGAAACAGATTTAATTAGTTTTGTCTTAACAATGATTTCAGCCGGGGTCCTCAGTGATGCGAGAGTGCTTATAGTAAGTTCAGCCATGGTAGTGTTCATTATTATCCACGTTCCCTGGTCATTTCTCTAATAATGTTAAGCTAATATAAACATGTCAAATTAGAGCAAAGTGTTGCGCAGAAAGACTCGGCAGCAAAGTTATTAGATTGTATTATGAATGTGTTAGCAGAGATTCAATGACTAAATAGTAAACTGGGGAGAGGGACTTTTTTTTATATGTCTTATTGGATACTGACTTCATTTATGTTCAGTAGACGTGTAAAGACAACACTACCCATATGTCGCTCCCATAAAGGATAACAAGGCACCAATGAACAATGTACTGGACATAGAACATAGTTATAAACATATATTAGTGCATTTTTAGTTTAGTTCTGGGATTTCTGGTGGGACAAAAAAAAGCACATCTGCTCCTCTTTAACCCTTTGTGAAGATCAGTTTATTTATAACAAGATACTTTAACGGATTTTATGGTAACTGATGATTCTTGGAGAATTCCACAAAGATAAATTAGAATTTTGCACTCATAATTTATTTATTTATTTATTTATTTTTAGAGGAAGTCTTCTGGCATTTGGGTCCTGTTTGTGTTTTGTATTTGTGTTTTTATTTATATATACAGCTACAATGGTAGGACAGCTACTCATCCCACTACTTTAGGTATGATATGGGTAAAGCAAATATTCCCCTGAAGTGTCTGAGTTCAAGGAGAACTAAAGCTTAACTAAAGAAGCAGCTAGAAATCTTGTACATAATGTTTTGGGCTTCTGTACCAGCCCAAGGCAACCACAGCCCTTTAGCAGTAAAGATTTGTGTCTCCAAAGATGCCCCAGTAGCTCCCGATCTTCTTTTCTGCTGATTTACTGCACATGCTCTGTGCTCCTGTCACTTACTGAGCTTAGGGATCCACTCACAATATACAGTACACATAGAATAGAAATGTCACAATATAAGGCTGATTAGTAATTAATACAGATAATTACTACATGGCAGCACAAAAACCAGTGCAATTAGCATCAGAATTTAATAATCAGCCCTGTAGCATCAGCTTATATTACAGACAAACCTCATTTTCTGCTGGATAATTAGTGACGACCCCTAAGCTTAGCTTCTCAACAGCTGCTCAGAGCCCACTGAGCATGTGAGTGTCACAGACACTTTCCAAGATGGTGACCCCGCACACAGTGGGTTGCGCTAATAGACTAACCAGATTTGTGCCCAGTTAATCCAATGCAAACTCTGTTTTGAATTCAACTTTTACTCTGAAAATGCTAGATGCAACTGGCACCTGATTAGTGTCAAAATACAACTGCAGTGGAGTAATAAATTTGGTAGGGCCCGACATGCACACCAACCCTATTCCTTAATCACATACCTCCTTGCGTTCGCATGCCTGCATTTTTAAAAATGTTTTCCTTTTTCTCTGTAATAATAAAATAGTACCTTGTACTTGATCCAAATTAAAATATTTGGTTTAATTAAGGTCTAAATGTTTACTGTCATGGGAAAACATGTTTTTTTTCCAAATGCATCAGTTAATAGTGCTGCTTCAGCAGACTCCTGCACTGAAATCCATTTTTCAAAACGGCAAACTGATTTTTTTTATATTTAATTTTGAAATCTGACATTGGGCTAGACATATTGTCAGTTTCCCAGGTGCCCCCAGGCATGTGACTTGTGCTCTGATAAACTTCAGTCATTCTTTACAGCTGAGTGATATCCCCCCTCCCCAGCAGCAGAATAATGGGGAGGTAACCAAATAACAGCTCCCTGGTAGATTTAAGAACAGCACTCAATAGTAAAAATCCAGGTCCCACTGCAACTCCTTCAGTTACATTGAGTAGGAAAACAACAGCCTGCCAGAAAGCAGTTCCATCCTGAAGTGCTGGCTCTTTCTGAAAGCACATGACCAGGCCAAATGACCTGAGATATCTGCCTACACACCAATATTACAGGTAAAAAAAATATACTTGTTGGGTTAGGAATGAAATTTTACACGGTAGAGTGAATTATTTGCATTGTAAATAATGTAATTTAGAAATAAAAACAACACCATAAAAATCATGATAGAATCCCTTGAAGTAATTTCGTAATAGACTTAAGCTATGGAGATCCAAAATATGGAAAGACCCATTATCCAGAAAATCCCAGATCCTGAGCATTCTGGATAACAGGTCCCATACCTGTACATGAAACAGATTATGAGAGAAATGTCTGGAATATAGAGGGAGGCTGTATCAGTTCATACATTGGCATCCTACAGCTGCAAGTCATTGCAAGTAACCGATTAAGTCAACTGTTTATGTTGTCATCAATGAGTATTCAGCATCATTAGAATAGCAGGAATATCATTTTCTGTACAATTATATGGCAAATATTAATTTTTCATTTGTTTAATTCACACAGTTAAATGAATACAGTATATTCCATGAGTAGATCCATGAGACGCCAGCTGAGTTCTCTTTGTACTGTCTTTTCATGCTGTCCTCAATCCATTCACCGCTAGAAAAATAATTGGAAACCTGTGTGTTTGCGTGGGGAAAATTACAGCTGCAGACCCTCTTTGAGCTCCTTGAGTATTGTGCCAATAATACACATTCACTTGCATTATTCTCCTTCCCTTTTGTCCGTCTCTCTTTCTCTTTCTGAAATCTAAGTCACAACAGTATCATTCGTCATGAATCTCTAGATACCATATTCTAAAAATATATGCTCAAGTATTCCATGTATATTTATAGCGGCTCGGCTTTTGATTCTTCAAAACAACCAGATCTGACAATGTCACAATAGGTTAAAACTGGATGTTCGTCACTGCACCTGCTGGAAGAATGAACCAA
This sequence comes from Xenopus petersii, assembly GCA_038501925.1. Taxonomy (NCBI): domain Eukaryota; kingdom Metazoa; phylum Chordata; class Amphibia; order Anura; family Pipidae; genus Xenopus; species Xenopus petersii. The sequence continues at coordinate 168,736,086 of CM076674.1, forward strand.
ACGTAGTGTAAGTGAATGATTCAAATTGACCATTGTAGCAGCCTAAATGTGTTCTGCTGTGGATGTAATCTGCGCGGCAGTTGTATGGGGAGAAAGAAATCGCATATACATATATAACATATATTAGACTTAATGGAGGCAAGATATCATGTTGATGTACCTATCAATAGTTATTTTGGAGTATGCTTGTTTCTTTATCTCTATTGTTATATAAACACTTCCTGATAAATGTCTTAGGAGAAATTGTCAGTGGCATAATTAGATATTACTGGGCCCCACAGCAAATTATTTTTCAGGTCCCCAAAATGTCTAGAGGTTGACCTGTATTAGCGCTATTTATTGAAATTGCTTATGAATTAGAGCCTCATGGAGCCCCTATACCTCATGGGGTCTTCTTTCTCTGTAGCTATGCCCCTGATAATTGTGGTTGTATCTAAATAATAAAGGTGGTAGCTGTTTATAATCAGAACTAAAGTTGGCCATAGATTTGTATGATTTTCAGATCCTATGTTGATCGTCCCAACACTTTTTGTACCGTGGTGATGGGTCGTTTAGTCGATCAGACAGGTTAGAAGATAGCTGACGGCTAACGATAATATCCCTGCATGTATTGCCTATATTCATGGGTGACTGTCACTACTATTTGTTGGACATAACATTTGTATGATTGCTGTCTGTCAATTCATGGCCAGAACATCGTCTGATTTTCCATTGTAACTACTTTATTTAATCTGAATGGTTAATTATAGATTGTTACTTTGAAACAAGCGATCTTTCGTCGTACAAAAAATAAAATCTGCATGGTCAGTTTAAGGGGCAGATGAGTTGAAGATCTGGCTACACTGGTCTGGCTGATTGAATGGAACTGGGGTGGTGTTTTTGTTTTTTATAAAGGGCAAAATGTCCTGTTATTATCTAGTACATTCTACTTGCTTGCAGTCCTAAAGGTTGATGTACCAGCAATACTTCAGAAAGTAGACAAGGTCACCAGATTGGAACAATTTAACTTTCGGTTACAGGTATTGGACCCCTTATCCAGCACGCTCCAAAAACCAGCACTCTGGAGGTTCTACATGTATTTTTGGTGGCATTCTCTGACTCTGGCACTGCAAAATTTAGGATATTCTGGAACCACTCTGCAATCACTATGGCCCCTGACCATTCTTATTGGTGATGTTGCAGGAGGGGCTAAACATAAGGGATAGAATAACAATATGGAAAAAAATACCACTAAATAGTAATTCAATAGTATTATTCCAGAAACATGAAACAGCACCAAAACACACATTTTGAAAATAGCAAACAAAAATTGCACTTATTCTTTCTGAAAATGGCTTGCATATTTTGTATCACAATGTCATTGAAACATCTTCAGGGACAACTGCCATTGGCTTACACATGACTTTGACAGGTGTTAGCTGGAGTATTTTCAGAATCAGATTTTTAGATTTTTTGGGGTATAATAAATCTCTAAAATTAAATTTTTTTTTCCTATAAAATTTTGAGTTTTTTCCTTTAAAAAACTTGACCAGAAAAAAATTAATAAAAGGTTAATAAATAGGCCCCATACGTGTTGTTCTAAAGTTGTGTATCAAATGTTGGCAGGATTGTCATTTTGCCCCAGTTAATGTTTAGCTTTGTCTTTATTAACGGCACATTGTGATGATGGTGGGGTGATATGATTAGAAGTGGTTTATTACGCTGAGTGGGGGAAATTTTTCTGGGTCCTCTTTGGTACTGAGATGTTCTTCTTCTTTAACATGGTTGTTAGAAATGTGTGCAGGAGGGGGATAAGGCTGTGTAAGGCTTGTTTTAAGAAATCTCACTGTGTCTCAGAAGAGAGCATAGAGGAGAACAAGCAGCAGTATACATCATGGCTGGCCCAGACTGCACACCCGGATCCCACTAGGTCCTAGCACCCTCTGGCCGCACTCATGCAACCCCCTTCCTCCACACGCATGCGTTGGAGCACTGGGAATTGCAGCAGTACGCATCCCCAGTGCTCTGTAGGGCCCCCGAAAATCTTGCCGCCCTAGGCCCGGACTTTTGTGGACTTGCCACAAATCTAGGCCTGCCAGACTGGCAATCTGTGGATTCTGGCAAATGACAGAGGGGTTGCTGTAAGATTCCTTAGAGTCACTATTTTTTGGGACTGTGGGGACTGTTATACTTGAAATGCCAGGGTCTATTTTGAATCCCAGTCCAGGCCTGCATCAAGGTTTAACCTATAAGCCCTTCTTAATTTAATGTGATGTTCAGGATCTGTGTAACCTACGTGTCTTCTGTAACATGCAACTGAAGCAGATACAGATCCGTGGCTTCAAACCACATTCAAACCAATATTTTTGCCCATCTTTCATGAAATGTGTAACTGAAAATACCATGATATAAACACAGTACAGGTATGGGACCTGTTATCTAGAATATACAGGTGTATTCTGGATAATGGGTCTTTCTGTTATTTAGATCTGCATACCTTATGTATTTTATGTAAACATTAAATAAACCCTATAGGTCGGTTTTTCTTCCAATAAGGATTGATTGTATCTTAGTTGGGATCAAGTACAAGTTACTGTTTTATTATTACAGAGAAAAGGGTCATCTTAAAATGGAGTCTATGGGAGATTGCCTTCCCATAATTTGGAGCTTTCTGGATAACAGGTTTCCAGATAATGGATTCCATATCTGCATAAATCTAAGGTATGGAAAACAATATTCAGGTGCTATAGAAAACAATCAGCAATTAGTTTTCTGGTCTGTTGCACTGCTGCATTTTAGCCCACCGTTGTTGTAGCCCCTCACATGCTTGAGGTAACCCAAAGTTGGTTACGTCTATTCTTAGAAATTACATGAAACTATTCCAGGAATTTTAAATAAAGTTGGCACTTAAGGGTAAGGGCACACGGGCAGATTCAGGGAGATTAGTCGTCCTGGCGTTAATCTCCCCGAACTGCCTTCCCCTACCTTCCTGCCAGCTATAATGAAAAATCGCCAGCAGGATGGCACTCGCGGCGCTTCGTTTTCTGAAGTCGTCCGAAGTTTCCTCATGAGGCACTTTCGAGCTACTTCAGAAAGTGAAGCGCCGCGAGTGCCACCCCGCTGGCGGTTTTTCATCATAGCCGGTGGGAAGGTAGGGGAAGGCAGTTCGGGGAGAAGAAGAGGCGATTAATCGCCAGTGCAACTAAACTCCCACCATCTGCCCATGTGCCCTTACCCTAAAGGAGAAGTAAACCCTAAAAATGAATATTGCTAAAAATTTTATATAATGAACTTATTATACCAACCTAAAGTTTCAGCTTGTCAATAGCAGCAATGATCCAGGACTTCTAACTTGTCACAGGGGGTCACCATCTTGGAAAGTGTCTGTGACACTCACATGCTCAGTGGGCTCTGAGCAGCTGCTAAGCTTAGGGGTCGTCACTAATCATCCATCAGATAATGAGGTTTGTCTGTAATATCAGTTGATGCTACAGGCTGATTATTAAATTCTGATGCTAATTGCACTGGTTTCATCCTGACTGGAAATGTATTAGAACCAGGGCCGGAACTAGGGATAGGCAGAGTAGGCACGTGCCTAGGGCGCAAAGCTGGGGGGGGCCAGGCACGTACCTGCTCTGACGCCTACCCCATGTCCGGTCCCATCACTCCTTATCTTCCTGCACGGTTTGGCCTTTCTGCGCATGTGCGCATGCTGATTTGCGATTGTGCGCATGCGCGCTGGCATCAACACGCCTATGTGTGCCGGCGTCAACACGCGCATGATTACAACTTAAATTATAATGATAGGTTGCCATTTTAACATTTATATGGGATTTAAGTTGCCCATAATATTCCTGCAGTGAGCTCAGGTCTAGTAACCCTCAGTTTATCAGTCAGATTATCCCTTCAGTCCTGGCAGGGTCTCCATATCCATGTAGCTGGCGGCACTTGGGATTTGCCTGTGAGTAGAAGGTCTGTGCATTTCCCAGGCAAATAAGAACTGATCTGAAAAGATAAAGGGAAAGTACAGAGAACAAGCGAGGGTAACAGGCACAGAGATGCCTTGCACATCTCACTGATTCAGAATAAGCAATTGTAGCAATAGAATTGGGAAGGGCGCAAGTCACTCTCTAAAAAAGGAAAATCGAAAAAGCGCCTTCTGATGCCTAGAAATAGAATCTATCAGATGAGTAAAAGCTCTGTAACTACAAAATTCCTCTTTCTTCCTCTCTCTCAAAAGCACTAATGTGCTGAATTATATTATGTGCAGTTAGAAATGGAATCATGAATAGGAGCAGCAAATGTTCCAGATTTAGTACAAGAGAAAATATTAGGGACATTACAGTTAGACACGTGAAGTTCAACGTTTTACTGATGAACTGTAATTTGGATAGGTAATAAGATTTTTTCAATATAGTTTACAGACACTGCAGAGAAACCTCCCTCCTACTCCTGTTCATATGGGATTGTGACATTGGAGCCTGCAAGTCCTCAGAACTCTGCAGTTGAGGTAATAGAGATTGTCATAGTGTCTGGGGATCAACCTAAACCAATTTAGCAACCATTAAGTGGTGATACAATGGTTATAGCACTGCTAACTTGCAGCGTTGGGGCCTGGGTTCAATTCCATCCAGAGCCAGATCTATGAGTTTGTATTACCTCCCTGTGAAGGTTTGTATTAAACAATAAAAAAAAAAACTATAAAATCCACATTAGATTACATGACAACATAGGACCCAGTCTTGCTGTATCGGAGTCTCGCAGATATTCTTTGACTCGTGCTGTTTTGATCATTTATGATGATCCCTAAGCAGCCCAGACCACACTGAGCATGTGCACAGTCTAAAGGTGGCCATACATGGAGAGATCTGCTCGTTTGCCGATGTCGTCAAACGAGCGGATCTCCCTCCGATATGCCCACCTTGAGGTGGGCAATATCGGCTGATCCGATCGTGGGCGATAGGGCCCAACGATCGGATCCTAACGATGCCCAAACAGGAGGTCGGATCGTGGGACCGCATCAACGAATAGATGCGGCAGCGATCCGATGGGATTTTCTGTCCCATCCGACTTTCGGCCAGATCTCGATCGGTGAAGCCCGTCGGGGGGCTCCATACACGGGCCAATAAGCTGCCGACACGGTCTGTCGGCAGCTTTTATCGGCCCGTGTCTGGCCACCTTTAGTCTTGCAAAGATGTTTAACAAAGTTACAAGATGGTGACCCCCTGTAGCCAACTTTAAAGCATAAATTATTTGTTTGATTAGGCTTGTGGTGCAGTAAGTTCATGTTTATATTTAGTATACAATATACACCATTTCTAGCCTTATTTTATTTTAGACTTTACTTTCCCTTTAAATTGTTTTATAATTCTGTAGAGAATGATATTCTGAGATACTTTGCGATTGATTTTCATTTTATATTCTTTGCATTTTTGAGTTATTTTTATTCAGCAGCTCTTCGGTTTGCAATTTGTGCAGTTTGTTTGCTAGAGCCCAAATCCCCGTAGCAACCATGCATTGATTTGAATACGAGACTGGAATATGAATAGAAAAATGAGTAATAAAAAGTAGCAATTTGTAGCATTACAGAGCATTTGTTATTTCGATTTCAAAGCCCGAAAGAGTCAGAAGAAGAAGGCAAATTATTAAAAAATTATAAAAAATGAAGGCCAGTTCTAGTTAGATGCAGGTCCGGATTTACTCATCAGGCGACTCTAGGCCCGCCACTGCTCATCCCCCACCCCTTGACACGAGCCCATGCACAAATTTCCTTCTTCGGGTCCAGAACACTGAAGATTGGTGTTGGAGAAATTTTAAAAATGATCAAATCTCCTGCATTTCCCCAGTGCTTCAGAACCAATGTGGATGCAGCTGGTTGGTATATTGCCCCTTAAATCTTGCCGTCCTAGGCCCAGGCCTTCGTGGCCTTCCCAAAAATCAAGACCTGGTTGATGCCTTTGTTGTGCACCTTCCTGAAATTTCCTGAAGTTTGGTGAGTGCTGACAGTTTGCTCTTCTATGGATTTTCATTACAGCTCACGATTACTTGAGTGATTTTATGAGTTCAATTTCGTTTTGCTTTTTCCCTACTTCAAGCTCTTAACAAATGATTTTTGCCTTCACAGAGTATCATAGAGAAATTAAATCTCTTATGAAGGAAATGTTGGTACTTCAGTAATCTTTTCATAATTCTGCAGTTTGAAAAGGAAAATTTGCAAATTACACTACTGCCCCCTGCTGTGTGATTGCCAGAAGAGCAGCATTTCAGTCTAGTTGCAGAAATCAACAGTTTTCCAGCAATAGTTTAGTTTAAAAAGCAAGAAATAAATATTACTGTACATCACAGACTCAATTCCAGCCAGGGCAGTATCTGCAAGGGTTTGTATGTCCTGGTGTGCTTATGTGGGTTTCCACCGGGTACCAAAAATATACAGGCAGGAAAATTGGATCTTGAATGACCCTATTTAAAAAAAAATATGGGACAGAGACCTTGGATTGTAAGCTTCTCTGGGGCATTAAGCAATGTGAATGATGGTAAAGCTATGATAAAGTTACTGTATGTTGATGCTACTGTATATTAATAAAAGAATACTAATAATAAATTCTGCTCGACCCCGTTACTTTTCAGGTACCACCAGTGCAATTACACTACTTGTTTTTTTCTTGTGCAGAATTCTAAGACATGGATATGGCTGAAAACAAAATCTTTATTGGATCCATTAAAAATTACGCCTGACGCGTAATGTGCGTCTCACACTTAGTCATAGGCACACTATTTATAATAACAATACCTCCGGAACTGACATATTTAAAATCCACCCCCCATTTATGAACTCACATACAAAACGATAATGGATAAAAGATTATCTGTACAAAAGTGTATCCATTTGAAATGTTAAACTACACAAAAACAACTCATATCAAATACAGAGTTCAGACCTAATAGTGGTAGAGCATTTAATAAATATATCTATTTACCTTCTGCTCGCAACAGTTTCTTATGATGGTCTACTCCTCTCTGCCATAGTAAGAGTCTCTCCACTGCTTGTACAGGTATGGGATTCTTTTTCAGGAAACCTGCTATCCAGAAATCTCTGAATTACAGAAAGGCTGTCTCCCATAGACCCTATTGTATCCAAATAATCCAAATTATTAGAAATGTTTTTCTTTTTCTCTGTAATAATAAAACAGTAGCTTGTACTTGATCCCAACTAAGATATAAATAATCCTTATTGGAAGCAAAACCAGCCTATTGGGTTTATTTAATGTTTACATGTTTTTCTAGTAGACTTAAGGTCAGTGCCGGGCCAGAGTGGCCGGGCGCCCCAGGCAACTGGCCAGCTGCGTCGCCCCTTCACTGTGCACGCAGACTTGAGCGTGCGCATGCTTGCTGGCTATAGCCTCACTGCGCACACCACCCTGTCGTCAGATAGGCGCATGCGCGTATACGCACATGGAACATAACACAACATCCCGCTGTCATGGAACAGGGCGCACACCATCCTGCCGTCAGTTAGGCGCATGCGCACACGGAACAGAATGCCAGACTGGACAGGGGTAGGCAGCAGTTAAAGGTACGTGCCAGGCGCCCCCTCAAGCTTTGCGCCCTAGGCACGTGCCTACTCTGCCTACCCCTAGTTCCGGCCCTGCTTAAGGTATGAAAATCCAAATTACAGAAAGATCTGTTCTCTGGAAAACCCCAGGTCTTGAGCATTCTGGATAAAAGGTCCCATACCTGTATCTGTAAATAATCCATGTCACTATTACTACATTGCTTAAAGTGTTTTGCTACTGGAGTATCTTCTTTCCCCGACACAATGTTGTTAATGTTTTCCCTCATTTGATTCTTTAAAGTAATTTTAAATTGTTTAATTTTTAATAGTCCCCTCTCCCTGCTTCCCCCCCCCCCCCCGCATAGTTCATTACCCCTGAAAGTGTCCCAAATACATTACTCACGTATCTGCGCAGAGTAAGTGCAGCGGCGCTCTTGGGTGCTATCATCCAGATCTTTGGTCTTATTCGGTCCTTATTCGGGTCCTTATTCGGGTCCTTTCATTCGGCAATTCACGGCACTTTTGGCGCATGCGCAGTTGCTATGAACTGGTAGACTGCGCATGCACCAATGCAGCTCTCCCTTACAGATTAAGACCAAAGATCAGGAAGATGGCTCCGCTGCGCTCACTCTGCACTGATACTTGAGCAATGTATTTGGGACACTTTCAGGGGTCATAAACTATGTGGAGGGGAAGCAGGGAGGGGGAATATTTAGGGTAGTAGGTAGGGGCTTTTCTTATTGGGGGGTTTAGTTTTCCTTTAAAGGACGCACCATGCATCCCACATATTGTATTCTACATCTCAAGCAGGTCAGCACATGTACAACATATCGAGTATTGCAGTTCACATATTGTAATTTTTTGAATTTTAAAACTCGCTCCTGTAAACTGATCTAATATCATCGCATTAAACTGCTATATATTTACACATTACACACCTTCTTGCTCCTCATTTAAAAGTTCTATTTGTCTCAAGCCAGCTTTTATTAAGCACCTTTCCTTTATAGTGACCAGGACATATTCCCTATACTTGAAGCTTTCTGTGCCACAAACTTACAGCTTTACAGTCTATAGTTAACATACTGGTCTTTAAATGGGGAATTAATGACCAAGCAACAGACTTGGGGTATTGTACACCTGGGTCATTTATTTGTGCAGAGATTTGGGGGGTGATTCCGCTAACACTCTTTTGTAGTATGCATGAATTTTGCCCTGGAAAATAGGAAGAATTGGTCTACTCAAAGAGAATCCTGAAGGATTCAAGACAGCATTCGGAGCAAAAGTCCATTAGTTGAGTTGTTGTCAGACCACATATTGCATATACTAGTACATCCCAACCTGTGACTGACAGTTGTTCTTAGGAACAAAAGGTCAGACTTGTTGAAGCAGAGCAGTGTCAATAATCTCTTATCCCCAGAGATGAAATGTGCCTAAAACACCAGGATTTCTCATCCAGTGTGAACAAAGCAGCTACAATATAATTCCCACTGCTGATGCATAATGAAACACTGATCATCAATAAATAATGAGAGACCCTATAAGAGCACAGAATATCACCATGGGCCAGGTTATTGCCAATACATCAGTGTAGAACACGACACATGCACATCAAGGGGTCATTAGCAATAGAACAGAATGTATCCGGCTTGTTTGATTGCTGTTTGATTTATTAGGAGTAACACAATGAAAGAGGGCAAATCAATAGCTAATCACTGAGGGAACCATTTCTCTTTTTTGGAGTTTCACAAGAACTTGGTGTCACAAATTTTATTGCATCTTTCTATCTGCTCTTGGGATTTACTTCTCATAAAAGACATTTTCTGGCTTTTGTTATTTGACCTGTGGCCCTTTCATCTGCTATGACAAGCTGCTACATGTCACCCTGCACTGTGTCACTGTATGTAGCACATCTTAGAGTGGCCCTGATAGGTGTCCCGGTCTCCTGCTCTGTTCTGCCTGCCCTATGCTCCCTGTGTGTGCCATACTCTGCTGGCCCTATGCTCCCTGTGTGTGCCATACACTGCCTTCCCTACGCTCCTTGTGTGTATCATACTCTGCCTGCCCTATGCTCTCTGTGTGTGCCATACTCTGCCTGCCCTAGTCTCCCAATGTGTGCCATACTTTGCCTGCCCTACGCTCCTTGTGTGTACCATACTCTGCCTGCCCTATGCTCCCTGTGTGTGCCATACACTGCTGGCCCTATGCTCCCTGTGTGTGCCATACACTGCCTGCCCTATGCTCCCTGTGTGTGCCATACTCTGCCTGTCCTAGTCTCCCAATGTGGGCCATACTTTGCCTGCCCTACACTCCTTGTGTAAGCCATAATTTGCCTGCCCTATGCTCCCTGTGTGTACCATACTCTGCCTGCCCTATGCTCCCTGTGTGTACCATACTCTGCTGGCCCTATGCTCCCTGTGTGTTATACTTTGCCTGCCCTATGCTCCCTGTGTGTGCCATGTATTCTATTACATGGGTTATCTGTTATCTGCTAAGTATCCTTGCAGCTTTCAATTGCTGCCCCAAAGGCTACACAGCAGCTTGTTTATATAAACTATTGTAGGCTTTCTAAAGCAAACACACAACTCTTACCAATGCAGGGCAGCAGTACATTATTATTTAATTACTTTACAACAGTTTTGTTTTTTTGGTGTTACTGTTTCTTTAAATAAGTAATGACTTGCTAGAGAGGTAGGTTAACAGTAAATCCTGCAGAAATCCACCCTCAGACTCACATGATCATTTCAATCTATAGTGACCTCTACTTGTGTGGACATTTTGGTTAAGGGCATTCCTATTATTTTGCCATTTGCCTTATAATTCCTTATTCTGATTCCTGCTTCCTGTCTAAGCTGAGAGCAAGCATGGAGCAGGCCAGACTTACTTGCCATATTTTAATAAATGTACCAGAATTGAATGTGCTTGTCTGTCTACTTCACTTGAACTAACACAGCACAATCATTTAATCCACTGTTATCCCAGCATTATTCACCTTACAGATTAGGATGCCACCTTCTTCAATGAAAAAAAAACACATTTATCAAAAATGTGTTAATAAAAATGAATCCTCATTATGACATTATTTCACTTAATTAAAATTGTGTGAGCACAAATACACTTGCGGGTCGTAAATGACCCTTTATGCTTCTTTCATGCCATTGCCGTAGATTCTATGTTTTCCCTATGTAAAGAGTTAATACTGTTTACAAAAGCTCCTTTTTACAGTTGGTTTCTATGAACCGTATCTCATTTTATAAAAAGAATGTGATTTTAATGTAGCATTAATAGATAGAGTGATAATGGGGTGCAAATGAAATGTCTTTTCCTGTTCATGTTCTAGTCACTTAGGTCTCCTAATGTGTTTCAAGTCTAAAATCTCTTTCTCTCTCTATTCGGTTATTTAGTGATAGTGAAGTTGCAATTCAATGGGATAATTATGTAGCCAGTCGAGCCAAATATGTCTCCTATAATTACTTCTTTTGCTGTCAGGATACAGTTTTTTACTTCCAGTTTGGCTGAGCCAGCAAACAATAAGCATTTTAGTAAAGGAAAATTAATGTAAAGTATTTTGTTAGTAGAGTCACTTGCCACCTTAGATTTCCACATCCGCCCTGAGTCCGTTTTTCCAACATGTTCCTTCCTCCATAAACAAATTTCTTCTACTTTCAAGCTGTACAGTACCCCATCTCACTAACGGGCAGATTTATCAAGGGTCTATTATCGAAGTAATGGGAGTTTTTTGTTTTTTTAACTCCCGTAACTTCAAAATTCAAATTAAAAAAGACCAACCAAAATCTTTTTTTTAAAAAAAAAGGTGTATTCGATCGAATCAAAGTATGATCGAATTTGATTCAAAGTATTTTCAAAAAAAAAAAAAACTTCAAAGTCCACCAATTGACTCCAGGTTCTAGGAGGTCCTCCATAGGCTAAAACAGAAATTCGGCAGGTTTTAGATGGCGAATAGTCGAAGACAAAGTTTTATAAATTTTGATTTTCAAATTTTTTTCAAATTCAAATCAATCTATTCCCTAGTCGAAGTACACAAAAATAGCTTGAAATTAGAATTTTTTTTACTTTCGACCCTTGATAAATCTGCCCCTAAATGTCTCTTCCATTATTATATAATCACAGCTCTCAAAAATTCTTATGACTATTTTAAGGTTAAGCTAGAAAAAGAAATGACTAATATCATTATTTATAACTGTAAGTATAGGATCAGTTATTCAAAAACCTGTTATCCAGAAAGCTCCGAATTACAGGAAGGCCGTCTCCCATAGACTCCAATTTAATCAAATTATTCAGATTTTTAAATATGTTTTTCTTTTTCTCTGTAATAATAAAACAGTAGCTTGTACCTGATCCCAACTAAGATATAATTAATCGTTATTGATAGAAAAACAATCCTATTGGGTTGTTGGTTTATATAATGTTTAAATTGAACTGCCTTCCCAAAGATTTCCTGCTTGAACAGTAATAGGTACCCAATGACAATGTATTGATTATGAGTATTGATAAATCACAGGTAAGGCCGGCCTAGTATTTCAGATTGTCAGTGGACTGCTGATTTATTTTGACTCAACGATGTGATGTCAAATTGTGAGACTTGCTCATTATGTGTATGCACGCTATACAACATGGCAGCCCACACCAGGAGCTCCCTCCCGGTGCTGATGACCTATCGCTGATGGGGGCTATTTTTTGGAGGGGAAAATGTACTGTATTACACAACAACCAGAGTTGGGGCTCTATTAGGCTGCACCTCTGGTGGGGTAATAAAATTCAGGGTGACCAGTGGCCTTTAAGAAGGATGGAAGGTATTGCTTTTGACTTTCTTGGCTCAATTTCCAGCCCATTGTTATGCACATAAATCCCATCTATCAAGTAGAGCTTTAGCCCATGTTTTGTCAGGTTTTTGCAATAAATAATAAAGCTGTTATGCTCACAAGGTAAGGCCATAAGAAAATAAATAAATAAATGCATGACTATAAAGTCTTGCAATGTGAAATGAATAAAGACATATCCCAGTATTTACTTAACATCATAAACTTTTTATTTTCCATATACATTAATGATGAAAACAATTTTAAAGAAAGAATTTTTGGTCCAAAGAGCACTGTGTATAAATACATGTAAAGTGTCTGTTACCTAAAAACAGCTCTAAAATACGGTAATATAATTTCCCATTGAGTCTTAAAAAAAAGAATTCTTCCAATTTACCTGATTTGCATTTTCTGTGTAAAAATATGTACCTAGTACATGACGTTAACTAAACCAATATAAATCTATAGTATTACCATGGCAAAACAATCCTATTGGGTTTATAATGTTTACATTTGTTTAAAATACCCAGATGGCAAGCCTTTTGGTAACAGACCCTATCCCTGTCTATGTTACATGTAAGAAGAAGAGAGGTAACATACAGTACCAGTTCTGGTTAATGCACACTGAATACTGCATATTTGCTTAAAAGGATTCTGTCATGGGAAAAACATTTTTTTTTTCAAAAAAAATCAGTTAATAGCGCTGCTCCAGCAGAATTCTGCACTGAAATCCATTGCTCAAAAGAGCAGATTTTTTATATTCAATTTAGACATATTGTCAATTTCCCAGCTGCCCCAAGTCATGTGACTTTACGGCTGTACTGCAAGTTAGAGTGATATCACCCCCCTCCCTTTTTCCCCCAGCAGCCAAACAAAATAAAAATGGAAAGGTAACCAGATAGCAGCTCCCTAACACAATATAACAGCTGCCTGGTAGATCTAAGAACAACACTCAATAGTAAAAACCCATGTCCCACTGAGACACATTCAGTTACATTGAGAAGGAAAAACAGCAGTCTGCCAGAAAGCATTTCTCGCATTTCTCTCCTAAAGTGCAGGCACAAGTCACATGACTGGGGGCAGCTGGGAAATTGACAAAATGTCTAGCCCCATGTCAGATTTTAAAATTGAATATAAAAAACATCTGTTTGCTCTTTTGAGCAATGGATTTCAGTGCAGAATTCTGCTGGAGCAGCACTATTAACTGATTCATTTTGGGGAAAAAAAATTGTCCCCATGACAGTATCCCGATAAAGAAAGACATCTGAGCTACAGTATATAACTTGTATATTATAAAGAACGGCTACTACACAATTACACAAGAGAAGTGACCTCCACCCATGAACCTGAGTAATGTAGTAGAAAGGGTTGATCCCACTGGAGCTGCTACAGCCATACAATATGCTCGTCGCTGACTTAACCGACCTTGCATCAATCACTAGCTAGACCCTAAAATGTTCCTGCAAAACTGCACTTAGTGCAGGTTTAGTTTTAGACAAGTGTTAGATTCTACACTGGCAGGAACCCACCCATGCAGGATCTATAGACTTTAATGGCAGCCAAAGATTACTGTGACCAAAAGAGTAAATATCTGAACAACAATGCATACTTGAGTTTGTTTTTTTCCACTGCAGTATGTGAGCAGTGATAGGCCGCTGCCTGTTTGAGCAGTTTGGGGAGGTTTTCCACTAGTGTAAAAGTATAACCCTGAATAGGTTACAAATAAGTATATCATGATACTTCCCTGATCGTTTGTTGTTAAGATATGACATCACAGAGAATAATGGGTGGTCATAAGGAAGGCTCTGCTCGGGGTTATTGCACTGATAATTATATAAATAATTATGCAATGTTTCATATGAATCCTAATGATTTATGCTACAACAATACTTCCCTTAATATTGATCTGATCTACAAGCTGTTTTTCCATGGTCATGATACAATGACACAATGACAGGAAAGCTGCCTTCTGTAATCAGAGGTCCCATACTACTAAATTAGTCCCCTTATAGGGGACCTCTGTTATTAGCCCACTGGTCTCCTTGGCCCCCCAGGTGGTGAGTCCTACCCAACAAATTCAATGGGACCCCAATTGTCAAAAATAATCCCCTTGCATGCACAGTCCAACCCTGTTCTGCCCTGGCCACTCCCCAGTTATGCCAAAACTCTGCTGTGGTCCCATCAATCGCCACCCACTCTTCAACAAGCCCCTTCAATTCTGTGGCCATTGCACTTATCCATATCAGGGCCTGCTACCATGGGTAGCTGGAGTAACCTGTGTATTCCACTTATGGCGGTCCTGAACGATACACAAAGGTACACAAAGTTGTGTTAACCCTTCTGGATTTTAAGGAAGTATGAGGTTCTCAGAGGTTTGTCCTCTTTGTGCAGAGTTAAATCAAAATTCACAGGCGGATGTTTGTGGAATCAAAGAGCAATGGCAGATGAGGCAATTTCAAGCGTTTAGATACACAGACAAGTAGAAGCAAATGTACTCATGCTTGAAAGTGATTACCGTAGAAGGGAACTTGGGCAACTTTAATCCTTTTGGCTACCACTTTCTGCACAGATAAAACGCTTGGAATTGTCCCTTTTGCCATTGTCCAAAGGCTACAGGACGGGTTACAGAATGGCTGCCATGGTAATATTATTATTCATTTGTAAACAATGGCTATAAAGCGAAGCACTCTCAGATCCGCACTTACTGTACATAACGGATTTATATATAAATTAATTTATATAAGACACTTCTGGGATTCCTGACAAATCAAGTTACAGTACTGTTCATTAACCATGGCAAGAGATCCGGTAAGGAGCCCCCCACGTTATACATATCAAGCTGGGATTCTATATATCATCGTCGGATTCCTGTTCCCGGGACTTCAGCAATTCCATTTCCATCGGCTGGGTGCACTTCAACTTGGTCTGAACAAACCTGGGGAATAAACAGTGTATGGAGCTTTAATAAGGATGCACTGTGCATTGCACTAAATATACACATCCCTGGTTAATGTGCATTAGATTCTCTATCTGCCATTGAAATGATCCACTGCCTTTTATCACTTATCATTTCCAACTTCTATAAGTGATCTCAGTCGCTCTTTTCATTTACATAGCATTATAAGATATATATACTTTATTTTATACATCATAAATTAGAGTTAGCGGGGAAGGGATGTCCTTGTTTATGAAAGTAAAATGGGACTCAAGGTCAAACAGAGGATGGGAACAAGACAAGAGGTTATGGGAAATTTTCCTTACACATATAGGGAGACAGGCAGATTGTTTAAATGTGGTATTACTAAACAGGGGCAGAGGAAAATGTTGGAATGAACAAAGGAAAACACTGAAACTTGGTCAATATTCTGGGACTAAATTGATTCTAGCTTCAAACCACGTATTCTAATCTTGTTACAGTTATAATTTTCTTGTTTATGAAAAGTAAAATGGGACTCAAGGTCATCTGATGTGTCCATAAAATGTAATTTTCATTCCTTTTTGTATGACTTTAACAGGTCAGAATCTTAGAAAAATTCACTGAGCATGATTTGGTAGTTAGGTTGTTGGTTTAATTAACTCGTTTGTAATCTAGTTAATTATTTAGGTGGTATCACATAGATTTTATTTTTCTTTCTGTGCATTTAGCCACAACAAGTTGTTTAGGTGTGCCTCATTGTATAGCTTTGTTCTTTGATCTCTGCTTTGAAATCCTGCTTGTTTAATATGAAAAACAATAAAAACATTTAAACAGAAATAAAGGAAAATGTTGGGTTACCTGCTCTGCTTTCATTTCTGCTAATGGTAGGATATATAACATTAAGGGGTTGAATTTTAGAGTTTTTTTTTTATACCTCAAATGAACTCACAACTCCAATGGTTTCCAATTTAAGAAAAAGCTCGTTTGGAAAAAAAACTCGAAGCGAGCGTCCATGAGCGAGTTCAGGGTTAACAATCTGAAAACTCTAATTGATCGAGTTTTCTGCAAAAAAAAAAAAAAACTCGAAACGCTCAAATTAATCGAGTTATCGGGCAAAACCATCCGAAAAAAATACTCAAACATCATGAAGGCTATTAACATCTTCAAATGGTTCAAGGGACGTCTGCCATTGACTCCTACATGACCTCGACAGGTTTTAGATGATGTAATGTAATTTCGGATTCAAGCTATTTCCAGGGTCAGGATATAATAAATCTCTAAAAATTCAATTTGTTTTTTTTGTTTTTTTGTGAATTTTGACAAAAAAAATTTACTTGAAAACTTGAATTTTCCTGGAAAACACAACTCTAACCTTACTATGCCCCTAAATATTTTGGAAGTAGGAAATAGGGGCAGGAGACACCTGAAAGGTGCTAGAAGGGTTACTGCCTGCTCTGTTTTCATGTATCCTAGAGGAATAATACCTGCTAGTCTTGGAAAATGGGGAGGACATTATTTTTATTGTTTAGTGGTGCAGTAGCCTAGGTGTTACTGTTTTTTACTGGTTTGGTACATGAGGCATTTTGATACAAACAGTGGCAAATGGACCTCAGCAAAAAAAAAAAAAAACACTCAAGTGAGCCTGGTCCTTATATCAGTTTGGGTGGAGTCTCTATACTCATATGTGGGCACCCCATGTTAAAGCTGCACACTAATATATACTTTTCTGCTTTGTATGGACTGTAAATTAAAGTAAATTCCAGCCTGTATATGTATACATTGGAGATAACTATCTGGAGAGATTTCTGGAGATGTTTCCCATAGCAACAAATAGGATATTTGCTTTTGTTTTCTAACGTACAGGTGGCTGTTTCAATCTAATTGCTGATTGGTTGACATGGGCAACATCTCCAGAAATCTCTCCAGATATTTATCTCCAAATGTTAGTAAACATGCCCCTAAAGCTAATATTTTTTAAAGGCAACTGATTATAGATCAAAGAGACTTGAAAGCAACACAAGTTTGGTTCAAAAGTGTTTGTTGTATAGTACTTTTTAGGGATGCACTGAATCCACTATTTTGGATTCGGCCGAACCCCCGAATCCTTTGCTAAAGATTCAGCCGAACCGAACCCTAATTTGCATATGCAAATTAGGGTTGGGAAGGGGAACCCATTTTTTACTTCCTTGTTTTCTGACAAAAAGTTACGCGATTTCCCTCCCAGCCCCTAATTTGCATATGCAAATAAATATTCGGTTCGGCTGGGCAGAAGGATTTAGCCGAATCCGAATACTGATGAAAAAGGCCAAATCCTGGCCGAATTCCGAACCGAATCCTGGATTCGGTGCATCCCTAGTATTTTTGATTATTCAGTATTTTATTTGGCCACAAGTGGTCGCTAACGATACACGAGTTTTTATTTACTGTAAGACGAACCATTACGGCAGCTAAAAAAAAAAAAATTCCAGAAAGTTGTAGTCACAGTGTTAGGAACATTCTTCTACTTGGTAACTGTTCTGCTTTTCAGCCTGCATTGAGGAAATAATGCACTTACCATGTGACTAAGCCATAATTCGCAGCAACGATGAAGATAGCGAAGGCATAATGCCAGCAGTAGCACATGGTGATGAAGAGCATGTTACCGTGATCCATCAGGTCCCACTCTGGGCCTCCTCCGGGAGGGTACAGTACAAAGCCAATCTGTAGTGCAAGAGAGTGGCTTATGTTTAGCGGTTTAGATTCGGAACAGCAACATAAATATATTGAATATTACTATGAATTCACTAAAATCCATGAAAGCAGAATCAAGAATGAGACGACATCCCTGGGCCCTGCACATAAAAGAGCCCCACAAAACAGTGGCAGTACTTTTAAAGGGGTTGTTCACCTTGAAGTTAAGGGAATTGTTCAGTATAAAAATAAAAACGGAGTAAATAGATAGGCTGTGCAAAATAAATGTATCCAATATAGTTAGTTAGCCAAAAATGTAATGTATAAAGACTGGAGTGACTCGATGTGTAACATAATAGCCAGAACACTACTTCCTGCTTTTCAGCTCGCTTGGTTTGATTGGTTACCAGGCAGTAACCAATCAGTGACTTGAGGGGGGCCACATGGGACATAACTGTTGCTTTTAAATATGAGCTGAATGCTGAGGTTCAATTACAAACTCACTGAACAGTTATGTCCCATGTGGCCCCTCTTCAAGTCACTGACTAACTCAGAGTTAGAGAGCTGAAAGCAGGAAGTAATGTTCTGGCTATAATGTTAGACATCCAGTCACTCCAGCCTTTATACATTACATTTTTGGCTAACTAACTATATTAGAAACATTTTTTATTTTGCACAGCCTATTTACCCAGTTTTTGTTTCCTTTAGCTTTTAGTATGATATTGAGACTGATATTCTGAGACAATTTCCAATTGGTTTTCATTTGTTATTATTTGTGGTTTTTCAGTTATTTAGCTTTTTATTCAGCAGCTCTCCAGTTTGTTTGCAATTTCAGCCATCTGGTTGCTAGGGTCCAAATTACCCTAGCAAACATGCACTGATTTGAATAAGAGACTGGAATATGAATGGAGGCCTGAATAGAAAGACGGGTAATAAAAAGTAGCAATAACAATACATTTGTAGCCTTATAGAGCATTTGTTTTTTAGATGGGGTCAGTGACCCCCATTTGAAAGCTAGAAAGAGTCAGAACAAGAAGGCAAATCATGCAAAATTGATATAACATACTAAAATTTAACTGAAAGATAAATCACCCCTTTAACAGCAATGGCATGAATAGCCTCTGGGATGAGCCCGTGGCTGACCCTTTCTTATATACAGTATCTTCCCTTACAGACACACTCCTATTTATCTTCCAGTTCCTCAGTCCTTAGTGACCACAAACCAGTTCCGAGTGAAAGCTGCACGCCAGAAAAGCAAAATAATTCAAACACCAAAAATAATGTCAATAAGAATCACCTTCAACCATTACAGACAGCCCTACAGTGATTAAATGTCAGGGCACAAAGCAAATCCCAAACTTACCTGCCAGAACCAGCTCCCCTGCAGTATACACAGACTGCTCCTGAACAGCTCCAGGATGATATTGCCCCGGTGAAAGACCTCCAGAAATATGCAAATAGAACCCCCGAATACAGACACAAGAAGGAGGAGATGGACGTGAATATCCAACATGGCGCGTCCATGCACGTGGTAATAGAACAGGAATCCTGAGAAGAGAGGAACCATTATCCTGGTGCCAGGCTACATAATTATCATTCCATGGTTTCCTTTTGATATGATCCGATGTACTAAATCATTCAAAGCAATTTTTGTCTAACCAATTGGTTCCCTTGTAGTTATGTCACTGGAAACGAAGAGCTGAGCCCAAACAACACCAGGACCCTTTACAGACAGTCACAGTGACATTCAGTTACTCTGGGATACCACAAGATGTCAGAATTGAGTCAGTTATTACCAATATAGTACAGGTATGGGAAGTGTTATCCAGAATGCTCAGGTTCTGGGGTTTTCCGGATAATGGATCCTTCCGTAATTTGTAATCTTCATAATTTAAGTCTACTAGAAAATCATGTAAACATGAAATAAACCAAATAGACTGGTTTTGCTTTCAATAAGGATTAATTATATCTTAGTTGGGATCAAGTACAAGCTACTGTTTTATTATTACAGAGAAAAAGGAAATTATTTTAAATTAAAATTTGGATTATATGGATAAAATTGAATCTATGGGAGGCGACCCTTAGATTCTTGTCTTGGGCAATTAAACGAAATACCGTTATTAATGTTAGGATGTCCTAGGTACTCTGTATCCTGTTAAATGATGAATTTCAGAGGGCTAAGACATTCAGTATATTAAGGGGTTAGTTCACCTTACAGTTAACTTTTAGTATGTTATAAAACGGCTTATTGTAAGTAACTTTTCAATTGGTCTTCATTATTTATTTATTTTTATAGTTTTTTAATTATTTGCATTCTTCTTCTGACTCTTTCCAGCTTTCAAAAGGGGTCATTGACCCCCATCTAAAAACAAATACTCTGTAAGGCTACAAATGTATTGTTATTGATACTTTTTATTACTCATCTTTCTATTCAGGCCTCTCCTATTCATATTCTAGTCTCTTATTCAAATCGGGTAATTTGGACCCTAGCAACCAGATTGATGAAATTGCCAACTGGAGAGCTGCTGAATAAAAAGCTAAATAACTGAGAAACCACAAATCATAAAAAATGAAAACCAATTGCAAATCGCTCTCTACATCATACTAAAAGTTAACTCAAAGGTGAACAACCCCTTTAAAATATATTTACTATCATTCTTTAAAGAACTGCAAATACATTTTTAAGACTACTATACACAGCGTGGGTGCTGCAGACTGCACTGCTTTCGGTGTATCAGTTATGTTAGTCTAAATACAACATGTTGACTGTATTACTGGGGCAATGGCAGCCCTGTTTGCATAATAAAGGAAGAGAAGAAATGAATACCTTCAATAAAGACAGCGATAGAGAGCATCATTCGATCCATTGCCAAAGGCACAGCTTTAGTGGTGTGAGTGATGATATCAACAACCCCTGAGATGCCGTAGAACAGGTACATGGTGGAATGTTGCCAGTTCATTAAATGGTCCCACTGGTGCTCTTCACGATTGTAAAGCTTCAAGTGAGGTCCATCAGGCACAAACTGCTCAGCTAAAATCCCTGCAAAGTAACCCAAAAGTCAGGTTGTCTGCAAGATTATCAGCAGAGAGGTCACTAACCAGTCCTGGTATTGTGCCCTGTGTTTAGTGACAGGCCCAGGTTTACTAAGGGCCCCTTACAGACTGACATTTGTTCCTGCATCCCCCTGTAGTTAATATTTTATGGGTTCCACCTCTGGGGACCACAGGAACAAATGCAGCCCATGTTTCCAGACTGAGCTGTACTATTTAAAGGGCATGTAAAGTCTAAAATAGAATAAGGCTAGAAATGCTGTATTTTGTATACTAAATATAACCATGAACTTACTGCACCACAAGCCTAATCAAACAAATAATTTATGCTTTCAAAGTTGGCTACAGGGGGCCACCATCTTGTAACTTTGTTAAACATCTTTGCAAGACTAAGACTTTGCATATGCTCAGTGTGGTCTGGGCTGCTTAGAGATCGTCATAAACAAAGCTGCTTGAGTTCTGCATGGCTGGGAAGTAAGGCGGGGGCTCCCTACATTGTTTCCCTGCCCAGCAGTTAGGGACCATCTGAAGTTCCTATCCACAGCAGTAAATGAAGGGAAAATTTCACTGCATAGTCAGGTTTCTTATAAAAACAGTACACATTTTTTAATTAAAGTATATTGGAGATAGGTTTCTTTTTCATTAACGAAAATAAAAATGGGATTTCATTTTTTTGCCTTTACATGCCCTTTAAGGCACATGCGTTTGGCACTTACATGTGCCTCATCGAGTACAGCCCAATCAGCAGGCACGGGCTGTGTTTGTTCCTGTGGTCCCTAGAGGTGAAACCCATAACATATTAACTACAGGGGGATGAAGGAACTGCCTGTGTGTAAGGGCCTAATACAGACTTTGCTCAGCTCCATTAGTTCTCTAAAAGTAAAAATTATATAATACAACTGTGTAATCTAAGGCACCTCGGCTGCCTTCAGCTGTCACTGCCATTTGGATATTACACTGAAAGAAAAACTCATATAAAGTTCTAAGGTAGGCATATTACCCTACTGCTATCCCACATACCAAGTCCCTTACCAGAGACTATTATCCCACTGCTGCTATATGCACCATTTCTCCTTACTATACCTGCTATCCCACAGCCACAGTCCCTTTCCAGAGACTATTATCACACTGTTACTATAGGCACCAACTCTCCCTACTATACCTGCTATCCCATAGTCACACTCCTTTCCCAGAGACTATTATCCCACTGCTACTATAGGCACCAACTCTCCCTACTATACCTGCTATCCCACAGTCACACTCCCTTCCCAGAGACTATTATCCCACTGCTACTATAGACACCATCTCTCCCTACTATGCCTGCTATCCCACAGTCACACTCCCTTCCCAGAGACTATTATCCCACTGTTACTATAGGCACCATCTCTCCCTACTATACCGGCTATCCCACAGCCACACTCCCTTCCCAGAGGCAGAGACTAGTATCCCCACTGTTACTATAGGCACCAACTCTCCCTACTATACCTGCTATCCCATAGTCACACTCCTTTCCCAGAGACTATTATCCCACTGTTACTATAGGCACCATCTCTCCCTACTATACCTGCTATCCCACAGTCAGAGTCCCATCCCTCTTGTAAACATGTGCTGCTGCACTACTTGCATATACTTGATATTTGCAGTGTTGGCTCATGTTCGGGTTCCTCTGAATTTTCCCACAGTCACTTCTCCACAATACAAAATAATAAAGAGAAACACAGCAGAGACATTGAATCTGTTACTTGCCTATGAGAGCAAACGCTGCCTTGACTGCTCCTTCGATAACCTCAATGCGCTGGAAACCGGTCTTGGACCCAATGGAGAAGACCTTCTTGTTTTTCTTGCAGGCGTATTTGAGTGGGTATTTTATTGACCACCAAAGTCCAAATATAAGGAAGAAACTTCCTGGCAACGCATGACCTTTAAAGTTTGCCATGGGTGGCTGTAGCTTCACAAACCTGTACGGAAACAAACGAATAGTCAAAAAGTGTTTTTTCCTGCTATTAGTTTAAAAGATCTGTCAGACCATCTTTTGCCTGGTCAGCCAAAGGAAACAGTTTATGAGCCTCCAAATTTTTGGCAAGCTTAGTGTGTGGAATATATCTCATAATACATACGCTAGCCCCCATGATTAGACATTCACCCACCTCCCGTGATTAACAGGATAGTCATGGATAGTTATGTTATGGATAGAATGGAGAAAATGGAGAAGGCTCGGTCATCTTAGGATATATGAGCCCAAATTCAAGATAAACCAACAAACCCAATCACATTTCTAAAGGCAATTTGCAAGAAAACAGTAAAGTAAATGGGTGTCTATGTGCAAGCATACATTATATACATTATATACATTAGATATTAGACTCAGATCTGTGAATGGCCAGATATCCATGAAGATGGGCGGAAAATCCAGTTGAGCAAGTAGCACAGTGAGCTATAGAAGTACTGAGATTGCCTCGGCTGCTCTCTGTGATTCAATCACTGGCTCAGGGGCAAAAAAATCAAAGTAGCCCAGTTTGTCCAACTACACATTGGGCAGATTTTGTCATTCCACCTGAGGGGGACCTTGGGCAAAATTAGTCAGAAATGCAATCACACAAGAAAATATCACATTACAAAGAGGCTAATTGACACAAGTATTTAAAGGGTTGTTCACCTTGAAATTAACTTTTAGTATGATGTCGAGAGTGATATTCTGAGACAACTTGCAATTGGTTTTAAGTTATTATTTGTGTTTTTTTAGTTACTTAGGTTTTTAATCAGTAGCTCTCCAATCCGGTTGCTCCGGTCCAAATAATCCTAGCAACCATGCACTGATTTGAATTGGAGACTGGAATATGAATAGTAGAGGGCCTGAATAGAAAGATGAGTAATAAAAAGTAGCAATAACAATACATTTGTAGCCTTACAGAGAATTTGTTTTTTTAGATTGGGTCAGTGACCCCCCCCCCTGGATAAAATCAGAAGAAAATGGCAAACAGTGTAGGACTGGGCCAGCGGGACACCCGGAAAAAGCCTGGTGGGCCCCGGCCCTCATGGGCTCCTGCCGACCCAGACCTGCTCCTCCAGCTGCCCCATAAAGTAATGAACTGCGCGTTCACCCATATGTTCATGCGTTAATGCCTATTTGGGCAGCGGGCAGGGAATTGGAAATTGGGAGGGGTCCCTGGGGACTGCCAGGAGGGCCCTTCATTTGCAGCCCCAGTGGGCCCCCAAGGCTCCAGTCTGACCCTGATGCCAAATAATTCACTATAAAAAATAAACAATGAAGACCAATTGAAAAGTTTCTTAGAAATGGCCATTCTATAACATACTAAAAGTTAACTGAAAGGTGAACCACCCCTTTAAGGAACCTATAGGAACTGGGGGCCAAAGAAAAATATGTGGACTCGTGGCTCTCTGTTGATCACTGTAAATTCACAGTGTGTGCAGCTGTGTTGGCCACACTAGAATGTGTACATGGGAAGGGCAGACAGAGGAGATGGCAGTTTACAAGCAAACGGCAAATGGGATCCATAGGCAGAAAGAATAAATACAGGTGCAGTCATGGTGGAGCTGCGTGTTTGGGAAAACAAACAGCCATTAACAATTTAAGTGCATATTAGTTGTGCCTTGCAGTGCAGGACGTGGGACAGCTGGGGGTTCTAGGAATGAGGGGGGGGCAGGGGTCAGGCTTTTAATATGCAATCTGGGAACATTCTTGCCAAGCTGACCCTGACCTACTGCAGCACTATAGCATGGCACCACCATATGTTAAAATAATACCATCATTTCCAAGTATTGTTTGGTAATGTTCAGGCGTGAGGAATTGGGCCCTCCTTAATGGATAGGTGATATACACATGGGTTTCCTTGCTCTTAAAGGATATCTAAACTCAAAAACACTCAAAGTACTCCTCTATACAATTTTCATTCATTTTATATTTTTAATGGTTTCTGGGATATTAACAGTGTTAGACTGTGTTATACTGCGAGGCAGGCTTCGGCTCAACAGCTTCCCTTGAAGGCCCAGAGTATCAGTGACCCTTAAAGGGGTTGTTCACCTTTGTGTTAACTTTTAGTATGATGTAGGGAGTGATATTATGAGCCAATTTGCAATTTGTTTTCATTTTTTATTTGTGGTTTTTCAGTTATTTAACTTTTAATGCTCTCCAGTTTGCAATTTTATCAATCTGGTTGCTAGGGTCCAAGTTACCCTGGCAACCATGTACTGATTTGAATAAGAGACTGGAATATGAACAGGAGGGGCCTGGATAGAAAGATGAGTAATAACAAGTAGCAATCACAATTAATTTGTAGCATTTTTACAGTGAGAGCTGAGAAGATGTGGAATTCTCTCCCTGAATCAATTGTACAGGCTGATACATTAGATAGCTCTAAGGGAGGAACTCCACGGTGCGTTTGGTGCCGACACGTCGACCAAACGGATGAGACGTGTCGGATATTGCGAAGAAACAGGAAGTGAGAATAGCACATTAATCCGACTGCGCTGTGGTTTCATCCGACAGTCGGATAAATATAGTTCTTACATGCGATTCTCCATCACTTCCTGTTTCTTCACAACATCCGACAAATTTGATTGTGTTACGTCGCATGGTGATGTGTCGGCAACTAGCGAATTGTGGAGTTCCTCCCTAAGAAGGGGTTGGATGGTGTTTAGCAAGTGAGGGAATACAGGGTTATGGGAGATAGCTCATAGTACAAGTTGATCCAGGGACTGGTCCGATTGCCATTTTGGAGTCAGGAAGACATTTTTTCCCCCTCTGAGGTAAATTGGAGAAGCTTCAGATGGGTTTTTTACCTTCCTCTGGATAAACTGGCAGTTAGGCAGGTTATATATAGACTTAAAAGGTTGAACTTGATGGACGTGTGTCTTTTTTCAACCTAACTTACTATGTTACTACATTACTGGTAAATTTGTAATACCAGCCCCAGACTTGGCAGGTATTTCACTGGATACCCAGTAAAATACCGACTGGGTGGCAACCCTATTTGGCACTCTGGCCAATGATTGGTTCATAATTGCAGCTATGCCAGCCATCAGATCAAGGGCCACATCAGCATGCAGGTGCCGTCCATGTTCTAACTGATTTTGGCCCATCAGAGGGCCCCATACACAGGCAGATAAGCGAATCAGCATCTTAAATCTGCCGGTGTGTGGCCACCTGAAGCATCTATACACTTCCTGGAATTAGTTAACCCTAGGTTTGCCGACTCCCACTTGAGTAAAAAGACTGGTTTGAGAAGTCTAAACTGCAAATATCTCAGAAACTGCTAAAAATGTAAATTTATATCAGCTGCAAAAGTGCTCAGACAAGCACCCAAATTAAGGTTTACCTCAATTCATTTTTTAGATTTAGATCCCCTTTAAAAGTGAGTTACAACAAACATATATAGGGAGCAGCAGCACCAATCCAATTGGAGCATGAAAAAAACCCAGAATTCACTGGCCTGGTGTGTGGTGTGTGTACGTGGGAGTGGTGGGAGGTGGGGCAGGAATGTACACTAGTTTCCAATTTGTCTCTAAATGTAAATAGGTTTCCTCACCCAGACAAAGCTCTTTTGCAAATGAACATTGGAAACACGTAGCCCATTTGCAATTCACACTGGCTTCAAAGGCAGCCAATTTGCTCCCATTAACAAATGCACAAACACTGCACCATGAGGAGAACACAAGTGCCCGAAAGACTTGAGAACTGTGTTTTTCATTACACAAAATTACTTCCTTTTAAACCCTTTGCCAGCAGGTTTTGTAATATAATTATTACAGGTATGATATTCGATATCTGGAAACCTGTTAGGGTAGAACTCCATGGGCAATTTTGGCGCAATCCGACGTGCTGCGCAAAAAACGCAGGCATCAGGTCGGATGCAACGGAAATAAGGTAAGAGATGTAAATGTCGGATAAAGTGATAGCGTTCATTCGACGCAAAGCGACTTCGGATGCAGACACAGCGTGCAGCGTCGTGTTGCGTCGGACGAACGCTGCAACACGATCCGACGTTCCTGTCGCATCCAACTTGACGCCTGCGTTCTTGTATTGCGCCAAAATCGCCCGTGGAGTTCTACCCTAATCCAGAAAATTCCGAATTACAGAATGAAAATCTCCCATAGACTCCATTATGATCAAATATTCCAGATTTTTAAAAATGATTTCTTTTTTCTCTGTAATAATAAAACCGTACCTTGTACTTGATCCCAACTAAGATATAATTAATCCCTTTGTAAATAATCCTTATTAGCAGAACCAGCCTATTTGGTTAATTATGATTTTCTAATAGACTGAAGGTATGAAGATCCAAATTATGGAAGGATCTAGGTCCAGAGCTGTATTATGTTCTGCCACAGGCTTTCTCATTAGAGTGCTATGTTACTAAATAACCCTCCTTATGTGTTACTTTTTGCTTTTTATAGGTAAACTGCTGTATAACTTTCTGGCTCTATATAAATAAGTGAGGCTAGAGAGCACATATCCTTTACAATATATAGAGCTCAATAAAATACACGGATATTTACACTGCTGACTGGGCTAGAGTGTGAGCATGTGTGTATATGTCTGTGGGTTTTAATATTATTGGATTTGAAGTAGAGAGCAGGTGGAATGGAACCATTGGGGGTTGGGAACAATAAGGATGGGGCCAAAACAAAATGTGAAAATGCAGGGGTTGCTCTATGTTTTAATTTAAGCTCAATGAATTGGACTATTTTAATAGTAATGTGAATATATTTCTACTTTACTCTATTAAGAAAGGAAGGTCTTATGTCGATGGCAGACCAGGTAAAACTATGTTGCTGCAAGCCTTAGCTCCCTGATAGGGTTAGACAAAAACAAAATGAACAAGGGGTGGTTCGCCTTTCAGTATTAACTTTCAGTACGTTATAGAATAACTAATTCTAAGCAACTTTGCAATTGGCCATCATTTTTTCTTTTTCTATAGTTTTTGAACTGCCTTCTTTTAGACTCTTTCCAGTTTTCAAATGGGGGTCGCGGTCTCCATTAAAAAAAAATGCTCTTTAAGGCTACACATTTATTGTTATTGCTACTTTTTATTACCCATCTTTCTATTCAGGCCCCCATATATTCATATTCCAGACTCTTTGTTAAATCAATGCATGGTTTGGACCCTAGCAACCAGACTGCAAAAATCTTGTATTATGAGGTTTCAATGTATTAATTATAATGGAATATTTATATTTATGCACTGTGGAACTTTGTTGGAAGAAATGTACAGGTATTGGACCCATTATTCAAAAAGGACTCAATTTTATCCAAATAATCCAACTTTTTAAACATTTTCCTTTTTCTCTGTAATAATAAAACAGTAGCTTGTACTTGATCCCAGCTAGATATAATTAATCCTTACTGGAAGTAAAATCAGCCTATTTGGGTTTATTTCATGTTTCAGGTTTTTTTTAGTAGAGTTAGGCTTACATACATGGCCGTTTTTTCCTGCGATCCCCTGCATTGTGCTTTCTTCTGTTCAGCCACAGGGGAACGCAGGAGTAGATTCACTCAATTATTGTGAAGGGGGCTATACTCACACAGTGCCAAACGCAGGTGAAATGCAACATGCTGAGTCCCAACCTGAGTTTGGCGCTTACATGCGTCTTGTGTGAGTACAACCACCTTTACCCCCTGCGGCTGAACGGAAGAAAGCACAATGCAGGGGAGCACAGGAAAAAATGGCCGTGTGTAAGAGCCCTTAAGGTACAAGGATCCAAATTATGGAAAGATTCTTTATCCGGAAAACCCCAGGTTCTGAGCATTCTGGATAACCGGTCCCATACCTGTACCTGTGCACTTCATTGGCCAGATGTCGATTGGGAAGGCTTAAAATTCCCGTCGGATCAAGGACTGCATCGGTTCATTGAGCCCTAGGGCCCACGATCAGATCAGCCCAATATTGCCATCCTTAAGGTGGGTATATCGGGGAGAGATCTGGGCGTTTGTCAGACATTTGCCCCTACTAACAAGTCCTATAACAACAGCTGTAGTCATTAGTATTCTTGATAAATTGGGCTACATAAAAACATGCTCTGAATTGGGGGGTTATAGTTCCACAACAGCAGACTGGTTGCAAATCTGACTTCTCAGTACCAAAGTTAAAGGATAAAGCTGGTCATACATGATAAGATCTGCCTGTTTGGCAAGGTCGTCAAACAAGTGAATCTGACTCCAATATGTCGACCAAAAGGTGGGTGATATCTGGCTAATCCTATTGTTCATTCCTACGGCCAAACAATTGTATTACAATGACAGGCATACCAGCCGACGGGACGAGGATCAGCTAGCTGATGCGGTCCTCAATTGGGTGGGAAAATCAAACCTGCCCAATTGAGATCTGGATGGTTTTTGGCCAGATATCGGTCTGGGAGGCCTGTTGGAGGGCGCCATACACTGGCAGAGAAACCGCCAAATCGGTCTAAAGGACCCGTATATGACCACCTTAACTCCCTGAGCAACAATGTGAATATGAAAGAATCACTTGTCTTTACTAATTAGAAATGATTTGGGACACGTGAGGTTCTGCAGCAGCCGTGGTCTATATAGTGTCTATATGGTGGAAACTTTGTATCCACAGTGACACACTGTTGCACAATAGCAGCAATACAAATATACAGACTCGCAGAAACCAACTGATGATTGTGTGACTTCCTTAATATGTCAGGTGAGTTATTAGCGAGGAGCTGTCTATCAGGGAGACCTTTCACCAGGTAGGACAAGGCGCTACGTCATAAAGTGTGTGAAAGTGGCAGATCCCCAGCCCTTATGAGGAATCCTTCCATTGACTCGCAGCATCACGTACGTGACAAAGCTCACACACTGGGACTGCTGTATCCCAGAGTAATGAGCAGCAGCTCCGAGCTCATAGGGAAACCACAAACAACTGCAATGAGAAATGCTCCTTAACTCAAGGGATGATACTAATCAATTACCGGTACATTACAAGCTATATAAATACATGTTAATAATATTAATAATAATACAAGTGCAGAACTGCACAGTAAATGCAGTTACATAAGTGCAAAACTGCATAGTATATATACAGTTACATAAATGTAAATCTGCACGGTATATATACAGTTATATTAGTGCAAAACTGCACAGTATATATACAGTTATATTAGTGCAAAACTGCACAGTATATATACAGTTATATTCGTGCAAAACTGCACAGTATATATACAATTATATTAGTGCAAAACTGCACAGTAGATATACAGTTATATTAGTGCAAAACTGCACAGTATATATACAATTATATTAGTGCAAAACTGCACAGTAGATATACAGTTATATTAGTGCAAAACTGCACAGTATATATACAGTTATATTAGTGCAAAACTGCACAGTATATATACAATTATATTAGTGCAAAACTGCACAGTAGATATACAGTTATATTAGTGCAAAACTGCACAGTATATATACAGTTATATTAGTGCAAAACTGCACAGTATATATACAGTTATATTAGTGCAAAACTGCACAGTATATATACAGTTATATTAGTGCAAAACTGCACAGTATATATACAGTTATTAGTGCAAAACTGCACAGTATATATACAGTTATATTAGTGCAAAACTGCACAGTATATATACAGTTATATTAGTGCAAAACTGCACAGTATATATACAGTTATATTAGTGCAAAACTGCACAGTATATATACAGTTATATTAGTGCAAAACTGCACAGTATATATACAGTTATTAGTGCAAAACTGCACAGTATATATACAGTTATATTAGTGCAAAACTGCACAGTATATATACAGTTATTAGTGCAAAACTGCACAGTATATATACAGTTATATTAGTGCAAAACTGCACAGTATATATACAGTTACATAAGTGCAAAACTGCACAGTATATATACAGTTATATTAGTGCAAAACTGCACAGTAGGTATACAGTTATATTAGTGCAAAACTGCACAGTATATATACAGTTACATAAGTGCAAAACTGCACAGTATAAGGCTACACACTGGCACAATTGGCACAGACCAGCACAATTGGCACAATCCGTATGATCGGAGGCACAAAGGCACAGATTAGCACTATAGATACATAAAGACAGGGTAATCATGGGGATTTATAAACCACAAGGGTCAAATAATCCCAGCCTGACAAAAAGCCACAAAACAATCAGTCCATACAGACACACAGGAGTGATGGAAAAAGACTAAAGCAAACACAGGACAAGTCTGCCACATATAGAAATAGACTGGGTACTGTATGACACCTATAATGTATTTTTACTGTATGTAAATGTCATGGGGGAGGGCAATATTCAATAGTGGACATGGTACTACATTTCCCAGCATCCTAGGTTATACAGAAGCACATCCAGCCATACATATTAGTGCTGGGACTCTCAGGGAGAGCAGCTGCACTATCCTCTATCGGCTCAGGGCGAAACCACAATACAGGGGAGCCACGGGTCCCACCATATTGCAGGACACACCAAGACTGGCTCAGTGGGGACTCCACGGACACGAACACCTACCAGCTCAGTCGCAGCCTCTAGATATGCAGATGTGAGTCGCAAATCTACTCTCAGTAGTCTACAGATTCGGTCACACGTCTTCCAACCCCCACGGTTTAGCACAGTCCCTCCGATCAGGCGCAGAGTGAGCGTTCGGTTAGATTCCCCTAGGGAGCCGCTGTACAACAACTGGATGTGATGCCTCTCACCTTACTGTACGAGCAATATCTACCGCAGCCCTGATTGGGGAAGCGAGTGTAGGGGCTGGACTACACACTCACTTGTAATTGGCTGTCTAGAACTTCACTTACAAAGTCCATTCCACGTGGACGTTCTTGCCCCTAGTGGTAGATATGAGATACTGCAGTGTGATACTAAGTAGCTGTTTTAAAGAACGTGACGTGGGCTCTTGCGCTGAATGAAGGGCTGAGGTTGGGAATGGGATGTCCGGACTGACTGAGAGTGGCACCGCCTTATATTTGGGGTTTCACAGCAGAACCTTAATGAATACAATCAGGGACTGTTAAATGAGCATAGTGGTATAACTAGATGTTATTGGGTCCTGCAGCAAATTCATTTTAAGGCCCCAAACATATGCAGAGATTGTCCTGTTCTACCAATACATTTTGAAATTGCCTCATGGGGCCCTTTATACTTCCTGTGTCCCCCTGCAACCGCAGGGTCTGCCTCCTCTGTACTTACGTCTCTGACTTTAGCATACCTCCCAACATTTTGGAAGTAAAAAGAGGTACGAAAATTTTTTTTCCGCACGTAGCGCAGCAATTTATATGACCACACCCCTTTCTGTGGCCACACCCCCTAATTACCATGTTTGTTTTACAAAATTTGGCAGGTTATGAAAGTTTGAAAATATTTCTCCTTATCTAAACTGTGTTTTTGTGTCTCAAAATTGTTACAAAGTATCTTATTTGCACCTGTTAGCTGTTCTGGGCTCTCGGCTAAAAGCCAATTAAGTGAGAAACTTTGTTTCTTTTTCTGGCTGTTCAGTGCAGAGAAAAGAGGGACTTTCCAGTAAAAATGAGGGACTCCGGGTTGAGCTGTCAAAAGAGGGATTGTCCCTCCGAAAAAGGGACAGTTGGGAGGTATGCTTTAGTGATGCCAGCCCTCAGCACCTTGGTTACTAGACCCAGGGCCGCCATTAGAAATCATGATGCCCCGTACAACAAAACCGTTAAAACACCACCGTTAGCGCTAAAAAAAGGTAACCCTTCCCCCACACACTCAAGTTATAAAAAGCTATTGATGGTCAGGGCCCCCTTATAGATTAAAAAAAAAACTGTGGCACCAGGGCCCCCATAAACATTTTTTATTTATCTATTTTTTTAAATGGTGGTCAGGCCCCCCTACGAGTTAAACAAATAATTGGTGGTCAGGGCCCCCCCCTATAAGTTAAAAAATAAAACATTGGCGCCAGGGCCCCCATAAAAATCTTTTAAAAAAACATTGGTGCCAGGACCCCACTTAAAAATTACAAAAATATTGGGTCCCCAGAAAATATTTTTTTTAAAAAAAACATTGGTGCTAGGGCCCCCCTTACAAGTTAAAAAAAATTGGGGTCCCCGGAGAATATTTTTTAAAAAACATTGGTGACAGGGGCCTATAGAGTATTAAAATAATACATTGGTGGCCAGGGGATTAAAAAAAAAAAACACACTTCAGGAATTCCATTTTGGCTGTTTTCATGACTTTGGTTTTTTTTTTCGCCACTTCAATTTCGGCTGTTTTCGTGACTTTGGGTCAGGTCCGGACTGAGAATTTAAATAGGCCCTGGCATTTCAGGTACACAGACGCCCAATCAGCCCACACAGAGGCCCAAAGCCCCCACTAGCCAACTAAATAGTGACTTTCTATGGGACCTTATAGCAGCCCCTCTGGCATTTGCCAGAACCCACAGATTGCCAGTCTGGGCCTGCTTTGGGTCTTTTCGCCACTTCGGGACTTTGGCTGTTCCCGACTTCAGGAGAGGAGTGGAGATGTGGCATGGCTAGGGTTGCCACATTTACTAAAAAATATTACCGGCCAGTGGGGGGCGGGCACCAAAAGAGGGTGGTCCATGATGCAAAAATGGGGCGGAGCTACATGGTGTACTGCAAAAAGGGGCCGAGCAACATCGCAGAGATGTCCACAGCGCTGGAAAAAAGGGTAAGTTCTGTGCGAATTGGGGGCAGGCCATGGGCTTTTTTTAAAGGGTATTACAAATTACCGGCAACTGCATTGCCAGTAAATTTGTAATACCAGCCCCGGCCTTGGCAGGTGTTTTACCGGCTAGGCCGGTAAAATACCAGCCGGGTGGCAACTCTAGGCACGGCTTCGGCACTGTCAAGGGGGGCCCGGCTATTTTGAAAAGTGCAGCACAGCCAGGCCCCCCTTCAGGCCTGGGCCCAACAGCAGTACCCCCTGTGTCCCCCTGATGGTGGCCCTGACTAGACCTCACCCCCCACTGGCACTTAGTAAGGATTTAGGCCAACTGGACAGACAGAGTAAAACACGAATCTTAATCAGACGGAGACATTAGCAGAAAGGAAAAGGGAAATAATGTTGTTAGTTAACATTTCCTTTAGATGAATATAACATTAAACAATGAATTTATAGTGGCCCTTAGTTAAAACTATGTACAGTCTTTTCCCATGAGCCATATAGAACTGACAACCAATGATTGCATTTCTGCATCTGAGCCCAATAAAACAGCATTCCCCAAAAACTTCATTCTATAATCTTCCTGGAAGCAGGAGCAGATTCATGTGCAGGCTCTATAGCAAGACTGGACTGGGAGTCAAAATAGCCCCTGGCATTTCAAGTACACAGAGGCCCAAACAGCTTCCCATCAGCCCAATAAATAATGACTGTCTATGGCACCTTACAGAAGTCCTTGTGGCATGTGCTAGAACCCACAGATTGCCAGTCTGTATGGATGTAGCCTAGGGGCCCCACATGTCATTAATACACCACTCCCTGCAAGCTTCCCATTACTGAGATTTTTGATACAAATAAATTAATTGTGGATTTGATGCTCGTGTCCATTCCGATATAATATAATTAATATAAGTGCTATACTACAATCAATGAATTTGCTGTGGGGCCCATTAACATCTAGTTATGCCACTGGGTACCAGTAATAGCAATGCCAGTATGATCTGGGCACCCAGTATCTGGCAGTTTCAAAGAGTCTCATTGCCCAATCATATTGAAGGAAACAAACCTGCTGACCTAACTGATCTTTTTATCAGCACCTGTGTAAAAAAAAAAAAACCTGTGATTCACCCTGTTTAAAACTTCCTCATTTAATCATTAGCCAGAAATTATCCAGAAGTCGTGTGTTTTATTATATGAAATTTGTATCTATACTCTCCACTGATTTGTGTAACCTATACACATGTACCAGTGCAAAGCTTAGAATCCTGGGTAACAATCTTTTAAAGGACTGGTAACAACAGAAACTGCAAGGGTTTTGTATGTATGTATACACTTTATCTGTATCATGTACAATATCCTGGCAATAAGAGTGTGTTTGCTTTTTTTTTATCTACACAAATAGGTTGCTGTGAAGCCATTCAATAAGAATAGGGCAATAGGGCAGACATCCATATAGCAGGTTCGTTTTAGAACTTAACTAGGCAAATAAAAAGAAGTCACGTGTCTTCCAGGCCTGTCTCACAACAACTATATCATGAAAACCTCTCTTGTATTATAGGAACTTTTAGTTGTAGGTATTAGTGGATGAACAGATACTAACTTAAGGTAATCACCTTAAAATGAGTTGTATTTTAAGACAATTTGCATTTGGTGTTTGTTTAGTAGGGATTTTTTAATGCTTTAACTTTTTTTTACTCTGCAACTCCTCAATATGGAATTTTAAAGGGGTGGTTCACCTTTAAGTTAACTTTTAGTGCGTTATAAAATGGCTAATTCTAAGCAAATTTTCAGATGGCCTTCATTATTATTATTTTTGATTTATCTGCCTTCTTCTTCTGACTCAGCTTTCAGAAGGGTGTCCCTGACCCCATCTAAAAACAAATGCTTTGTAAGACTTAGGGATGCACTGAATCCACTATTTGGGATTCGGCCGAATCCCCGAATCCTTATGCACCGAATCCACTATTTGGGATTCGGCCGATACCGAACCGAATCCGAACCCTAATTTGCATATGCAAATTAGGGGTTTGAAAGGAAAAAGTGGAAAAAAATTTATTTTCTGACAAAAAGTCACGTGATTTCCCTACCTGCCCCTAATTTACATATGCAAATTAGGATTCGGATTCAGTTCGGCCTGACACAAGGATTCGGCCGAATCCGAATCCTGCTGAAAAAGCCCGAATCCTGGCCAAATCCCGAACCGAATCCTGGATTCGTTGCATCTCTAGTAAGACTACAAATTTATTTTTATTGCTGCTTCTTATTATTCATCTTTCTATTCAGGCCCTCAGGCTTACTTGGACCCCAGCAACCAGATTGCTGAAATTGCAAAGTGGAGAGCTGCTGAATAAAAAGCTAAATAATTAAAAATCCACAAATAATAAAAAATGAAAACCAATTGCAAATTGTCTCAGAATAGCACTCTCTGCATCATACTAATAGTTAATCAAAAGGTGAACAACCCCTTTAAATAAAAAGACATATTTTTACTGTATGGCAGGCATTATTGGCCCTTTAATTCCCAGAGCCTGCTTCATTCTATGCTGGTTGCATTGTAAGGAGCCACTTAGAACCAACTACTTTACATTGCAAAAGGCTTGCCCTTGCCCAATATAGGCACCATTATGATTTTACTGTAGGCACCAAGGGCCACATGATTGTTAAGTGTATGTCCAGCTGAATACTGGGCAGATTTTACCCTGCAGTAGTAACACCTAGCAACCAATCAGTAAATAGCTTTGACAATTATCGAACTGTAGTAATAGGTAATTGGCTAAATGAGTGAATCAGAACAATAATATTAGAAGTATCAAATATTTTCCTTTATTTACAGTATAGAACATGATTCAAACTAATATCAACATTTCTTGTCACAATCATTACTCTGTGTACTGGAGCAGAGTATTTGCATAGTTGTTACTCGCAGTGTCTGTACAAAGCATAAACCTGCTGCGCTTCCCAGCTACCTGCAGAAAAATGGCTGTGAGACAATCTGAGTGCTCCTTTTGTTATGCAGCCAAGCAGAGTGATTTAGATCTAGCATTGTTACTTTATGGCACCTTCATCCGGGCAGATGACATGAAAAATGACTTGGACGTGATCACCTTAACTCGGCAGGTAGGGCACGTCTGTTTCTTGCACAGCCACTTTCCGATGCACTGTGGAATCAAAAGAGAATGTTTTAGCTGCGTAAGGGCTCTTCCACGTGGGTGTTTTTTTCAGAAGACGATAGAATATAGGTTTGCGTTTGGAGCTGACAATAACACACTTATGTGCATTTGAAAAAACATTAATCAATATATGCATTTGTATGCATTCAGCATGTTCTGCAATCCTGGAAGCGGTGAAGTAACTAGATATTACTGGGCAACTAGGGTTGCAACCTGGCCGGTATTTTGCCGGCCTGGCTGGTAAAAATGTTGCATGATTGCAATGTAAAGTATAGGGAAAAACCATAAAAAAATATTTTTTTCTAGAAAAGGTGGCAACCCTACCCACAACCAATTCATTCTAGGGCCTCAAACCATTGGTAAGCTGGACTGTTATCCCAATATACATTGCAATTGCTCACTAATTAGGGCCTTACTGGGCCCCCCACACTTCTGGGTCCCTTTGC
The DNA here is from genome assembly GCA_038501925.1 of Xenopus petersii. Classification (NCBI taxonomy): domain Eukaryota; kingdom Metazoa; phylum Chordata; class Amphibia; order Anura; family Pipidae; genus Xenopus; species Xenopus petersii. The sequence continues at coordinate 168,773,335 of CM076674.1, forward strand.
GACTGCAGGGTCTGCTTCCTCTGTAGTTATGCCTCTGCCTAGGTGGTGCCCTGCAAGGATGCCCCAGCTCCACCCAAACCACCCTAATACTGCTCCTGACCCGCCCTACCCAATTGTTACTCATGCTGGGAACCTTTACCAGGTCTCTTACTGACAAGCGTTTTTACCTGTGCTCGCCTGCGTTCCGTTTTTCTGCATTAAGCCGCAGGAATCAACGCATTACATTATTTCCAATGGGGCTGTATTCACACAGGTGTGTGTAAGCGCCGAACGCAGGAAAATTGCAGCATGTTGCGTCTCAACCTGCGTTCGGCGCCTACACGCGCCTGCGGGAGTACAGCCCCATTGGAAAAAATGTAATGTGTCTATTCCTGCGCTCCCCTGTGGCTGAATGCAGAAAAACAGAACGCAGGGGAGCGCAGGTAAAAACGCTCGTCAGTAAGAGCCCTTAATGAGGCGAGCTGAGAAACTAGTTACTTTAAGAGCTTTAACTTTAAGGGTAAGGCCACACTGGGCGTTTTGGGGAGATTTGGTCGCCTGGCGACTAATCACCTCGTCTTTGCTGCGACCAATCTCCCCAAACGCCTTCCCTCACTCTGCTAAAATGAAAAAACGCACGGAGCTAATCACACGCAGTGATTCGTTTTCCAAAGTCACTTCGGGCGCCACCCCCTGGGAGATCGCATTTCCACTGTATCTACATGCGCAAGGAGAATATATATATGTACTGTATAATCTATACACTGTAATAAATTCAAGGAACCCTATGCCAAAAATGTTGTACTTAATAACAGTAGTGCTAGGGGCACAATTAAAGGGGTTGTTCATCTTTAAATGAACTTTTAATATGACGTGAGAGTGATCATTTTCCATTGGTTTTCATTTTTTATTATTTGTGGTTTTGCTTTTTATTCAACAGCTCTACAGTTTGCAATTTCAGCAATCTGGTTGCTGGGCCCAAATTAACCTAGCAACCATGCACTGATTTGAATGAGAGGTTATAATATGAATAGGAGAGAGCCTGACTACAAAGATAGTAATAAAAAGTAACAATAACAATATATTTTTGTAGCCTTAAAGATGTTTTTTATATGACCTTCATTTGAAAACTGGAAAGAGCCAGAAGAAGAAGGCAAATAATTCAAAAACTATAAAGCCAACAGCAATTTGACTATGCAGACTGAGGCATGTCATGTCCTCTAAGCAGTTCTTACTAACCAATATAGTGTATAGGCCATCAGTACCTCTTTATGAAATCTGTGCATGCAGTGAAGTTGCCAGATACTGCCAGCATGCAGGTCATCATGACATATAACACACGGATCCTCATCTTCATCCTTTAAGGGAACAAAAACCACAATCAATGTCATTAGCCGAGATATACTCGTTTGACTAAACAAAACAAGGAAACACAGACTACACATACCAGCCTGAGGCACTAACCATCTGACGAGGGAAAATCATTTTTTGGTTGACATTTGAGAGGTAAATGACACAATGTAAATGAATTAAAAGGGTTACGATCAAGATGCAAAAGAAGGACAAATGGTGGATATGAAAATGTGCCATTACAAAGTGTACATAGAAGGTTACATACACATGGAGAGTTTATTCTAACACAAACACACATGCAGTGGTGTCTTTCTATTTACTGTATATTGATAGGTGATGGGTGGTATGACTGCATCACATGGTGCACCCTATTATGCTAATGAACCGTACAAACCCAAGCACCCATTCTAAGTACTGTACAATTAGAAAGCAATTAAATGCCTCTGATCTGTTCAAAAAATCTCTGTAGGCTATGAGCCATTTTTTTATGGAAACCAGTGAACATGTCACCAAAGGTCTCTTCAAGAACTAAATCATCCACTTGCCTTTCACCACTAAAGCCAGTCTGGCAGATTAGCCTCTAAGGGGGTTCTAAACCCAGAATTTTTGGATTAGAATGAATCCTGAATTCTCCAGAAAAGTTTTGGCAGAATCTGAGAAAATTCAGCAGCCCAGAATTCAGCCAAATCCTGCAAAAAATGCTGCCATTTATCCAGCGTCGGAATGGGGTGTCCGGGCCCACCAAGGCTGCCACCTTCGGGGTTCCCCACCAGAGTCATGAATTCCCGTTGCCAGCATTAAACACCACCCCACCCCTGACACTGTGCCTTTTATTTCGCACTTGCAGCAGCTGCCATGGCTGTGACAGGCGGTGAGGCAATGGAGCACCCAAAGTTCCTGGTAGTCATCAGGTACCTGGGTTAGCAGGTCCCACAAGCACCAGGGCCCACCCCAATGACCCACTGGCCTAGTCTAACCCTGCATTTATCAAAATCTTGAACTGGGTCCTGGCTTGGGTGCATTCCTACTAATCCAATCACTAGCTGATGGGTTTTAAGGTGTACGGTTGTACACCTTAAAACGCATCAGCCAGTGACTCATCCTAAGGTGACCAGCTGGAAGAGCTAAAACAATAGCATTCCAAAACCAAATAAAGAACGCAGGGACTACTGGCCCATGCAACTGCAAGTCAATATTGCTGCAGTACGTACCACTGACATTGTGCCAACTCTCAAATTTTGCGAAACTCTAGTAATTCGTGTCTTGCTGAACTTTCAAATACAAAGAAATGGGTTGTTGTTCAATGGGTAATTGAAGTTTTAATATGTTACAGAATTCGGACAGTGCCAAATATCTGTTTGAGATAGGGATGCACCGAATACACTACCGGTATATCAAATTCGGCCAAACCCCCAAATCCTTCGTGAAAGATTCGGCCATATACCGAACCGAATCCGAACCCTAATTTGCATTTACAAATTAGGGGTTGGAAGGGGAAAACATTTTTTACTTCTTTGCTTTGTGACAAAAAGTCGCGGGATTTCCCTCCCCGCCCCTAATTTGCATATGCAAATTAGGATTCGGTTCGGCCGAATCCTGCTGAAAAAGGCCGAATCCTGGCCGAATCCCGAACCGAATCCTGGATTCGGTGCATCCCTAGTTTGAGATTACGCTACAGTTCATACAATAACACAACAGATGGATGTTAAGGCAGGTGCCCTCAGACTCTCTGTGTATTAAAAAGTCTTTCCCGTCAGCTTCAGCCAGAGATAATAAACAAAATAATATACAAATGAGGTTTAGGGTAAAACAAAACAAAACAAATGTTTACATAAATGGCCCCAACCCAGCTACACAACATCCTCATTTTTCAAACTAGGATGTGATATCTCTCATCATTAATTGCCCTGCTAGTTTAACCGTACAATATAGTTACCCATGTTATAAAATGTATGCAAGGGCTCTTTCTGGCAGCAGTTTTGGTTAAAAGACGAATGAATAAAAAAATAATAATAATTAACAGAACACCAATGATTTGAGTAAGTCACATCAGGGCTGTAAACTTGCTAAACCAGTCTTTGCATTGTGTCACTTAGAAAAGCATGTAAGAGACGTATTTCATTTTAAACAACAAAAAATGCCTCTTGCATTGCCTTAAAACTTTGATATTGAAAATGACTCTAATGCTCCCCTATGTACTGTAAATGTATAAAAGATCTGAAGGCTCAGTATTAAAAAAAGCATCTCCACCAGATTTATGCCTTGATTTACTCCAAAAAAAAGCATTTCCATGGGCTTGTTGAACGTGGATTTGATTAATATTGATTGAGTCCAATGGAAAAATTATATGAAAATTGCCCATAGCAATATCCCAGAGTTGTAAAGGCAACAGGAGGAATTTGAGAGCACTTCCCTAGTGATGACACAGGCACATACTGGATAGACACATATGGAGCCAGGATAGCTTGTTAAACAGGTTTTTATTAAAGGATCTAAAAAAAATGAAAACCATAATTATCACATTAGCACTTGAGTAATTATAAGAAGTGGGTTGAAATGGTGATATTAAAGGGCTGGTTCACCTATAAGTTAACTTTCAGAATGTTATAGAATAGCTCATTCTAAGCAGCTTTTCAATTGGTCTTCATTATTTAACTTGTATAGTTTTTTAATTATTTGCCTTCTTTTTCTGATGCTTTCTAGCTTCCAAATGAGGGTCACTGACCCCATCTAAAAAACAAATGCCCTGTAAGGCGAACAATGTATTGTTATTGCTACTTTTTATTACTCGTCTTTCTATTCAGGCCTCTCCTATTCATAGTCCAGTCTCTTATTCAAATCAGTGCATGGTTGCTAGGGTAATTTGGACCCTAGCAACCAGATTGCTGAAATTGCAAACTGGAGAGCTGCTGAATAAAAAGCTAAATAACTCAAAAACCACAAATAATAAAAAAAAAATGAAAACCAACTGCAAATTGTCTCAGAATATCACTCTCTACATCATTCTAAACGTTAATTTAAAGGTGAACAATTCCTTTAATGATTAAATGTAAATTTAAGCAGGATAGGAGTTGAGATTTTCAGTAGCCTGAGAGCCTGAGGTCACCTCTCATCAATATGAATACATAGACAACAGAAACAAATATATAGGAAGCAAAACAGAAGGCAGTGACGGTCCAGTAGACTTAGCAGCTAATGGAGCAATGCATTTGGAAGGGTTAGAAATCACATGCATGTGGAACAATTAACACATATAAAAGACTGCAATGAAACATGCAACAAGTGAGTTTTATCTCATAGTTATCCCTTTGGGCAGGGAGGGGGCAACCTATGGACTTGGAGCTTCAAATCTTGCAGAAAGTCATCCCTCAGCATTTCCCTAGCCACAGGGGAACACAATAATTATCACATTTGTTATCTCCGACTTGTTGTGAGCTAAAGGTCTCCACAGACGGAAAGATTTCTCTTGCCGAACGACCGATTTTTAGCGAAGTCCAACCAATCCTTCAAAATTATCGTGCGGTTAGTGGGATTCGAACGATAGAACATCTTACGATTTTTCGGCCGACATCTGTCAGGAAATTGATCGGCCAGGTTAAAAAATCTTTGTCGGCCCCAGTACAATCTATTTTATGTTTGCAGGGCCAAGTAGGCAGCTCCCCTTTGTTTTCCTGGCAAATTGGTCTTTTTAGTTGATGGACAATTCGTACAATTGTTCAGAGATAATCATGGTCTCACGATGATGATCGGATCTTTTAAAAATCTCAACATCCAGCTTAAGAGTGCAAATGTGATCCACTCACACCACAAAGTGTATTAGTAGTAGTAGAGCAACTAGGCTTCCACATGCACTGGAAAATTTAAATAAATATACTTCATTCTTATTCCCACTAACCTGAGCTGTTACTTGACCCATAAAACATATTTATTGACCTGTACCTCCTGGTCCCACCCCTGATCATTTGTAAATCTCTTCTTTCATTGTTATTCTGTCCCAGTATTGTTTCAATGGATATTTACGGGTCTTCATTAGGTTCCAACCCCCCAGATCAGAAGGGCCTGCTTCTTCTATTGTTAGGCCATTGCCACTATCATTCCCAGTTGAAAAAAATAAGATTTTGTTGACCAATCCCCTTATCACCCAGTTTTTACTTTCACTTTAAAAGAAGGTTACCAGATCATTTGATCTGGTAAACCTGATTTCAAAATAATAAGGGGTGCTGTGTGTCCATACTGTCTTCCCAACAGACGCGTACACTTCAAAAAGTTTATTTAGGTACAAATGGAGGTAGCTTTTACCAACACGAACAGCCTTATTTATCAAAAATGTATTTATAAAAGTCCGACCAAACTAGAATCCACTATTATAAAAAAAACACAATTCAATTGGATCAGGGACAAACCTGAAAAAATTAAGCAAAAAATCCTAATCGTACGATTTTTCCCAAGTTGTTTCCTGAGATTTTTTTCCGAATTGCTCGTTTTTTTCAGACTTTTTCCCGAAAAGCCCAAAAGTTGGATTTTCAGGCTTATTCCAGCGCAGGCCATAGAAACCTCCAAATAGAATAGGGACCTCTCGCATTGATTTAAATACAACCTCAGTACATCTGATATGCCGGATTTTCGGATTCAGACTTTTCCATCCTTGGGGTATAATAAAAAGGGATGCACCGAATCCAGGATTCGGTTTGTGATTCGACCAGGATTTGGCCTTTTTCAGCAGGATTTGGATTCAGCCGAATCCTTCTGCCCAGCCGAACCGAATCCGAATTTGCATATGTAAATTAGGGGCAGGGAGGGAATTCGTGTGACTTTTTGTCACAAAACAAGGAAGCAAAAAATATTTTCCCCTCCTCTTCTTGGATTCGGTTCGGTATTCGGCTGAATCTTTTGCAAAGGATTCGGGTATTCGGACGAATCCAAAATAGTGGATTCGGTGCATTCCTAATAATGAAAAAATTTAGGTTTTTTTTCATTAACAATTCTGAGTTTTTGGCATTCGGTCATAGGCTTTGATTAAGTGTTTGTGAAACACAAAACGGGTAAGGCTATCTCCATGTGTAGCTAAAGCATTTTTTACGTGTCTGTTGGGAGGACTGCTCATTGAGTGCCTGCTCTGCACCAATATGGGTTGATCTGCTCCCCTAACTGAATGCTCACAGTGGTGCACCTGGGCCTTTTTCAGACTTTAGTGAGTTATGTTAATTTACTTTGGGACCTTTTACAATCTATATTATTAATAAAACATTTTACTTCCATTTGGCACTTACCCATGTCGGACTCCTTCTTGTTTGGCTAGTTTGCAAATGTGATGCAAGGCTTGGGAATGATGCCCAAACCCAAGTAGCACCACAGAGTACAATATCTCCAGCCTACACTGAGTTGTACTGCCCCCAAACATAGATCAAGGCTGCACAATTATTATTGATAACTGAGCATAGTACAAAGCATTATCATTATCAGCATATTTAGCGTCTTTTTACTGCTTCATCTGTGTTTGTATAATAATTCATTTGCATGACTGTGTTTTAAAGGAGAAGGAAAGGCTTTGTACACTTGGGGGTGCCAAATGTTAGGCACCCCCAAGTGATTGTATTGACTTACCTGACACCCCGGACCATTGCTCCTATCAGCAGAAAACTGCACTGGCCCGGGGTTATACCAGTGAGCACCACAGATCGATTTTCTTCCGTCTTCCTCATTCCTTTGCGCAACTGCTCCTGCACAGTAGAACGAAAAGCTGAACTTTAACTAAAAAGTTTGCTATTTCAATCAACTACACAGGTGTCTGCCCTGGGAAATTTGAAGAAAGCAGAAGCCAGAAGAGGATCGCTCCATGGTGCTCACTGGTATAACCCCGGGCCGGTGCAATTTTCTGCTGATAGGAGCACCAGCCCAGGTTTCAGGTAAGTAAATATTATCATTTGGGGGTGTCTAACGTTTGGTACCCCAACTGTATGAAGCCTTTCCTTCTCCTTTAACAGGATTATGACCCTACAGGAGGGCCATGGCCAGGACACCAGTGAAGAACGGAGGATTGAACCACTGTTGAAACTGCAAGCTGAGTCTGAAACTATAGAAAATAAAACAAGAAAAAAATAATTATACATGTATCTTGTTAAAAATATGCAGCAAGTTAAGGTGTAATGGTCCTTACAAATGCACACCTCCAAATAAAACTGCATAGTCATAATTATGTGAACGAAATGTTCTCTGCAGATATGCATCTTTGAAATCTTTCAAAACCGACGGTCACCAAAGCCTGAAAACCAATAAGCTCAAAACCACATTTGCGCGTCAGAGAGCTTTGTGTTCAAGAACAGGAAAGAGAGTTGAGCACAGTTAGTTTTTCCATTGTTTATTGATCCTTTTTGTCACGAGTTGAGTAGAATCATACAAACATCAGGCACATTTAACCAGGTACATTTAAGCACTAAATAAATAACCAAATGAAAGACTAAGAGAGATGGAGGAATAGAAATATTGCAGTCAAATAAAAGCAATGTATAACAAACAATGGCACTCCAGTGGTTAACGTAAAGCATAACAATATGTACATTACCCAGTGTATAAAGCAATACATTATTAAAGGGGTTGTTTACCTTTTAGTATGATGTAGAGTAGAGTGATATTCTGAGACAATTTGCAATTGGTTTTATTTTTTTTATATTTTTTTAAATCAGCAGCTCTATAGTTCACAATTTCAGCAATCTGGTTGCTAGGGTCCAAATTACCCTAGAAACCATAGATTGATTTGAATCCGAGACTAATATATGAATAGGAGAGGCCTGGATAGATAGAGGAGTAATAAAAAGTAGCTAAAACAATAGATTATAACAGCGATCCTGGCCCCTCCGCCGCCTGAGGCAACAGCAGTTGCTGCTGCCCTCCTGATAACAATAGATTTGTAGCATTTGTTTTTTAGATGGGTCAGCGACCCAACCGATTTGTAAGCTGGAAAGAGCCAAAAACTATAAAAAAGATAATAAAGGACAACTGAAAAGTTGCTTAGAATTGCCCATTCTATAACATACTAAATGATAACATACTAAACATACTAAAAATGATGGTGAACCATTCCTTTAAAGCATAAATACAAAGCTGAACTTTTTATATCAATCATGAGAGAGCTCTTCTGTAGTGATAGGCGAATAAAATATCCAGGCATGGATTCGCGGCAAATACAATTGCCAGGCATGGATTTACGACAAATTTAATTGTTTTGCCGTCTGCAAATAAATTAGATTACCGTAATTGTGGTGAAAAATTAACTGGCAAAAATCCACCGCAGCAAAAAAAAATTAATTGTTGCATGCATAAAATTATCGCGCGTCAAGAATGATTCGGACGCCCATTGACTTCAATTCGCAAATCTTTCTGTAAATTTGTGCTTTTTTCGGCGAATCGAAATGCCACAGATTCGCCCATCACTACTCTTCAGCATTTCTAGCATCAATTCTTGCATTCCATACAGGCAAACAGTGTTCATCTGCTGGTATCCAGTACAATGAAACAATATGAATACAGGGAACTCTCTACTTCTTCTTTGACATTATAATGATTGGCCTAATCATCATAATAAATGATTTATTTCTAATTATAAGCCTGCAGGACAGACAGGTATTGCAACTCTCAGTTCTCACTTTATAAAGGGGGGGGACTGAAGGAGACATTCACCTTCAAATGAACTTATTATAAATGGACCTAGGCAACTTTTCAGCTGGTTATCATTCAAATGGAATTCATTTTAAAATGATTCTGCCTTATTCTTTAGCGCAACTGAAAATGTATCTGGTTAGGGTCAGCGACGCCAGGCAAGAAAAACAAATCTATTTTATTTTAAGCCATAACATTGCAAAAAAAAATATACGTATATATAAAAAAAACAAAAAAGAATACAGTTAGAATACTTCCGTTTACCAGCTTTTAAGGGGCAAGAGCATTTATATCCAGGCACCAGAATGTTTAATGCACAGCCAGGAGGCTTTTTAAAGTGATACTGACACTATAAAACAACTTTTCAAAATATTAATGAACCCAAAACCATTACCATTTTTTTGCTAATAGTTCTGCTTTTGTAAGTAATTGTTACTTGAAGTTCCTACATCTTAGTGTTTTGCCAACCTGACTGTCTCTTCTCAATCTGTCAGTTAGAGTTTCTAATGCTAATGGACTCCTGCTGCACAAATATGGCAGTCCCCTCGTAAAGAAACATGGGGGTAAGAAAGGTAATGTAAAATCATCAAAAAAATACTTTTATGGCAAAATTATAAATAGCATGCAAAGACAATGTTATGATATATGTAAAAAAAGGTTTCATTTCAGGTGTCACTATCTCTTTAAGGAATACCCAATATAGAATCTGCAGGGCCATATGATGTTTGCTACATTATTACTAAAATAATAAAAGGAATGTTCAGCAAACGTAGGGCTAGGAGATCCCAGGTGCTTTACATTCCTAAATGCATACTGTATGTTAGAAAAAACTGTATTCAATGCTGAATAGGAGTGTTTTTCTGTGGCTTATTTCCCCTTGTAGAGAAGCTAAAGTTACTCCAATAAACTCCAATAAATATCTTTTGTATCTGCAGTTGTTATTTATTTATCTGGGGAAAGTTAATTGTTTATCATGTTTCCTTCTCATTTGTCACTTCATGTTCTAAAGCACAGCATATAGGGGTCGCAGACCCCATGGCTGTAGAGGGCCAGCAGAGAGGGAAGCAAGGAAGAACCCCCATGTGTCCAGGGTTGGGAGTCTAGGAATCCCAAGGTATGCCCATAACCTCTTGTTGATAAGCAATTATAGAACACAACAACAGACATTTTGCAGTCCAGACAATGTCCAAGGAAACTAGACGTGAACTGATACCTAGTGATGGGCGAATAAATTTGCTAGGCATGATATTTCCACGTTTCACCGTCAGCGAATAAATTAGAACTGCGGTAAAAAAATCCCCTGCGTCAAAAAGATGTGAGCGTGCGTCAAAATTTTATGTGCGTCAAAATAATTTTGACGCCCATTGACTTCAATGCGTTTCACAAATTTAGCTGTAAATTCGCCCATCACTACTGATACCAGATCAGATGTTTTTGGAGAGTAGAGATGGCTACAAATGACTAGGGATGCACCGAATCCAGAATTCGGTTCGGGAGTCGGTCACCATTTGTCCTTTTTAAGCAGGATTCGGATTCGGCAGACCCGAATCTGAATCGTATTTTGCATATGTAAATTAGGGGTGGGGAGGGAAATCGCGTGCCTTTTTTCCCCCTTCCAACTCCTAATTTGCATATGCAAATTAGGATTTGGATTCGGTTCAGTATTCAGCCGACTCTATCTCGAAGGATTCGGGGGTTCTGCCGAATCCAAAATAGTGAATTGGGTGCATCCCTTCAAATGACCAAGTCAATGTAACTGTACTAATAATACCCCTGAGCAAATGTTATATTTGCATTTTGGCACTTTAATCAAAGACTCCACAAATCCCAACTATCTTAAAGGCCTTTTATATACTTACACCCCCCCAACAGCATTATCTGTACTGGAATAGATTTATGAACAGGCAATGCCCTGTCCAGGGGATGTAGCACATTTGCTTCTTAACATTTCTGTTAGACAAATACAAATTATAATAATAAAAGGAGGTATAAATTAAGGTATGGAGACCCCCTGAGTACTGGAAAGTAGGGATGGGCGAATTTGAACCGTTTTGTTTCGCCAAAAATTTGCCGCCGGCAAAATGTCGCAGACGCCCATTAAAGTCTATTTTATTTTGACGCATGGTGCCATACAAGTCTATGAGCGTCATTTTTTTGGCGAAACAAGGAGAAAAAATTTGCCCATCCCTACTGAAAAGTCATACAAAGTGTGGACATTAACATTACGGTCTAATAACAAAGGATATAGCAGTTACAGGATTAAATATTAATGAATTTTACACATTTCACCTTCATAACAAATGCAATTGCTTCAAGTCTAGTAACTTGTAAGGCAACCAATCAAGAAATAGAATTTACGTCTCAGTTGTTATGAGTTATGAGGCCTGCAAATGTTTAACCTGTTGCAATATTACCCCTCCAAATACTGCTGTATAAAAATGGCAAATATCTTCAACACACGCATAACTAAGATTTAGAATGAATGTAGGAATAGTTTTTCCTTCCATATATTAAATTCCCATTTCCAGAATGACAAAGGAAAAAGATAAATCATTTGCACAAAAATATGCTTTCAGAGAATACAAATTTAACATAAAGGCAAATTATTCAGTTAAGAGAATACCCACAGGATTGTCTGTGCTTTGTCAATAGCTGTAGCAGGTTAGGCTGCTTTTAGACAATTTCTCTGTTTCCAACTTAAAGGGACCATAGGCTTGGCAGCTTTTGCAAGACATCTCACAATATTTTCTTTTTTTTAAATGTGAATATTTTGTACAAGTCAACAGTGTGCCCAGGCCCATTACCATTTTTCCATAAATTGTCAGGTCTACAATTAACATCTGTCCTGGCCATAGTACAGCTGGGCAGTATGTTGTACACTTACAACCCTAATATCCTCTTTACCAATTGTGATAGCAGGTGATTTGGGGAGTTTTAGTCCTTAAAGGGATTCTGTCATGATTTTTATGATATATATTTTTTTATTTCTAAATTACACTGTTTACACTGCAAATAATTCACTCTACAATATCAAATCTAATTCCTGAACCAGCAAGTGTATTTTTTTAGTTGTAATATTGGTGTGTAGGCGCCATCTCAGGTCATTTTGCCTGGTCATGTTTTTTCAGAAAGAGCCAGCACTTTAGGATGGAACTGCTTTCTGGCAGGTTGTTGTTTCTCCTACATAATGTAACTGAATGTGATGCAGTGGGACCTGGATTTTACTATTAAGCGCCAATCTTAGATCTACCAGGCAGCTGTTATCTTGGGTTAGGGAGCTGTTATCTGGTTACCTTCTCATTGTTCTGTTGTTAAGCTGTGGGGGGGGGGTGATAGCACTCCAACTTTCAGTACAGCAGTAAAGAGTGACTGAAGTTTATCAGAGCACAAGTCACATGACTGGGGGCAGCTGCGTAACTGACAATATGTCTAGCCCCATGTCAGATTTAAAAATTAAATGTCAAAAAATCTGTTTGCTCTTTTGAGAATTTCAGTGCGGAATTCTGCTGTAGCAGCACTTTTTTTTTTGCTGCGTTTTTTTAAAAAAAAAACGTTTTTCCCATGACATTATCCCTTTAAAAGCCCACATTGTTTTGCCCTATCCCTTTTTTAAAGGCCATGTAAAGTCTAAAATAGAATAAGGCTAGAAATGCTGTATTTTGTATACTAAATATAAACATGAACTTACTGCACCACAAGCCTAATTAAACAAATAATTTATGCTTTCAAAGTTGGCTACAGGGGGTCACCATCTTGTAACTTTGTTAAACATCTTTGCAAGACTAAGACTGTGCACATGCTCAGTGTGGTCTGGGCTGCTTAGGGATCGTCATAAACAAAGCTGCTTTAGTTCTGCATGGCTGGGAAGTAAGGTGGGGGCTCCCCCTGCTGTACATAAGTATGATTGTTTCCCTGCTCAGCAGTTAGGGACCGTCTGACAATTCCTATCCAGACGGAGAATTTCACTGCATACAGTCAAGTTGCATTTAAAAACGGTACACATTTTTTAATTAAAGTATATTGGAGATAGGTTTCTTTTTCATTAAAGAAAGTAAAAATGGGATTTTATTTTTTTGCCTTTACATGCCCTTTAAGCTGGTTAGAAAGTTTGTGATGAACCACTTATGTCAATGAATGTTCTTCTACTATCTACAGAACAGAAACAAATAAATCATTTATTCATTTAAATTAAAGAAACAAATAGCACTTTACCACTTGGGTATGCTCAAGGATAGGCATGGTGCTGAAGGATCCTATGAAGACCTCTATCTACCAGTAGAGATGGAGTAATGAAACAGACAGGCAGATCTTACCCAGAAAGCAGGGTCTCAAGGCCAAATGAACAGATTAGCTACCTGACAAACTGTCTGAGGCCCAGTAAGGTACCCGAGGAAATCCTGAGATTGCTGACCTGCAGACAGGCTGAAGTACAAGGCCAGAACTCTACCATTATCAGTGTAAAAGGAACAGGTTTTGTTTATGCCATCTATAATATGTGTGAGAGCTCTTTGGTGGAACTCTTGCACATGGTTTTGTTTGGATACCTGTCCTACGGATTTTGAGGACAGTAGGCCATTGGAGATTTCGATTCATGCAATTTCTTGAGTCCAGCAGGTAATATCCAGACTGAATAAGTAATAATAGAGAGAACATTTTAGATATAATGTTCTATGGAAAGCTAGTGATGGTGAAAGTATTATCAAATGAGGATTATTATAGAGTTGGTGTGACAAATACATGGCTGCAGTCTGACAGGTTTGTAGACCTCTCAGGAGAAGGTCTGAGAAGGTTTATAGATACTAGTATGGTGGTGGGAGAAGGAAGTAAGTGGATTAGATATGAACGGATGGCAGTAGTTTGGGCATTATGGAGAAAGAAAGGCAGGGCCACCATCGAGGAGGGAGACAGAGAACTGCTGTCCTGGGCATGAAGACATCTTCAGTGAAAGGGGGCCAAGCTGCATTGAGAAATGTACGCAATTTACACTGTAGGTTACATAAGTAGTTATGCGAAAACATTACATAGCTTCTGCAAAAACTACCCCGACTTGCATAATGTATAATGTATGTAGAAGCTTATACTGTATAACTTATGTAGTGGCTTACAGAATTCATGTAAATGAAGAAGAAGAGCAGAGGCGCATGGCAGGCGCAAATTCAACCCAATGAACTGAATTACTTTTTAGCACACAATTCATTTTAACTATTTCTTTGAACTACTTATTATAGTAACATCATTTATATTTATATTGGGATCTATTATCTATATATACAGAATTATATGATGAGCACCCTGGAGAAAAAAGTCCTTCTGAAAACAATGATGACCAGTCAGCAAAGCATGCCACCCTCCATAAATAGCCAAATACCCAGCTCTACCAACTGCATACTGACCTAGAAATCATGTACCCTAACCCTATGCATAAGCTTGAAAGCCCTACATGATAATGGTAATCTTAGTGCAGGAATATGATACATTTGGAGGAAGGGTCCAAAGATATCAAGAACTTTTGTGACGTAATTCAGATAATGTTACAGTCCTGTTTTCCAAAACATAAATAGCTTCTGTACAAAGTGAAGTTTTATAAAAGTCTGGTATAAGGTGAAATAAAGTTTTAAAGATTTGAACAAATCCTTCTTGACGCAGTGGTCTTGGAACCACTGTGGTCTTGGAGCTGCCAGTGAATTTGCAGATACCTTCTTGTGGTTAAAAAAAAGGTCTCTTGTTTACAGAGAGAAAGATTTGTTTCCCCAGGGATGCCTTCCCTCTAATTAGAGAGTACAGTACATTTGTCCTTCTTATGCATGACTTGATGTTTTAATTAGGTCTTCCTTACACAAAGTGATTAATGGTATATGATGGCAGAAAAATAGATTAATGAGATACACTTTCTCAATGGATTAATATCAAACACAGCAGGTTACTGAAAAAACACCAGGTTGTCTTTATAAAGGCACCTAATGAGCAATATATACATTACAAATTAAACAAATGCATCCCATATCCCCTGTACAGGTAAATGCACATTCTCAAACGTCTGTAAAGTGTTCTGTAATGTCTAAAATGTATTACTTTTTCTATAGGCAGCCCTCAACCAGGAGGACAATGTCTAGTGTTGCTAAGTGGATCTGTGATGTAGTGAAGAAAAATCATCACTCAGAGGGAGCATAAAGCTAGAGCCTGACCAGTAAGGTCCAGTATTGGGAATTACATGATGGGCCTAGTCATAATATCAACTTCAAATGCCCAACTTGCTGTTTAATTCATATCAATTGTTGTCTGTTTTAGGTCAACAGTTCCTGGAAGGCGAAAGAGTGCCATAGACCCCTATTATCATTGGGCTTCTGGGAGCTGTTACTGTTGTAGGGGAGAGTTTACCCAGATGTAGAAACCCAAAGCAACCACAACAAATGGTACCTGTTGAAAGGTTGCTATGAACTGTAGCTAATTACAGTTTATTAGCACTTGTGCATTTTTGTGATTTTATCATCATCATTTCATGTGATGAGAACACATGACATATGCCCTATGAGGCCTACCTTGAAACCAGCCATTAAGAAAAATTTTAGGCCTTACCTAAAAATAGGATATATTTTTTTCCATTTAAAGCAGAATTACAGTCTACAAAATTGTAATTGTTTTCAAGCCTACACATCAGACATCATCATAAACAGTAATCCTAATTGCAATAGCATTTCAACAAGAATGGCCACCGTGCAGGACACACTGTAAGGTGGGACAGAATGGTACATCCCATGACTTCAGCCACCATGGGCATAATTATAGTGGAAGAATTCCCTGCAAGTACCAGAAAGCAAAGGAGGTTAAGGGGATCCACTAGGGCAGGGACAGATAAGTACAAGTATAACGTATAGGAGGCCGTAAAATAATGTTGCTGTAGAACCCTGAAATTCTCAATAATGCCACCATCAAGCACATGCTTTTCCTATGTATACAGGGACAAATCCTGTATCTACAATGCACAAAGTTCACTATTGATCAAAAAAATTTAATTTACAGACATTTGAGAATGTGACTACTGGAACGGCTGCCCTCACTTAGCACTGAAACAAAGTATTACACATCTGAGCGCTGTGACTTTTTCTCTTGTATTTGCATTGAGCAGTGTCACTTTTTTGCATCTTTGAACAGCAAGAAGGCTTTTTCTTTTCGGGAATGATGGGAAACTTGGGTCTGGCCGGCAGCACCTTCCCCTACCTTCACTCTGCAGGATGAATTCCTCCGAGTTACTGAATGTTCTCCCTGTCAAGAATAAATAAAAACGTCAGGAAATAAGCAATCAAATATCAAATGAAAACAAGTGAACCTTTCAAATAGCGCTGAAAAATAGTCATAGATGTATGTTTGCTTCATATCCTCACCCTTACAAGAGAGGCTGCCCAGCTGAGGCTCCAAAAAGGGGCAAGTTTCTGTTTTGTGCTTATACATATATAAAGTGTGTTACCTGCTAAATAGTGCAGCATTATCTTAAAAACTAGGAGAATAAACGAGTTCAATGGAGCTTGGGCAATAGGAACTTCCAGGCCAATCAATATGTGAACCTGCCCATGTCTGATACAGAGAAGTTGGTGCATTGTTCTGGACCTTAAGTGAGTCAATAGACTGTTGACTTGGTAGCGATTAGAAAGCTAATGTATGTTAATATGCTAATGGTTTCCAATGTATGGAGCATAATGCTTGAGTAATTTAGACGTATACATATCCAGGGTCTGGACTGACTTTGCAGAATACCAGATGATCTCCCGGAGGGCCACTGTCTGGAACATTTCTCATTATCCCTTTCTTGTTTCCACCATAAGCCCAGGTCTGTACTGAGAATCAAAATAGACCCTATCATTTGAGGCACACAAAGGCCCACACATAGCACGGAGAGTCCCCCTACCAGCCCAATAAACAGTGGCTATCCATGGCATCTTACAGCAGCCCCTCTGGCATTTGCCAGAATCCACAGATTGCCAGTCCGGCCTACATAAGCCTAGAGGGCACTAGAGGTCAGGTTCTTTAGGGACCACCCAATGGTAAGTACCTTTATTTAGTTAATGAAGACGTTAAGAAGAAACCAACTTGCTATTCACATAGTAAAATATTTTTTAGGAAAAGGCAGAGGCATAATTGTTCAGCCTTTTGTATTATAGCAACAAAAATGTGTTTAGAATTTGGTGGATTATACCTATAAGGGATGTGACTAGTCATTTTAGCACGTACACTTTGCTATTTAGGGGTCACTTAGTACAAACTTTAACTCTCTCTGATGCCAGTGAAAAACAGACTGACTTCATAAGGTGAGCTCTTGATTGCCATCTAGCTGTGAATTGTGGTTAAAGGCAACAAGGTTCTTATTACAAACTGCAAAGCTAAAATGCATTTTAATATTTCTCCAGGCTGCCGATCTGTGGATTCTGGCAAATGCCAGAGGGCAGGGCCGGAACTAGGGGTAGGCAGAGTAGGCATGTGCCTAGGGCGCAAAGCTGGGGGGGCTTGCTACCTGCTCTGACGCCTACCCCATTGTCCAGTCCTGTCTTTCGCCGACTGCCATGGATAATTTCTTGTAATAGCGCTTCTGCGCATGCGCATTCTTGCGCAGTTTCGCTCATGCTCACCCAAGCGTGCGATCAGCTAATGCCGTGCCCTGCCAGGTTACCTAGGGCGCCTGGCTGGGTTGGCCCGGCTCTGCCAGAGGGGCTGATGTAAGATGCCATAGACACTCACTATTTTGTGGGCCTGTGAGGGGCTGTTTGGGCTTCTGTGTACTGAAATGCTATTTTGAATCCCAGTCCAGACCTGTTTCTTACATGCACACATGTAAAGATTAGTTATAGTATCTTAACAAGAGTTCATATATATATGAAATGGCAGTTTCAGTGTCTGCCATTGAACTCTTTTACTATTTGTGATCATTTTAGATCAAAGCACTGAAACTCACATAGAATATACCCCTGGACGGTGTATTTTTCAGCAAAGAGGAGAAACAGCCCCTGGTTTATGGTTAGTGATAATAAAAAGGGATTAACACCACCCTCCAAGTAAATGTAACTTTCCTTCCTCTTTAAGGACCATGGCACCCCAGGAGATTTGTTGCCCATGATAAATCTACTCTTCTGGGGGTGACAAATCTCCTGTAAATGCTTTCCCATCTGCAATAAAATTAATTGCCGGTTACTGAAACATATGCAGCACTTTGTTACTGAAACAGCACTTTGTTTTTCCAAAGTCGCCAAAATCTCCTGGTGTGCCATTATTACCCTTAAAGCATAAGGGAGTGAGAAAAGGTGAAGGCAAAGGACAAAATACTGTATGTGGGACAAACCATTAACAGGAGAGTGGAGAAAGGTGAACATAGAAATGGAGGGCAGAACAGAGAAAGGAAGAACAGGGAAGAGAAAGTGAGGAGCTGATGGAGCAGAGAGAACATGATGGAAGAGAAGCTGAGAGAATAATGTAAGGAGCCACAAGATTAGCCATGGCAGCCCTATGCATATTATAAGATTTTTTTCTAGCATAAAACTATTGGGCTAACATAGGTGCAAAATTGTACAAACGCGGTTCAACAGTCATCGCCAGCGACCAAGAGAAGGGACTCACGGTGGAGAGAAATGCTGGCTTTTACAGCTTTACCTTTCCACAGAGACCTGGACTTTATACTATTGGGTGCTCACCTGTTTTAAACCTTGCAGTGGGCACTTTATAGAAGATAAAAGCACTAGGATTTATTTTCTATTATTTGTGTCTACGGAGGATTCTTGGGGTATCCTTTTATTCCAGCAAAGAAAGAAAGGGCATGGCTATGATTACATTTATGACTTTATGAAAAAAAACTAGCCCTTATAAAGCCGTTATTTGAAGACGGAATTACTAAAATTTCAATTGGGTAATTCTGAAGGGTTCCTGGTAATTAAAATTGTAATCCATTTACTAGCCAATTTCCCATTAATTGACACATATTCATATAGGTGAAAGAAATTAACATTTCAGTGTAGGAATTGTTTATTATATAACTGTATTTAAACTGAAGCTAGATCCACAAACAAAGCGTTCATTACACACAGCAGTGCTATGTCTGATCTAGATCAATACACACTATATTGCTCTACTTTTCAAAACACATCAGCAGAGTGACTGACCTAGAAATGCAGAAAGACGGACCAGAACGACCGAGGGGGCCAAATATGCAAATGCACAAAAATAAGTCAGTCAATAAAATGAGCTTTGAGGGAGTTGCACAGTTGTGGCCAATGAATCACTGAAAGCTGCTAAAATGAATTAACCTTATCAATTCCAGACAGTTACAAAATGAAATCTGCAGTAATAATAGTCCAAGAATTAACTAATTGCAAAAATAGGTATTTAATGCCAACAGGTGAGCCCCAATATGGTTCAATCGCATATAGTACTTTGAGGATACGTGATATGTAAAGCAGCTCACATCAAGCTTTTATTAGTGCAAAACAATCACAGAACACAACACCAAAAAAAACAAAACAGTAAAGAGGACAAACTGCAAGCTGAATTATACTGCAATCTGTTATTACTTACAAAACATGCTTTAGGATGTACAGTATGCCCTTGATAAACACATATATAAATAAATATATATATATATATATATATATATATATATATATATATATATATATAGTGTCTTGATAAAGGTCTTAGAGATAGACTGAAACGTTGGCCGGTTCCTTTTTTAATCTATTTACTAAACTTGAAGTTTTAACTGCAGGCCCGGATTTGCAAAGGCCCAGGCCTAGGGCGGCAAAAAATAGGGGCGGCAAAAAAATAGGGGCGGCATGCGTCCCCATTCAATTACAGCAGCTGCGCCGGCGTTTTTTCGCCGGTGCACTGGGAAGGGGAGGTGAGGTGGGCGCTAGTCTGCCTGGTCTGACCGTGCGGCCTAGGGGCGCCACTTATTGAAATCCGGCGCTGTTTAACTGAAAAATCCTGATGTGCACCTTTTTTCGTGGAAAATGGATAATGCAGCTTTTTTTAAGGTAGCACCCAGGTATGTGATTTATTTTTTAAGTTACTAATGGATTGTGTGCGCTAGGACTTTGAATTTATATATATATATATATATATATATATATATATATATATATATATATATATATATATACACAAAATAATCTTGATTGAATGTTGTCCTCTTTAGTATTTTTTCTAACCGAAAATATGTGTTTTGGCTCATGGCAAAATTGGATTCCAGTTTCATCACTGCAAGAAGTTAGAAAGTGTGCACTTTTCTTCTATTCATTATAAATACACTTGAATATATGCCACAATGCTAGCTTCCATGTATACTGTACATTAATCTGCAAAGCCAGACTGAAGGCCTGTACCATTTAAAGAATGTTATAATAAAACACTTACATCAGTCTGTTTTCACACTTCAAATGAGTAGTTTGATGTGTATGCATATACAGGTATGGGATCCATTATCCGAAAAACCCATTATCCAGAAAGTTCTGGATTATGGGAAGGGCCATCTCTCGTAGATTTAATTTTAAGCAAAATTTTTAAAAGCTATTTCCTTTTTTTGTGTTGTAATGAAACAGTACCTTGCTTTTATTCCCAACTAACATATAATTCATTGTTACTGGATGCAAAACCATCCCATTGGGTTTAATTAATATTAATTTAGTAGACTTGTGTAGTAGACTAAGGGGCAGATTTATCGAATTTCAAAGTGAAATATACTTCGAAATTCAACCATCGAATGGCTATACTTCGACTTCGAATATCAAAGTCAAAGTTTTTTTTACTTAATTTGACCTTTTTGCGGTCGAAGTAAAATAGTTTGATCGACCGATTTCAGCGATCGATCGAACGATTTTACTTTGACTACAAAAAACTTAGAAAAATGCTTTATACTGTCCCCATAGGCTAGCATAGCACTTCGGCAGGTTTGATTTGGCGAACCATTGAAGTTGAAATTTAAAGAGACAGTACTTCGATTATCCAATGGTCGATTATTCTAACGATTTTTCTTCGAATAGAATTTGAAGTAAATTCAAAGTCGTAGTATCCTATTCGATGGTCGAAGTATCCAAAAAATTACTTTGAATTTTGAAATGTTTAACTTTGAAAATTCCCTCAAATTCACTTCGACCCTTGATAAATCTGCCCCTTAAGGTATAGAGAGCTAAATTATGGAAAGATTCATTATTCCGAAAACATTCTGGATAATAGCTCCCATGCCTGTAGTAATTCTCAGCTTTATCCATGCTCATATACATTTCAACACGTGGGGCATTTGGATACTGATACAAAGCATGAGTTAGCTGGCTATAATAAAGAAGAAAAATTTGACTCAGGAGCACATTAAATACTGGTCTTTTCATCCTCAACAAGGCAGGCAGTATAATGATGATGATGATGATGATGATGAAGACAATGATGATCAGGAGCTACTGAGGTCACATCATTACACTGTAAACATGTTGATGCTTCTTTCACTATGTTGATAAAAGGTTTCAGAATGCAACTGAGAGTGCTTTGTTGAGGTTGAAGATATCTATCTATACATAGTTCTTTTGTTTTACTAATGTAAGATCATTTTTGATCCTGGCATGACTTACCAAAGACGTGGAGCGTGTACTTTTGAAACGCAGCTGTTTCTCAAACGTTTCTGAGAACTCTTGTATAGAATTTGATCTCTTTTTTTGTTCTTTGCTATCTGGAAGTGATCCGTCAATGGAAGACACTTTACTTATTTTCATGTGGCTGTTGTGGTTTCTGTCGTGATCTTCTCGAATCTCCTTGCACCCTTTCAAGTAGACTGGAGACGGGGCTTTGGTAGATGAGTGAAACCTTGTAGCGCGCATTGCAGAAAGTTGAGCCTAAAATGAGAATAAAATTGACTTAGAGCTGTAAGACTTAGACTGACAAAGACGTTGTAAGGAATTGAAAGAATATTTGTGTCAATAATGTATAGTATTATTGTTATTATTGAAAAGTATTTGTTGATTACATTTTCTCAAAGCTCCTTGGAGGTCATTTACAAAGTTCGCGCATTGCATATTTATTTGAAAATGGTTGTATTGCCCATGTTTTTTCCTGAACGCTAAAAAATTGTATTGTTATAAATGAGCCCCTTGTCTGTTAAAGCATAGAGGCAGAAACTGTTTTATGTTAGTTTTAGGCCAAAGGCTAAATAAGACAATGGAAGACAAATATTGTAGCAGTTGATAGCCAATAGCTCTAGGAAACCATTTACTGTAGACCATAGAGCTTCATCAAGTAAGCATGGGCAGATGGTGTAAATGTATATTTGGTTATATATATATAAATTCACTCAAGGGTAGAAAAGGAGTAGGCTGCAGGTGGACAGACAGCGTTGAGGTCATCTGTTGAAAGAAGATGAAGTAACAGAATAATGACCCTTTATAAAGTCTCCCGTTTGATAACTACATATCTATTAGCTACAGTATAATACAGAGTTTGTCCTCAGTAGCTTCAGATTAAATGTTAAAAGGTGGCTCATTAAGCCTCCTTATCACTTTCCATCCTACCTGAATAAGTGGATTAGAACTTGATCAAAGAATGTCTGCTGTAGGCCGTGCACCATAAATTCTGAATCTGGCTATACATACTCATGTATGGTTGATTATACTGCTTGACTGTCTTGGCATATGTCACCTTTCAACACTTTTTTTCAGTTCAATTGTTTTCAGATAGTTCACCAGAAATAGGGACTTTTTTTTTTCAGTTACTTTCTATTTTCTTTTTGTGACCATTTTTCTAATGGCTAAGGGGCAGATTTACATAGGGTCGAATATCAAGGGTTAATTAACCCTCGATATTCGACTGCCGAATGTAAATCCTTCGACTTTGAATATCGAAGTCGAAGGCTTTAGCGCTATTCCTACGATCAAAGGAATAATCGTTCGATCGAACGATTAAATCCTTCGAATCGAACGATTAGAAGGATTTTAATCCAACGATCGAAGGATTATCCTTCGATCAGAAAATTGTTAGGAAGCCTATGGGGACCTTCCCCATAGGCTAACATTGGCCTCGGTAGGTTTTAGGTGGCGAACTAGGGGGTCAAAGTATTTTTTAAAGAGACAGTACTTTGACTATCGAATGGTCGAATAGTCGACGATTTTTACTTTGAATCATTCGAGTAATGCAATAGAAATTCTGATTTGTGCCTTGCATTGAGTTTACATGAAATGTGGTATAAGTGCCTCAGTGCAGGGTTGGAAATATACATCTCAGTGCACTGGTGTAACTATAGAGGAAGCAGACCCTGCTGGGGGGGAGGCTGGGGCCTGCATCCTCTATAATTTAGAAAAATTCCCCAATCGCTTGTTTACCTTTTTCGAAATGAGTGGCCGGGGGAGTGGGGACGTGATTGGGTAGACAGGTGTAGGGAGGGTGCGTCAGTCTGAAGGTGCGGTGTGGGAGCCCCTCTGAAGTTTTTTGCAGGGGGGCCATCGCAACTTCATTACGCCACTGTCTCTGTTTGCCAAACTCAATACTATTTCTGATTGGACACACCTCCTGTAATCCTGTATTCTAAAATATAAGCGGGAAATGCCCATGTTTAGCCTACATACATCAGTTTAAGGGATAACTGAAGATTAGTCAGGCATCAGTGTTCAAACAGAGAAGAATAAGTGCAGATTTGTGCTGCAATGTAATCACTAGGAGCTCATCAAATAGAACAGGGCTGTCCAACTGGTAGCCCCCCTTGTGTGGCCCCCACATAAAAGTCTGCCTGCTGTGACTGCTTACCTTGTGTTAAATTTAAAATGTATCAGTGCTGAGATTAACTGGTCCCTGCATCGATTACACCTCAGATTCAGACTA
Source organism: Xenopus petersii (assembly GCA_038501925.1). NCBI lineage: Eukaryota > Metazoa > Chordata > Amphibia > Anura > Pipidae > Xenopus > Xenopus petersii. Next base: position 168,797,158 of record CM076674.1, read on the forward strand.
TAAAATTCTGCATTGTTCACACCTGTAACACCTTTATTGTTCACACCCCTAAAGCCCTGTACTGTTCACATCTCAGACCCAGACTGAAAGTGCCCACATTGTTTATATGTTCACACCTCACACTCAAACTGCTGGAGGGGCACCAGCATTGTGTCACTGCAGTGGTCCTGACTCTGTATTCTGTCTGCCCTATGCTCTCTGTGTGCCATACTCTGCCTGTCATATGCTCCCTGTGTGTGCCATACTTTGCCTGTCCTATGCTTCTTGTGTACGGTGTACACTTCCTGCCCTATGCTCCCTGTGTGTGCCGTACTCTGCCTGTGCTACGCTCACTGTGTGTGCCATACTCCTGCCCTATGCTCCTTGTGTGTGCCATACTCTGTTTGCCCTGTGCTCCCTGCGTGTGCCATACTCTGCCTGTCCTATGCTTCTTGTGTGTGCCATACTCGGCCTGCCCTATACTCACTGTGTGTGTCATACTATACCTGCCCTATGCTACCTGTGTGTGCCATATTCTGTCTGCCCTGTGCTCCCTGTGTGCCATAATCTACCTGTCCTATGCTCCCTGTGTGTGTCATACTCTGTCTAGCATATGCTCCTTGTGTGTGCCATACTCTGCCTGCCTTATGCTCACTTTGTGTGCCATACTCTACTTGCCCTATGCTACCTGTGTGTGGCATACTCTGTCTGCCATGTGCTCCCTGTATGTGCCATACTGTGGCAGTCCTATGCTCCCTGTGTGTGCCATACTCTGCCTGTCCTATGCTCCCTGTGTGTGCAAGGGCGCTCCACCAATGAAGCGAGTTGAGGCACCCCTCTGGTGCTGAAGAGGTGAGTGCCGTGGGGAGGGGTTGGGTCAGCAAATGAAGGTCAAAATGACCAGGATAGCCTGTGTGTATGCCATACTCTGCCTGTCCTATGCTTCTTGTATGTGCCAACCATTTGGTTTTTTGGTGTGCTAACAAAATTTATGTGTATGGCTTGATAAAGGGCCCTGCGTGGCCCGAAACGTTGCCAAACTTTATGTCTGCCGTGAGCAAATAAAAACACTTTTTTTCACAAGACAAGTTTGATCGGTGTGCTACAGTTTTCTTTGGATGAACAAAATTTATGTGGACATGGTCTTGTGGTAACATGGGTGTGGCTTAAAAACAAGAATTGGTTAACACTGGTTTTCATTTTCGGGCCCTCCGCCATGTAGGTCAGAAAGTTGGACAGTGCTGACATAGAACATGGATCACACTGTGGTCTTTGGTACATCAAAGAAATAAAGGATTTTGCCAAATAAAAGATAAAAAGTCTTTGTCGTTTCTAAATCACTTTCCTTTATGCTAATCTATAGTATCAATTCTTTCAAGCTTTATCGAACTGGAGAGAATTAATGTTGGCTTAGAGATTTTAAATCAGAAGAGAACATTATATTATAATCAAATTATATTACGCTAGAATCTAAAATGTATATACTGAACAATGTATTATGTTAGTGGCTACATGGAAGATTTCAAGGAACTCAACTAAGCCCCCCATTAATCTCCCTTTGTAATAACAGCCATGCTATTGATTGGTTATTAGTTGTTACATAACTGGAGTAAGTGTTTCCTAAGGTCAGTTTCTTATTAAATATAATCCTATGTGCATAGGAGCTATACTATATATATGCAGCTTATAAAAATTAAAGCTGGTCATGTCATTAAGAGACTTTAGGTTGAGCATTACTGCCAATTAAGTTTCCCTATTCTACTGGCTCGCTAGTTAAGTCATGGGGCTTCATTTCCTGGAGGTGACTCCAGTGTCAGCTCCATGTAGCCTGGGGCACCTTGTCTAATTATGCACCAACAGAACAGAACAGAGACCCATTGTTCTAGGTTAAAATTATTTAGGGTGAGTTTTGGAGTAAATCTAATTTGTTGTCCCACATATTACTGAGGCTATGGATATTTCCCATGTTTGTTATGTTGCTGTTAGCTGAAGATGGTCCTGAACAAAGGTTGCAACTCAATAGCATAAGCATTTGGAATTGTTCCTGAACTTCTTCAGCACAGCTTTTCTGCACTCCCCATCTGTGTGCTCTAGAACCCAAAATCCATATGAAGATGAAGAACTGTTGACTTAATGAGTTTTAGTCTGCCAACACCTTTATTGTGAAGACCACAATCTCATTGTGTTTTCAGGTGTTTCCAGTTCTTCATCTTTTTGTGAATCACATCTAAAAACAGCAGGTACAGGCTAAAAGTACATGCACAGCATATTTCAGACTGTCGCAACAGGGTTTTTCCTATACAGTTTAGTTGCGGCACTGAATCAACTGGCAGTTTGCCCTAGAAACCCAGAACTGGTGAGAGAATGAATTTTTATCTCATCGTCATTGTAAGTGGAGCACCGCAAGATTTACAGATTATCCTCTTACCCAAGTACAGTGATAAAAATATTACTATATGTAATTTTTATACAGAAGGATTTAGAAGGCCCAGGACATGGCATTCTGTTACAAGATCTGGGATACACGACAGCTTAACAGAACTGACACAGGCAAAGCCTTTCAGGAGAAGATTACAGAAGTGCTTGTTGATAGCAGCACATTCATCACACTATGGGAATGTGTCAAAGGTAAAGCTACTGTGTATCATACGCACTAAACTCATAAAATGCTCAGATTATTTTCCACTCCGCGTGTTCTCTGTGCCATGGGAAGCATTTATTGACCTCTAGCCTGTACCTGCTCCAGGGAGAGACATCAACAGCTTCACCCATTCACATCAGGTGGTAAATAGGTCATACCTTAAATGAATGTAATTGATGTACTTTGCACCTATACAGGTATCAAGTTAAAATTTAGAAAGGTGATGATATTAATATAGGGAGCACAATGGAGAAAACCAGACATACCCTAAAATCTCTTGTGAGTTTAGTATTATTAAACTATGTTTGTCTAGTGTGGAGATATATATACCACCTTCAGTCACTCTTTAGGGTAAGGCCACTCGAGGAGATTCGGGGAGATTTTCGCTCAAAAGACGAGGCGATTAGTCTCCAGGCGACAAAATCTCCACGAATCTCCTCGCGTGGACTAGCTCTTACTGCTGTACTGCAAGTTGGAGTGATATCACCCCTTCCCTTTCCCCCCAGCAGCCCAACAACATAACAATGGGAAGGTAAAAGTATAACAGCTCCCTGACACAAGATAACAGCTCCCTATTAGGTATGAGAATAGCACTCATTAGTCAAAATCCTAGACCTACTGTGACTCCATCAGTTACAGTATTAAAGGAACAGAAACACCAAAAAATTAAAGTGCTTTAAAGTAATGAAAATATCATGTTATGTTTCCCTGCACTGGTAAAACTGATCTGCTTGCTTCAGAAACACTACTATAGTTCATATAAAAAAAATAGTGGATAATAGATAACACCATTATGTTCTACAGAGCTTATCTGTTATCTGCTGTGTAACCTGAGCCTTTTCTTCTTTGAATGTCTTTCCCCATTGCTACACAGTATCTTATTTATATAAGCAATAATAGTGTTTCTGAGGCAAACACACCAGTTTTACCAGTGCAGGGCAACACTGTATTATATTCGTATTACTTTAAAACACTTTCATTTTTTGAAGTTACTGTTCCTTTAAGTTGGAGAAACAATAGCCTGTATCTCCAAAAAGCAGTTTCATCCAGTAGTGATGTGTGGGCCAGCCCGATACCCGTGGGACCCGCGGGGCGGCGTGGGTCTATTAAAGCAACCTGGAAGTCGGATGCGGGCGGGCGCGGGGTAAGGGAGGGCGAGTTAGGGCCAGGTGCGGGTGAGGGAAATCCCAACCCGCACATCACTACCATCCAGTGCTATCTCTTTCTGAAAGCACAAGATCCTGCACAATGATGTAATATGGTGCCTACACACCAATATTACAACTAAACATAAATTTACAGAATCATGACAGAATCCCTTTCAGAAACTCTGCTCTAAGCAGTTGGATATTGTCAGGGTCGGATGGGGGGGGTTAGGGCCCTGCCACCGCCCCCCCCAGTAGCAGGGACACCCACCGCTCCACCCCAGTGGCAGGGCCCCCGCTGCCCCAGTGTCCAGTCTCCCCCTCATCGGCACGTATCTGCTTCCTTATGCGATCGGGCAGGGGGAGGTCAGGAGCGCTCTCTATATCTAGCAGAGCTGGGCCCAGGGTCGGACTGAGGGGGGGGTCAGAGCCCACCAGGGCCGATACATCAGGGCCCCACCACAACCCCCCCAGTAGCAGGGCCCCCACGGCTCCCCCTTCCCAGTGGCCGGGCCCTCTGCCGGGCTCCCTCTGTCCCTCCCTCCCAGCCAGCGTGTACTGCTTCAAGTATCGGGCCTTCCTTGTGCGATCTAGCGGGGGGAGGCCAGGAGCGCCAGCTGTGTCTAGTGATCATGTCTGGGTCGGCTGGGCCAATGAGGGCTGGGGCCCACCGTTTTTTTCCCGGTGTTCCGCCAGCCCAGTCCAACACTGGATATTTGATCCGTTCATGTGGCCTTGTGATGGCTGAGGCTTCTCTCTCTGACACTTTTTACATGCCAAGAATGGGTATCAGTAGATGTGACTTTCAGCTTGGGCAGGTTCTCCTGAACTTTTTCCAAAAATGCTTATCATTGTCAGCACCCGGGTCTCACTTATTGTAGAGATAACTTCTTAAATTACAATTAGAGCAAGGGACTGCAAAACTTTTGTTAGTAACAGGATAACTTGGCCACTGAAGGACAGTATATGGATGGGATTTCTTCAGTGAAAGCAATATGATAGTACCTACTTACCAGGTCCGGACTGAGAATTAAAACAGGCCCTGGCATATCAGGTACACAGAAGCCCAATCAGCCCACACAGAGGCCCAAACAGCCCCCACCAGCCAACTAAATACTGACTTTCTATGGCACCTTATAGCAGCCCATCTGCCATTTGCCAGAACCCACAGATTGCCAGTCTGGGCCTGCTACTTACAGTATCTAAACCACACAAAACTACCTTTTTTTTGCTGAATATTCTCAGGAGGAGTCAGTTTTGTCAGTATCTGTACTCACTGCAAGACATGCACAGGAGTGTGTATAGGAGCAATTACCTCTTCTAGAAAGTGTCAAAGTGAGAACAACCTCGCATTAATTTTAACACCTTGCACTTGTACCACATGTGTATTCATAAATGACTGAGTCTTACATTCTGTAATTTCAAGACTGTTATTCTTGATTATTTCATCTTCTATTTTATTCTCTCATGGTTTGTAAGCATATAAGGTTTACATTATTGCATTAGTAAAAGTATCAATAAAAATAAAGGATTTAAGCACAAATGAACTAAAACATGAGAGGAAGAAAAAAGAAAAATCCATAACCTATTAATTTAGTGAATGACCTTTTTGTTCTACTTCCATTTCTTTTGATGTTTGTGCCAAATTCTTCAACCTGGGAAAGATAAATCACATCCAGGTTGATCTTAGACTCTATTTCCCTAGAAAAGGCAAGATTGTGTTGTCTGATTTCCACGTCAGTGCAGTTGTATCCTGGTACAGTCACCGTGACCAATGCACCGTGGGTTTACTTGTATGTCCTCAGCAATATTCCCTCTAAGCTGTGCGCTCATGTGCATGCACACAAAATTTGAAGCTAGCTCACACAACAAATTGTGAAATTGTGAAAACACTAAATTTTCTATTTATTCTGACCTGAGCACACAGTTTTAAAAAATGTGCACTCAAGTTTAAAATGAGAGCACACAATAAATCAAAAAATTACCTACTGAATGTTCCAGGCCCCCCTAACGTCACAGGCTGATGATGTCGCAAGGACATTGGGCCATGCCGCGTCATTCCATCACATGAGGGAGGATCGTTAAAACCAGCAAAAAAAAGCCTGGGTGTGTGCAGGGAGAGCTGCAGTTGGCGCCGAACTTCATCTTGTTAGGAACTCTCAGTTCTATCTAAACCTGTGTTTTGCCTTACTGCCTATTTATTTTTTTGGACCTGGTCGGTCTGTGTGCGGCAGTGCCTGCTGCAAGCTGAATTTTATTTTTTAAATTACTTTTAGTATATTTTTGTAGAGTAGGACAGTCTGACTGGCTTGTGAGGGGGGAGGAGGGGGCAGCCAGGCCAGGCTGGCAGGCTGTGCTGTTAGGGTTGCCTACCGGGCCGGTATTTTACCGGCCTAGCCGGTAAAACACCTGCCAAGGCCGGGCTACAAATTTACCGGTAAATTTGTAATACACCTAACAAAAGCCTGTGGCCTGCCCCCAAACTAACACTTGACAAAGAGCACAGCTCGAAACATGTTGTGTTAAAATAAAAGCACAGTTTTTGCAGCAACCCATTGCGTTCGACTTTTCCTATGCGTTATTGGCTTCATTGGACAGAAGCACAGTGATTGAACAGTCTAACTGAATCCAACCTATTTGTCCTCCACTGTACTGTGCTTCTGTGATGGGGATTATTGGGTTAGTACTTTGGGTTTTCGGATTAAGAATTTAGGGATAGTGGTAAAAAATATCAGAAAGCAGCAGGGGAAGATAGGAAGGCAGACAAACATAGGGAGGTCAAAGCACTTGCATATTTGACCTGCACATGAAGGCATAAAACATATATGATGTAACATTGCAAGAGCATGATCAAAATAGGGGGCATTCCAGGGAACACCCTTATGCCACACTGCTGAGCAAGATGCAGCCCTTTGAGCCCCATTTTTGGTGTGCAAAGTGGTGTCCCTAATGCTGAAACCCGCAGGCAGCGTGCAACGTGCAATAACATTTCGCTTTGTGATAGTTTTTTTCAAAATAAACTACTAATGAATAAATTTGCTGTATGTGTTTATGTTTTTATACAAGCAATACAGTTGATGGGGAGGCAAATATAATAATATAGTAACGATAATAAAGTAACACTACATCATTGAGAAGTACAAGTCAGACAGAGGATGGATCATTACGTCGCAGGGGTCTGTGAAATCAAAGGATTTTATTTTATGGAGTGTTGTCTGTCTTCCTTGCTACAATAATCTTCATTCTGTGGCTAAACTACATGTCTATTTAGGATGCTGGGAGTTGTCAGAAACTGTAGCGGGGGGCAATTATTTAAAAAAAAAACTACAGTTACCCCCAACCGGAGTGCAGGCTCTAATAGCCTGCACCCTTGGTTGCAGAATATATTTTTGCAAAACAGGTGCCCTTTAAGGGGGTAAAGTACATTACTACACTCTTGGGGTACAAATATGCAAGAAAAATCAGGGACGCAATTTCATGAAGTTGTTTGTGACTACAGAATCCCCAACGGAATTTGTTTAAAGTAATAAAAATCCCTTAAGAACTGAAGATGTTCAATGTGGAATGACATCAGACCGGGGCACTGACCCAGTTGTTGTTATATCGCATGATGCTTCTTTTGCGCCTATAAAGGTGTAGCCAGAACAGGACAGCGATGTTCATTAACTCCGCTTGGGGATGAATAATTACTAAAAACAATACCAGGACTTGGCTAATATTTGTTTATGGGTCTATGCATCTACCCCTGAGTTTTAATGGGAAGTTGAGAGTTAAATTAATTTTTGGTATGTTGTATGTGGGAGTAATCTAAACAACTTTTCAAGTAACCTTTCTTCTATGGTTTTAGCCTTATTTTCTACGGTACTTCTCGTCATAGTGATTAGATGTATATTTCTGCTTTAAACTCTAAGCTGTACACATGCATACCTTTATAACGCGAGACAAAGTACACGTGGGAAAATCTCTACGTATATATGACTTACCGGGCAAGGAAGGGATGCCCTCCTTTCTGATAGGGCACGAGACTGCCGCCTTCTTGAATTCCGAGCATCTCTCTCCGCATCCTCCACCCCACTGTGGCCCCAAAAGCTACTCATCCATTTAGCAAACATTATATCATCATCGTCCTCTTCGTATTCCATTTTCAGCAAGCCCAAGCGCGCAATCTTTTCAGCCGGAATAGGAAAGGACTGGAGAAGTTGGGGAAGTTTCCCTGTTCAGTGCAAGAGTCGATCTGTTTGCTAGTAAAAGGTTTAGATTTCTAACCACCCCCTCTTAAGCTGATTTTAAGGAAGAAAAAAAACACACACGCACAGCTAGAGCCACAGTCTTTATATAAGCCAATCCCTTGTAATCTATTTATCAGAGGGGCAGGGAGAGGTCTTTTAATCTTTCCATTACATTGATGCCAAAGTCACACAGCCTAAAGGGTGCTATCTGCTCTGCCTGGTCCAGCTTCCCCGCTGCCCTCTACATCTAAGTGTCAATAACTGTCAAGCTGAGCAGATACAAACATGCCTGTGGGGTACAGTATGTGCTATGATTTACACACACACACAAAAAAGCTGTAACTGTGAAAATTGGAATGGACATATTGACAATGGCAGACTTGTTACAGAGGTTTAACAGGCACAAACGTTATGAGGGTAGCGTCTAAATAAAACTTCAGGCACCTGCACTCCACGCTGAATGCTACTGAGCTTCTTTTTTTTTATTGCTGTATTGGGGTTATTCATACTGATAACCCTCCCGCAGCTCTATAATTGTTGCGAAGCAACTCCCAGCAGTCCCAGTTGCTGGATAATGATGCAAAGTTGAAGTTCAGCAAATACCTGAATGCGGGAGTATGGGCACATACAATGTGCAAGAGGGCATGTTCCCTATTCATGGAGCCCTAAGAGAATTGATGTGTTTGTATAAGAATACTGATTAAATTATTCCCACTATGGGTTGTATTTATCTATTTATCAACCTCTTTATTTGCTATGACTGATGTACAATAAGGTGCTTAGGCACAAGGGCCCAAAACTTAGCACTGTTCTCTGAAGAGTCCTTCTGTACTAGGTTTGCATTTGATGATACATCTCTTTATATGCCATGGCTGATATATAATGGCATGCATGCATAAAAAGCTCCCCCCACCCTCCATGCCTACAAACATGTCTTTGAGGAGGACATAATCTAGTTGGGGTAAGTTTTCACTCCATGTCAGGTAACTATGATTGAAATTGGTATTGGCATGGTCCCTTTGGTGCACAGGTTTTCTACTTTAAAAATCTATGCACAAGCAGTATCTCCACTTCCATTTTAATCTGCAGAACCAGTGGCTAATGGATTCAGCCTGCTTCTGCTGCCCCCAAACCATACACATAGATATTTTAAGTGCTTCCACACTTGGGAAGGTGCAGAAGCAATTTTTTTAGTGCATATTGGTGACAAATATATTTTGCTGGAAATATGGCACAGCAAACTGAAAACTTTAGTTTCATTAGTGAACAAACTGAACGTGCCCAGGACAAGCTAAGCAGCATTTATTGAGGGTATGGGAATGGAAGGACATGCGGAGGGGGTGCCATATTTTTACTGGTTCCCCTCTCTCTACACAGGGCCAGATTTCAACCCAAAGCACCACTAGGCTGCTCATATCCCTACTTGCACACACATTACACACACACATCCCCACTTGCACCCCTACTCCCTTACCTACTTCCCACTGCTGCTGGTGCCATTCCCATATTTCAGTTCTTTGCTTCCTTAGGCCTGGGTCTTTGTTGCCTGCCCACAAGTCCAGGTCTGTAACTTTAGGGGTTATCATCACTGGGGAATAAAGACTAAAGCTGGCCATAGATGCAAAGATTTGATCTTACGATTTTCGGAACGTGTGTGGAGTGTCCCGTCATTTTTTACGCCATGGCAATCGATCGTTCAGTTGATCGGACAAGTTAGAAAATTTGACAACCAATAATATCTCTGCATGTATTGCCGATCTGACAATATCAGTGGCAGACTATTTTTATTTTAGTTAATGAAAAAGAAACCTATCTCCAATATACTTTAATTAAAAAATGTGTACTGTTTTTATAAGAAACCTGACTATGCAGTGAAATTCTCCCTTCATTTACTGCTGTGGATAGGAATTGTCAGATGGTCCCTAACTGCTGAGCAGGGAAACAATCATAATTATGAACAGCAGGGGGAGCCCCGCCTTACTTCTCAGCCATGCAGAACTCAAGCAGCTTTGTTTATGACGATCCCTAAGCAGCCCAGACCACACTGAGCATGTGCAAAGTCTTAGTCTTGCAAAGATGTTTAACAAAGTTACAAGATGGTGACCCCCTGTAGCCAACTTTGAAAGCATAAATTATTTGTTTGATTAGGCTTGTGGTGCAGTAAGTTCATGTTTATATTTAGTATACAAAATACAGCATTTCTAGCCTTATTCTATTTTAGACTTTACATGCCCTTTAAGAACAACAAATGGTAAAAGCCTCCTATTCATTCCTGAGTTCAGAACCTCTACTGACAAGAGAGTTTTACCAATCCAAAGCCTGTGGTCAAGCTAGCCCATGATGCCTTTCCTCCCTATAATGAATATAAGGAGGACACTGATGCCTTTCTTCACACCTTTTAGTTAATGGGCCAGACTAAATTCAGTGAGAAAAAATGATCTCACAGTGGGCCAGATTTAATCAGTGAGGTTTATCACATGAAAAGTGATGGACGAGATTCAATTTGAGATACAATTCAATTCAAAATTTTGTGGTTTATCACATGAACAATTTATTTAATTCTTTGGGAAGAAAGTGGAACTGAATTGAATCTGGCCCAGTTTCAGGCCCAGATTTGTGGCGAGGCCGCCCAGCCCCATTATGGGGACCTGTGCTTCCCCCTTCAATAGCTTCGCTTGTCGGCGCTTACGCACAGGCGCGCATGCGCTCACGCAGCATGGGGGGAGTGTGGGCGGGCCCTAGGACCACGCGCCTGGCCGCCCGCCCGAGAAATCCGGGCTTGCCCAGTTTATCACGTGAAAAGTCATGGACCAGCTTCAATTCAAAGAGAAAAAACTTCTCCAAATTCAGTTCCAGTTTTTTCCCACAGACTTCAATAGAGTTTTCACTTGATAAACCGTGAGATAATTTTTCTAAATAGAGTTGCATCTCAAATTGAATATCGTCCATGACTTTTCACGTGATAAACCCTTTTCTCACTAAATTGAATCCGCCCCTATGTGTGAAGATTACTAAGTGGAATGGCCTAAGAGTCTGGCTGGCAAATTGATGGGAAAGAGCAAAGATGAGATCCCATACACACAACGTACAAATTATAAGGTGTTAAAGATTGTGTTACTGAACCATTATACATCTCGACCAAAAAAACCTATGGTCAGTCCTTCTGCACCCTGAACAAGGAGGCCTCTGAAAACTTCAATTTATGAGAGGGCTGGTAGAAGAGGCTCTAATGCACAAGAGAAATGGTGCTCACATAAATGTTGATGTATTTAGACGAGCACGCAAGGAGCAGCTTATTAAACTAGTGAATGACTGGACTCAGACTCTGCATTCCATCTCTGCCTTATAACAACTGCGAAAATGACTTATGTTGTGTTGCTGGCGTGGCATTTATGGGCCAGACTCTGTTGGACAGACAGGACATTAATAAACGCAGATGGGATCACTGAAATCCAGCTATTCCGACTAGACTGTAAACTGCAACCGGCTTGAGAGCTCAACTATAATATAGTGAATAAAGTACCCCCTATTACAAAAGATTTCCATGAGCATGAGGCCGACGGTCAGGGCCGGAACTAGGGGTAGGCAGAGTAGTCACGTGCCTAGGGCGCCAGGCACGTACCTGCTCGGTTGCCTACCCCGTGTCCAGTCCCGTCTCCTACCAACTGCCACTGGTGGCTTGCGCATAAATGCTATTCTGCGCATGCACAAACACATTTTGCGCATGTGCGGCAGAGCGAAACTTTGCGCATGCGCGCTGGTGCGAAATTCCACACATGCGCAGTCAAGCACGCACAGAGCCGGCGCCGTAGGTTGCCTAGGGCGCCTGGCCGGGTTGGCCCGGCTCTGCCGACGGTCATGGAACTCTGAAATCATTAAGCTCCGATTATTACCAATGATATCACTAAGCACCGTTTATAAGGATATCAGTTACAGGATATTCATGGCTCTTGTGTATTATAATATTATAATGAACCATAATAATAATGGAACCCAGTAGCGTTCGTTGAGGGGGGCGGGCCCTGGTGCGTGCCCCGCCCCCTCCGTACGGCCGCATTTGGCCAAGTTTTCAATGGCGAACTGACTGCTGGGGGGCCCTGAGGGGGTGCGGGCCCGCTCGCACCCCCTGCTCCCCCGGCAGTTCCACCACTGATGGAACCTAATGGACTTCTAGAAAAAATACAAGAATGCAGAATTATATGAAAGGGGGCTAGTCTAGTTGCCTATAGCAACCAACCAGGAATTAGCATTCACTGATGTTGTGATGGCAGGGGCTAGGATAGGCAAAATATCCAGGGCTACTGTTAGTTTTAAGTAGGTACAGTATATATGCATAATGTGCATGTGATTGTGTGGGCACATAAGCACTAGGGGATTACTTGGAGCGATTGCACTTGAGGACAGTTGTCTTTTAAGAATCCTAAATAACTATGTAAGTACAAGCAGAAAATTGTATCTCCTTGCCTTCAGGAAATATGCCATACCCATAATACCTCCTCCCCACCCATTCTGGCCACCCATGTTCCGAACCTTGCAAGATAAATAAAGAGAACTGAAACTATAAAAAAAAAGAAATGTGTTATTATAGCACCCCCCCAATTGCAAGATAAATGATTTTTGATCAGATGTTTTATTTTTCCACGTTGCTAATGGCCACTATAATTAATTCTAAGCATAACTAATGCTACTGGAGGGCTGTTCCACATAAACAAATTATATGCCTAAAATATAAAATCAGTTCAGATGCTAGAAGCATGGCAGCAGCACATAACCAGTGACAAAAGCTATGCATGTTTGGCACAGACTGGAGCAGCAGTGGAATGCATTAGCAGGATAATCCAGTTCAGTGTGAAGTAAGCAACTACTGAATAATCAGGTGACAGCGCTGCCATATGTGGAGGGAACCAACTACAATCTTGTGTACTGTACGAACACTCATTTTCACTGTTGGAGTCAATGACTGGCATCTGTATGAACATTATAATGGACAGACACAGAATGGTTCTAACTTTACATCCTCAAACAAAAATACATGGATCAGTTCTGGAATCACACTCACACTGTTTACATGGTAATACAATGGAATGGCTTAGGTCAGTGATCCTCAACCAGTGGCTTGTAAGCAACATGTTGCTCACCAAACGCTTGCATGTTGCTTCCAGTGGCCTCAAAGAAGGTGCTTATTTTTGAATTCCTGGCTTGGGGGCAAGTAGTCAATCACAGTCCATAATTGGCAACCCCAGAAACAATTTTCATGCTTGTGTTGCTCTCCAGCTTTATTTTTGAATTCCTGGCTTGGAGGCAAGTTTTTGTTGCAATAAAACCAGGTGTACTGCCAAACAGAGCCTCCTGTAGGCTGTCAGTTCCCATAGAGGCTACCAATAGAATCACAATCCATAATTGGTAATTCCAGAAACAATCTTCATGTTTGTGTTGCTCTCCAACTTTATTTTTGAATTCCTGGCTTGGAGGCAAGTTTTGGTTACAATAAAACCAGGTGTACTGCCAAACAAAGCCTCCTGTAGTCTTCTAGTGCGCATAGAGGCTACCAGTAGTCAATCCCAGTCCATAATTGGCAATCCCAGAAACAATGGTCATGCTTGTGTTGCTCTCCAACTTTATTTTTGAATTCCTGGCTTGGAGGAAAGTGTTTGTTGCAATTAAACCAGGTTTACTGCCAAACAGAGCATCATGTAGGCTGTCAGTTCACATAGAGGCTACCAGTAGTTAATCACAATCCATAATTGGCAATCCCAGAAACAATTTTCATGCTTGTGTTGCTCTCCAACTTTATTTTTGAATTCCTGGCTTGGAGGCAAGTTTTGGTTGCAATAAAACCAGGTGCACTGCCAAACAGGGAATCATGTAGTCTTCTAGTGCGCATAGAGGCTATCAGTAGTCAATCAAAGTCCATAATTGAAGTTCATCTATCTGCTAAATTTGTTCATACACAAGTAACCCAGGCTCTAGGTCTTCCACTTTACTCAAGGTTCTTATTTGCTGTCAGTCAGTCAAGAAACCTAGTACATGGCTGTGCATTGTCTTCACCTAATGGAGTCCACCGCAAGCTAATGTGTTCCTAGGGATCCCAAGAACTGTCAAGGCACCTGACCACCCACGGAACAGTAAGGCACGCTGGCATGAGATCACAAAAGAAAAGGTGTTTCCATATCTGCTTGAACTCATGATCTTAAACAATAAAAAGCCTACTAGTTGCTAGTACAGGTAGGGGATCCCATATCCACAAACCTGTTATCCAGAAAGCTCAGAATTACAGGATTGACTCTATCTTAATCAAATAATTTTTTTTTTTTAAATAATTTCCTTTTTCCCTGTAATGAGAAAACAGTACGTTGTAATTGTAAAAGACCCCTAATCCGGAAAACCCCAGCATTCTAACAGGCCCCATGCCTGTATCAATATGGGCAAAGACTGCTTGGTCTTCCCCTGACACTCCCACCAGTTGCACTGTGTGCATAACCCTTAACTTTATATATTTGTACTTGAGAAGAACAGGAAAACCAACTTCACAGAGTATTTATCACTCAGTACTGCAATGTGAAAAGCCAAGAAAAGATTCATTAACTCACATGCCTTTAAGGAAGATGTATTTGATGAACTGTTGCTGCCACTTCAAAAACTCTCAGGCAGCAAATACAATATAGATATGTGTCTCTGCATCACAGCTTCTCATTTAGAAGTTTATCTCAGTTCTTTGGTAATGTTTCTCCTCTAACTAAACTGTAATATATTTTCATTCAAAAAATATTTTCATTTGGTTCTTTATTTACCCTGTGAATGGGCCTTCTCCATAGTGATAAGTTGCACTAGAACCTTACCGTATCATAGCAGGCTTCAGCTAAATTAAATTAATAAATTCATGAAAAAAGCAACAAAAACTTGTCTTGAAATGATTATGGGTGTCCCTTGGTATAAATGTAGCTAGTTAGCAGTCAGATTTTGATTGACTGTTAGGTCTACTATATTTTTGAAAGATCTCCCTTTCGTAGCAAAGATGGTACAGAATATTTGATGGATTGTTTTAGAAGATCTCTTATATCTGTTTGATGTTTTGATACATTCAGTTTTCATTTTGGGGATAGTCCCCATTTGGTAATTACTACAGGTGTGGGACCTGTTATCCAGAATGCTCGGGACTTGGGGTTTTCCTGATAAGGGATCTTTCTGTAATTTGGATCTCCATACCTTAAGTCTACTAAAACAATTATTTACACATTATTATATTTTAGCTGGGATCAAGTACAAGGTACCGTTCCATAACTACAGAGAAATAGGAAATCACTTTTAAAGATTTGAAATATTTGATTATAACGGAGTCTATGGGAGAAGGCCTTTCCATAATTCTGAGCTTTCTGGATAACGGCTTTCCGGATTATGGATCCTTTACCTGTACTACAAGTTACATAATCAAAGCAAATGCCTCATTGGATGTTACTGGTAACTGCAGTTGTACAGTTTAGTTCCTCTGTTCATAAGTCAACCCTACATTCTGAAGTCCATAGGGTGCGTATCTTTGCAAAAGACGTAAGAAGGCATACTGACTGACAGTGATTGTGTTTAGTGTGTAATATCAGCATTTATAGGAAACGGGACACAGAAAACGAATGACTACTAATAAGCAGGTGGGAATGCTTCACATGTTCTGCCCGTGCTGTTTTTCTTCTGGTCCTACCCTGAAGTGTACAGGAGCTAAATAAAAAATATAATAACGTTTTAGCCGCTGCTCTTTTAAAGGAGAAGTAAACCCTAAACACGAACATGGCTAGAAATACCATATTTTATATATTGAACTTATCAGTGTCGGAGTGGGATGCCAGGGGCCCACCAGAAATCCTCAAACTATTATATCTCCTCACTCATCCTCTTTATTCTCCTAGTCTCTTTTCTCTACATACTATATTCTATTCTTCCATTATTAAGTATCTCTGTTCCCAAAAAGAAATAGGGAATGACCATGAAATAGGCCAAATGGTTAGAAGCAAGAGGCCCACTGACACCTGGACCCACCGGGTTTTTTCCTGGTATCCCTGTGGGCCAGTCTGACACTGGAACTTATTGGACCAGCCTCAGGGGTCCGTTTACTAAAGTGCGGTAAATCTGACTTTAAGTTTCCGCATGTTATCGCTGAGAATATTTTTACGCCAGAATATTCGCAGCGACTAAGTTTACTAAACAGCGATGCGCTCAGAAGTCATTGCGATCACTTGCGGTAACTACGTTAAGGAACCAGCTTACGTTAGCGGTAATTTTAGCGAGTTGCGAATTTTCTGGCGAAAAATTAAGTTTTTGCGAATATTTATGCTATAAAATAGTCTTGTTTTATGGCGGTTATTATGGCAATTTTTACTGTGACATTTATGGCCAGAAATGCATCTTCAAAACTCATAAACTTTATTAACTGATAATTATACCATCCAGCAACATCACCAGAGTGCCAATAAGAATCATAGGAACAAGAAATCATACCAGTCAATCTCTTTGCTTTATAGAAATGCACAGTTTAATGTAGCCAATCACAATGAAACCAAAAAAGCGTGGAGGCTGACGAATCCTTGGACTGTGATGCCGCTGCCAATAATATGACTCTGAGCTAAAACTGCTGCTGTTGCAACTGATAGAAGCAGAAGCCAAAACATCCTGTCAGCAGTAGCTACAGATCTGTCTCTCCTGTCAGTAAAGAATGATGGGTAAAAAAAAACTAGTATTATGGGATATTTCCTGCCCCTTGAGAATTTTCTGGTGAAAAAAATACTTTTACGCCACTACATAGGTGGCGGTAAAAGTTTGCGAATATTCTGGCGTTAATTTTGTCTTTAGCACATTTCGCTGTTTAGTAAACCAGGCGTTAATGTATACGTAGCGTTATTTTCAGTGAATGCGATAACTGGCGAACAATTATTCTTGCACAAGAAAATTCGCAAATTTATATTTACCGCAGGTTAGTAAACTGGCGATAACATATTTAGCGAAAATTCTGTCTATATTTTGTGCGAATATTTTTAACGCACTTTAGTAAACGGACCCCTCAAGGTTAAGCATCTCTCCAGGAATTTCCCATCTTCAATGTTGTTAGAAGAATCAAACTCAGTGTGGTTTGAGCAGCTGTTGAGAAGCTAAAGGGGTCGTCACAAATTATCAAGTAGAAAATGAGGTTTGCCTGTCAAATAAGTTGATGCTACAGGACTGAAGCTGATTGTGCTGGATCCTGAGCTGCTGTGTACAAATAATCTGAATTATTTACTAATCAGCTGTATATTGTGACATTTATATTATATATAGTCAGTATATTGTATGTTGGCCCCTAACTGACAGCAGCACGGAGCATGTGAAGTGAATCAGCAGAAATGATCATAGATATCTTTACTGCTAAAGGATTATGGTTGCCTTGAGCTGGCAGATAATTTATAATATTTCTGCCCTTCTTTAGTTTAGCTTTAGTTCTCTTTTAATTGATCACATCTGCAATGAAAATAAACATGAACTACTGGTAAAATCATTTATATCAGGTCATCAGTGCGATCTGATGGGTGGTCAGCGTGTCCTTTCCCCAGCTCTTCAAATGAACAAGCTTTAGATCATTATCATTTTTTTAAAAAAAAAAAAAAAAGGAAAAAAAGAAAAAGTGGCTAGTGATGAGCAAAATCTTTCTCCAGGTATGGATTTGTGGTAAAATTCAACATTTCGCACACCTATTCATTTTTTTTTGTTGAAAGTGACTTAAAACTGTATTTTGAGCTGAAAAAGTTGACACAGAAGAAGCCACTGTGAAAAAACACATATAGACTTCAAAACAGATTGGCTAATCACTATACATGGCAAGATTATCCCCTGGTTTAGCAGAAGGCACAGAGGAGAAACTTAAAGGGGATCCGTCACCCAAAAAAATTATTCAAAATCCTATTTTATCACGTTAGTCAAGCAAAATGAACTTTAATTACACTATATAAATTATTTGAATTTTGTGTCCTTCAGTCTGGGAAGTCATAATTATAGCAAGCAGGCAGGAGCCATTTTGTGGACACTGTTATTAAGACAAGCCTTGTATCATCTCACAATCTTGTTTGTGCACCAGAATGGGGGACCTGATGTCCATCCCCATGCCCTGGCTATACAATTAAACGGTGAAGAGAACGGGGGAATGTGGGGAGAGCAGCAATTTAAAGGAAGTGCTGAATGGAAAGTGAAAGTAATTATCTGCCCCACCTCTATGCCCATGGCATAGAGGAGGGGTAGACAATATTTGATTGACAGCTGAGATTTTTAAATGAGTTTACAACAGCTATGAATGCTTTAATAAAAAATAGAAATTTGATTTCATGTTTAATTTGAAAAGGACTTTTATTATACAGATTTTTGTGTCTTTCTGTCCACTTTAATCTAAGGTACAGGCTATGGGAGCTTGTCAGGTCCTCAGTAAAACCAAATTACTTATTGGCAGGAATGACTCAATCTCAGCTGACCACCATATAAAGTAGGAAGCCATCAAGGTCCATAGAATCGCTAGGGTTTACAGTTTTGCTCAAGGGAATAAGAACTTTTATGCCTTTTGTACCAGCAATGCAGGATGCTTTGCTTTATCACTTGAAGATTGTACCTTTAGATTGGAGATAAACGTTCAATCACACTTAAAAACATGTACATTTCATTAACAGTAAGGGCAAACCAGCCGTATAGTTTGCCTGCCTTAATAGCGTATCACATCATCAGTTTTCTGTAGCAGAGATCCCCAACCAGCGGCTTAAGCAGGTGCTTATTTTTGAATTCCAGGCTTGGAGGCAAGTTTTAATTGCATAACAAACTAGTGTACTGCTACAAAGCCTCCTGTAGGCTGCCAGTCCACATAGGGGCTACCTATTGGCCTATCACAGCCCTTATTTGGCATCCCCAAGGACTTTTTTCATTCTAGCGTTCATCCACAACTCATTTTACATTTGAATGTGGCCAGGATCTGGTAGGCCCCCAGCTCTTATAGGCCCCTTCAGCCCAGATCCGCTCCCAGATCCGCTCCCAGATCCGCTTCTTAAAGGAGAATTCAACCTGTGGGGGAAAAAAAACCCAACCCCAGGTAGACCTCCCTACAGGCTAACTACCCCACCAGGGAAATGCCCCATACTTTGTACTTACCCCTCGGTGCAGAATCTTCCAGCGGAGTTGCACGCATCCATCTTCCGGCTCCTCTGTAAGCTGACAATTTCCGGCAAACTGCTCCAACTGCGCATGCGCAGAAAATACCGATCTCCCATTCAGCTTACAGAGAAGCATGTGCACAAATGCCGTGTGCCAGAGCAGCAGTGAGGCCGGAGGGGTGCCCCGGTGGGCCCCGGGCCCCCCAGTCTGACCCTGAATGTGGCTCTTGTGTAAAAAAGGTTTGGGACCCCTGATTTGGAGCAAACAGGAGCACAATAGCACATGCAACGTTCCCAGGCAATGAAGTGGAAACTGCCATCTTGTGAGGACCTGAAATAGGGTTTGTACCCAGGAAGGGACAAATGATACAGTTTGACGTTGGAATTTTCAATCTTGTCCCTTTCTTGAGCGTTTCTGATTTTTTAATCAGTTTGCACTTTGGATTCCTACTCAATTTAATTTCATAATCATCAGCACTAATGTTATAGTAAATGCATTGCACATTTCACTTTGTTTTCAGAAAAACAGATTCACTTTTTTATTCGGACAACAATATTCCTGACTTGAGCATGCTCAATCCTATAATCCTATTAATCCTACTGTACATGATCATACCAACAAGGCCTGTCAGCAGTATTTTAATCATTTAAAAGGATTGAACTATTGTAAAAGATTCTGAAAGATATTTATATGGAAGTGAGTCCAAGGGAAATTGATAGTAGGCTCTGCCTCTTTGTATAACCACAACTACCACAAATGAACCTACATAATGCTATATATATATATATATATATACATATATATATAGCATATATACATATACATGCTATATATATCTACATAATATATATATATATATCTACATAATATATATATATATATATCTACATAATATATATATATATATATATATATATATATATATATATATATATATATAATAAACAGAAGTGACTGTGCAATACTCTTATATAGTTTATAAACCACTGCAGCTGAGAAAAGTCCCAAGCATTTTAATGAAAGCAATAGTGCTATATGAGTTCTGTCACATAGGAGACTGCACTTTAGACATGTTCTGTTTATTCTATCTGTCAGCTATTAGAGAGATTCTATTTTTGTCTGCCACATTCTAACCCACGCCTCAAAGGCATTTTGGGAATGAGGAAAAATGTTTTTTGTTTTTTTAAAGGGATACTGTCATGGGAAAAAATGTTTTTTTCAAAATGAATCAGTTAATAGTGCTGCTCCAGCAGAATTCTGCACTGAAATCCATTTCTCAAAAGAGCAAACAGATTTTTTTTTACTATTGATTGTTGTTCTTAGATCTACCAGGCAGCTGTTATCTTGTGTTAGTGAGATGTTATCTGGTTACCTTCCCATTGTTCTTTTGTTTGGCTGCTGGGGGGGAGGAGGGAGGGGGTGATATCACTCCAACTTGCAGTACAGCAGTAAAGAGTGATTGAAGTTTATCAGAGCACAAGTCACATGACTTGGGGTAGCTGGGAAATTGACAATATGTCTAGCCCCATGTCAGATTTCAAAATTGAATATAAAAAATCTGTTTGCTCTTTTGAGAAATGGATTTCAGTGCAGAATTCTGCTGGAGCATGACAGTATCACTTTAAGTTCATGCATTTCTGTGGTTGAGCCTTTGTTAGTTTAGAGATAATCCACATTATTATTTATTTTTACAGCACAAACACCATATATTGAGCTTTGTCATAATATACAGTATAGTAATATATGGTTTCCGTTCTGTTAGCACGAGAATATGAATACTCTCCCTCAGAAAGATGTGTGTGAAGACAATGCAGATCCATTCTTTATATAAATATATAGCTATTTACTGTAACTGGATCCAAATCGTATTTCTCCCATTTCTTAGTTAAGTTGCTCAAAATCTTTCTCATTTTTAAAGGATATGCAAAAGTAAAATCACTGAGGGAGTAGCATGTTTTTAGGCAACCCCTAGTAATTCTGGTCACATACCTGCTAACCCAGTCTGGCTGCACCTTCATCTTGTTCTGGGGTCCCAGACATCTGCTGCACCTAATGAAGCTGGACAAATGTGCAATTATACCTCCCAACATTTTGGAAATAAAAAGAGGGACAAAAAGGTTGCTGCGTGCATTGCAGCAAATTTTTCTGACCACGCCCATTTTGTGGCCACACCCCTAATTACCATGTGCATTTTACAAAATTTGGCAGGTTATGAAAGTTTGAACATATTTCTGTGTTTTTTTTCCAGTTATTACAGTTTTGCTAATGAAGGTGAATTGCCATTTCAGCTGTGTGTCTAACGTCTCCCAAGAGACCTATTATCATATATTGTTACAATTACTTATTTGCTTATCTCAAAATTGTTACAAAAGTATCTCATCTGCAGCTGTGGCTGTTCTGGGCTCTATGTGAAAAGCCAATTACGTTACAAACCTTGTTTCTTTTTCTGGCTGTTCAGTGCAAAGAAAACCAGGACTTTCCAGTACAAATGAGGGACTGTGGGTTGAGCTGTCAAAAGAGGGACTGTCCCTCTGAAAACGGGACAGTTGGGAGGTATGCGCAGTACATATATCTACAAAGAAGCTCTGGACTGCACATTCACTTGAGCAGGGCAGAAAAGGATATTATATGGCAAAGAATTGACACGTGCATTCAAATTTTAACACTTTGTAGAGTTTGGATTTGGTTCAGCTAGTTTCTTGGATTCAGCAGAATCCTAATCCTGCTGAAAAATGCTTGAACTAGGCTGAATCCCAAATTGCATCCTGGATTCAGTGCATTCTTAATATGAAGTTTGAAAACCACTGATAACCAAATATCATCATTTATGTATCCTCACTAAAAAGAAAATGGCTATAAGGCAACATATCATGTATATTATTACAATATTTCCCATACAAGAGTCTGGATGGACCATGGTTATCTGTGTGTTTGTGTTATCTGTGTAAATTCAGGGACAATTAATAACATCATCAGCATTAATAGAAAAACAATCCAGCATTTAAACAGATTACTGGTTCGTCCTATGCTCAGAATATGCGGTCAAAGACAGAAAATCAGCATGTTTTTCACGTGGCAGCATGCATGAAATACATATGCTTGGTATTGGCTTACACTAAATGGATTGTAAGTGGCCAGATCCCTTCAGTAGGCATTGCAGATGCTTTGCTTGGCATGTTATGTCACTAGAAAGGCCCCTTAATCTGCTTTACGCTTTAACAAGATTACATGTATTTAAAATTTGTGAGTTGTCACATACTTCTCATTAATGATTATATAATAATGAGCAGTAGGAGAACAACGCAAATTATAATTGTTAAACTTCTATTCAAGTATAACTATATTAAAGGGAGTGATTAAAATAATCTGGAAAAGAAGTAGCAAGATGGATTCTAAAATAAGGGTGCAAAGCTAATAATTCTTATACCCCATTGATGACAAATAAAGAAAACCCAGCATAAATATGATATATTTGTCCAGGGGTGAAATGGATTACAGTCATACATAATACAGGGTCATGGATCCCAATACTGCCCCCCATCAGTCACCTGGGCCCCCGAGTGGTGGGTTGTGCCAACAAGTAGAAAAGATCTTGATGAAAATTTTCAAAGCTGTACATTTCATTATTTGTGGCATTAAAAGGACCCAGTCTGGGATCTCCCATGCATGTCAACTTACTAGGACAGCCATGAAATGATTTGCTTGTTACATTCATTTCTACCCTGTAGAATGGGATATTGTCATCCTGTAAAGGTGCCCATACACAGGCAGATAAAAGCTACTAACTTGGCACCTACAGATCAAGTTGCCATATTTATTTGTAAGAGTAAGGAGCCTGCCTGGCAGTCAGCAATTAGCTTTAGTCATGTTCCTGGACTATAATTACCAGGCACTTGATATAAATAAGGTAAAATGATGGAGCATTAATTGGGTGGATCATGGGCGGGTATTTGGTGCATCAGGAGAAATGGGGCAAATTTACTAAAGGGTGAGTGACTAACGCTGGCTGGAGATAGACTCTGGCGGTACTTCGCTCCCTAACACCTGGCGAATTTGCGCTCTGGCGAATGGACGTAACTACGCAAATTCACGAAGATGCGGATTTTACTGAACGTTACCTCTTGCGCCAGACTTGCCTTCACCAATTCAGACCAGGCAAGGTGCAATAGAGTAGATAGGACTTCTTCAAAAAATGGTTTTAAATTTTTCTAAGTCCCAAAAAAACGCTGGCATCTTTTCCTTTTCTCAGGGTGATAGGCTGCAAAAGAGCGTAACATTTTTTGGGGGTAACCAGCTTCCCCCCTACATTTTCCTAACATATGGCACATAAACTATTGTGATATGGTAAAAGGAAAATGCATGTTGGTTCAGGGGTTAAGGGCCCTGGATGAAGGATATTGCAGTTAAAGAACCAGTAACATCAAAAAATTTTTACAAAAAATTCTTTAGTATACAACGAAAAATAAACACCTTGACAAATTAAACTTGTAAATTGCAAAGCCTTTGTTTAGAAATAACTTTCCGAAACTTCACTTCCTGTCCTCTTCAAAACAGGCGATACGGCGACCATCCATCCTGCAGTGCTCGATTTCTTCTCCCTGGCTATTCTAGTGACAGCTGTGAAGGAGGCTGAGGCTCCGCTCTCGAGTGCTGCCTGGTGGAGCAGGGTTTGTAGTGGGGTTCCCGATGTGCTCTGAGCCTGCCAGTGCCTGAGTGCACCTCACCTTCCCAGGCTAAAGATCACGATTTGTACTTTCTTGCTGCCTCACAATGAAGTCTGTGTTTTACAGTCGCTTCTTCATCCTCCTTCCTTGGGTGCTGATTGTGGTGATTATAATAGACAGTGACACGAGGAGATCCCCGGGCTCAGGCAGAGTCCCCAGCGCTTGCTATTACCCCTACTGGAACCGAAGTGTCGGACGCGCAGCTCTCGTGAGACCCCGACCCAGTGATCCCTACGCTAACCCGGGGCTGAACTCTGCCCCTCACAGGAGGAAGAACGAGACTGTGCTGCCCATGATCTATGCCATCACCCCCACCTACAGCCGCCCAGTGCAGAAAGGAGAGCTCACCGGCCTGGACAATACCTCCTGCCTTGTGCCGCATTTACATTGGATTCTGGTGGAGGAAAGCAAGTCAGGGGTTTTTAGAGGGCAGGCTGAGCCAGCCAGTAGCATAAAAATGGGGGCAACTAAATTTAATAACAAGTATATGGCTGGTACTTTTGTCATTCAAACCATGGCCTAAACTGGTATTTCAACAGAGGGACAGCAATAAATTCCAGGGCTGGATCTAGGGGGCTCTGCCTTCTGTATCTAAGGGCCTGTGCATCAGCAATAAAGCAGGGAGGGTTTGTTATGGGACTTTCCTTTTGGGGGGGAAGCCTGTAATGGTGGTGGTTAGGTAACAAGTAGGGGTAGGGTTGCCACCTTTTATACCGGCTTTCGTATATATTTATCTTTTTTCCCTATTAATAACATTGGGATCTACCATCATTTTAACCGGCCAGGCTGGTAATATACTGGCCAGGTGGTAACCCTAAGTGGGGGGGGGGGGTGACCAGTCCTATGGGCCTGCTTTTTTTTAAAAAACTTACCTCTATTTATTCCAAATCTATTTATTATATTAAGTAAATACAGACTGATCAAAAAGTACAGTTATAGCAGACCTATTTTTGACTAAATATCTACGGTAATTTAAAGTTCTTATGAAAAGAATGTATGCCTTTCTGCCAGTAACATTTTCCCATTGCAAATAGGTTGTTAGTTTTATTAAGTGTACAATTGTTTACCAATGTAGTGGGGCTCCCTGGGATTTAAGGGCAAGCTTTGTACGTCAGTTAGAGGACGTAGTTGTGGGATTGTGCATTACAAGCCCTGCACTCATCATCCTCTGACACAAGCTACTTTACTGCTTTAGTAGCTAATTAGGGACAACTCACACAGTGACAAAGACTAATCTGTCTGCAGATCACCTCTTCAAGGTGCACAATGCAATGGAGATCAGAGAATACAATGCTTATTCTGTCATTTCGGATGAGGTTAAACAGCTCCTAACATACACATTCTAACCCTGACTTCATAATAGCCAATTAAATACCAGCCAAGGCTGGGGTTACAGATTTACCAGCATTGTATTTACCAATATTTTTGCAACATCCCAGTGTTTTCTTGGCCTGCCCCCAATTACCATTCCCAATTTATGCATAATTCCCTAGACCCCATTTTTATGCATCCAATCTGCACCCCTATTTCATCAACCCCCACACCTTTGTACCCTTCTAACAACACAACAACAGATTTTTCTTTTCGACAACTGGCAATCCTATTTGCAGCACTGGGGTTCTGATTTCAATTTCAACCTAGGACTTTGTATGTTCTCCCTGTATCCATGTAGGTTTCTTCCCGCACACCAAAACCATACAAGCAGCATAGATCCGAATTAAACCAACCCTAGTGTGTTGCATAAATGGGACAGAGACTTTCAATTATAAGCTCCACTGGGGAAGAGAATGCTGTTACAAACAATAATCTATGTCAACTGCTCTATAAAAGTGCCACTGCTATGTAAATAAAGGATAAATAAGGAATTCCAGATACAGTAGAGGGATGTAACGGGAAAGCTGCTCTTTTCATTCAGCCTCTATCAAGCAAGGGCAGATGTGTGTTGGAGTGGGGTTTTATACAGGGAAGCATCCCGAACTACTGATTTTTGGGCATTATTCTAAATATTTATAATTAATTTTTGTACATTAAACTTGTGCATAAGAATAAACAGCAATTCATTTGCCAATTTTACAAATGGCACTGATCTGCAGGAACAAAACTATCGTTAAAGGAAAACTATACCCCCCAAACAACGAGGTCTCTATAAAAAATATATTGCATAAAACAGCTCATATGTAAAACCCTGCTTCATGTTAATAAACCATTTTCATAATAATATACTTTTTTAGTAGTATGTGCCATTGGGTAATCATGAATAGAACATAGCCATTTTAAAAAATAAGGGCCACTACCTGGGATCGTGGGATTCACGGTGCACACAAGCAAACCATACTTGTTAGGTCACATGAGACAATTAACAGACAGTTATGTCTTTTACTTCCACTCTTCGTCCTGTTACAGTTGGAGCTGCAGTATTTCTGGTCAGGTGATCTCTGAGGCAGCACACAGACCATCACAAAATGGTTGAAGTTTGATTTTTCACCTTATGTCCTTCCATTGGGCACCAGACTAAAGTTTAGGTTCACAGGAAATGGAAATAAAGAAGATGGCAGCAGCAGCAAAGGTAGCTATCAACAGCTTCAAAATTCTCACCTTTCTGTATGTGTCCTATTCCTAGCAACTTTGCAATTGGTCTTCATTGATTTTTAATAGTTTTTGAGTCATTTGCCTACTTATTTTTAGCTTTCAAATGGAGTTCACTAACTATTACTAATTACTAAGTATCGGACTTAATCTGGTTGTACTAGTGTGCGGTCTTTTCGTTTGTTTGTATTTCTGGTTGATTACTGACTGTCCCAAATGAGCAGATATAAAAAAAAAAAAAGTCACACCACTTTTGATAGCGTACCTAAAAAACACCAAAATTGACTCAATATATGTAATTGAAAATAAATTGCATGAGTGAAAAAAAATTAATCTGGTTAAAAGCAAATGGACAAGTACAACAGAAACTTACTCTAAAGAAGGGGTGCCCTTTAACCATGTCAGCACCAGCCTCACCGGATCCCAGACGATATTCTGGATCTTTCACCAAGAGCTACAAAGAAAACAAATCTGTTAAACACACAGGGTCACTAGGCCTGTAAGTAAAAACAGATACAAAAACTTTTCATCATTTAGGACTACTGCGCTATTAATGCTGGTTTCTTTTATATTCTGAGATTAAATGAATTAATCGACTTTGACAACTATTAATGCTGGGCACAAGCCATTTTCATTCCCACCCCCCATTTAAAGTGGGTATTCACAGTTGCACAACATGGGATTACCTGGGAAATACACATTTTAAGACGTTATTAACTATACAACAAAGTTAGTAAAGCACATTTTTTTTAAATTTTTTGTATTGAATTTTATAATAATCCCTAAAGCGCATTCTAATACTGATGTGCTGGGGGGCAATTTACTTCATTCATTAATCCACAGACATCCTCTGATAGATCTTCCGGCAACTCTATCTCGTCATAAAGGATGCTGTCTGCTAGCTCAATGGGATCCTCGTTGTTGAATGATAACTGCAATATAAAATAATGATTTCTTATATATATATGCGCCACAATGTCAAGCTAACATACATACTATATTATTCTTTCTGAGAATGTAAGAGAAGTTATGCTTAATGAATATATCAGTTTTTCACCATAAGCATTTCTATGGTTAAATTACTCTATGAAATTCCTATTAAAATGGCAATGCTTCCACAATGTAGGTGATGACATAGGAATTGTGTTTGCCTCATACATGAGCATAGCATATATGGCGATTCCAAGGGCCCACCAGTCAACCGCCATGCCATATCCGATATTCATGTAGATTTCGGGGGCCATGTAAGCTCTTGTGCCTCACTTGGTCTTTGTGCGACTGTTGTATCCAAATCCTTAAACACAAAAAGAAGCACTGTAAGGAAACTGCAGATTTCGGACTCCTAGGGGCACATTTACTTAGCTCGAGTGAAGGAATAGAATAAAAAAAAAAATCGAATTTCGAATGATTTTTTTGGCTACTTCGACCTTCGACTACGACTTCAACTTCGAATCGAATGATTCGAACTAAAAATCTGTCAACTATTCGACCATTCGATAGTCGAAATACTGTCTCTTTAAAAAAAACTTTGACCCCCTACTTCGCCAACTAAAACCTACCTAACCTCAATGTTAGCCTAAGGGGAAGGTCCCCATAGGCTAACAAGTTTTTGGTCGAAGGAAAATCGTTTGATCGATGGATTAAAATCCTTCAAATCGTTCGATTCTAAGGATTTAATCGTTCAATCAAAGGATTTAATCATTCAATCGAATGATTTTTCCTTCGATCGTTCAATCGAACGAATTGCGGTAAATCCTTCGAAGTCGAAGGATTTAACTTCGACAGTCGAATATCGAGGGTTAATTAACCCTCGATATTCGACCCTAAGTAAATGTGCCCCATAATGTATAATAGACTTCTCATAACCACTTGCTTTCAGTAAACACCCACTTCCACACATTCACCAGTTACATGTACAGGTATATTTAAAAGGGACACAAACATAGAATTAGACCATCTGAAAGCAGATTATATACCAGTAAAATCAATGCATGCGCCAGAATAATAAGCGTATATCTATATATATTCACAAATCCTTGCTGGTCCATCAGCAAATATTCAAGTTTAATATCTTGGAATAAAAACAAAATAAATTGTGTAAAACATTTAGTAGCGATACACAGAAAATCCTTATTTAATGTAAAAATAGAACAGGATATGGAATATTCATTTTTGCTGCCATTTAAATCAAACTTCTAAGTAATGTTACCAGCTCCTTCTGGAAATAAGGATACATTTACTGCTATTAGTACTTACCTATGGACAATGCCAATCTGGTGTAATGCCTCCAGGCCAAGCATTACACATGCGGAATAAAACCTGTATAAAGAAAACAAAATCAAATTAATATTTTATATTAATACAGAAACTGACATGAGAGGCATGTATAGGACAATGTAAATATTCAGCATGGTGTGGCCCTGATGTCAGAAACCCCCCAATAAAGTGCCATATCCCATCCTGCAGTTATCTGCCCAGAAATGACACCCCTGTGATTCTTTCCCCATTCCTATTCTACTTACATCACATCTTGTTCTTCCACTTCTCCCCATTTGATGAACTCAAACATGTCACCTCCAGGCAGATATTCCATGACATAAAAGAGGTAACTGTGTCTGGAATGTTCCGTAGAAAGAAACCAGAAATGGGTGCTCAGAACAAGTGATGGTCTGGAGGATTTCCTTCTCTTTGAAGACACTGTGGGGTAAAGCATTAAATTATCATTACCTGAGACTCATACAAGGAAACATATACACAGTTACAGTAGCATGAAAGCTTGCTTCTCATACATCACTATATGGTTGTCACTTACAGCTTACTTTTCTACACTTCGGCATAACCCCACTTCTGAGGATCAACATTTGTCCAGCGCCCCCCTCAGACCTCACTATGGGAGCCCCACTAAAAAAATATGTTGGACAGTGCAGCGCCACAGTTGGAGAGCCCTATCCAAGAAAAATGGTGTCATGGTGCTAAAGAATCGCATTTCTGGAGGCTGAACTACCATTCTGCTTAGATTCCTATTAGCACAGCAGTACTGTGATATATACAGATATGTCGGTGCCAAGATACAGTTGCCACCTGGCCGGTATTTTACTAACCCAGGGGGGTTTCCTTCTCCTTTAAGTGGCAAGGTTAAAGGAAAACTATACCCCCAAAATGAATACTTAAGCAACAGATAGTTTATATCAAATTGAATGACATTAAAGAATCTTACCAAACTGGAATATATATTTACATAAATATTGCCCTTTTACATCTCTTGCCTTGAACCACCATTTTGTGACTCTATCTGTGCTGCCTCAGAGATCACCTGACCAGAAATACTACAACACTAACTGTAACAGGAAGAAGTGAGGAAGCAAAAGGCAGAACTCTGTCTGTTAATTGGCTCATGTGACCTTACATGTGGTTTGTATGTGTGCACAGTGAATCTTACGATCTCAGGGGGCGGTCCTTATTTTTTAAAATGGCAATTTTCTATTTATGATTACCCAATGGCACATACTACTAAAAAAGTATAATATGATAATGGTTCATTTACATGAAGCAGGGTTTTACACATGAGCTGTTTTACTCAGTATCTTTTAATAGAGACCTACATTGTTTGGGGGGTATAGTTTTCCTTTAAGTATTTCTGGGTGAGGGCCCTCTCTCTAGATGCATTACTGCTTGTTTTTAATAAGGTTTTTATTTATATCATTATGGCATGGTTGGGAAAAAATATCGCCTTTTTAATATTGTAGTTGGCATGGTTTGTTATAAATTGACCAGTAGGAGTAGTTTTGGGTGTTAAGTCCCAGTTCTGGCTTCGTTACCTTCAAACCACCCAAGTTATTCTTTAGATTTCAACTACCAGCCTGCCACTGATAGGGTTACCAGCAACCATCTTTAAAGGAAAACTATACCC
Organism: Xenopus petersii; assembly: GCA_038501925.1. Taxonomy (NCBI): domain Eukaryota; kingdom Metazoa; phylum Chordata; class Amphibia; order Anura; family Pipidae; genus Xenopus; species Xenopus petersii. Next base: position 168,827,520 of record CM076674.1, read on the forward strand.
CCCAAAATGAACACTTAAGCAACAGAAAGTTCATATCATTATTAAGTGGCATATTAAAGAATCTTACCAAACTGGAATATATATTTAAGTAAATCTTGCCCTTTTACATCTCTTGCCTTGAGCCACCATTTCGTGATGGTCTGTGTGCTGCCTCAGAGATCACCTGACCAGAAATACTTCCACTGTAACAGGAAGAAGTGAGGAAGCAAAAGACAGAACTCTGTCTGTTAATTGGCTCATGTGACCTAACATGTATGGTTTGTTGGTATGTTTGTGTGCACAGTGAATCCTACGATCCCAAAGGGCGGCCCTTATTTTTTAAAATGGCAATTTTCTATTTATGATTACCCAATGGCACATACTACTAGCAAAGTATATTATTATGAAAATGGTTTATTTACATGAAGCAGGATTTTACATGTGAGCTGTTTTATGCAATATCTTTTTATAGAGACCTACATTGTTTGGGGGGTATAGTTTTCCTTTAATGAGAACAGATCCCTTATAGCAGGGATCCCAACCAGAAGCACGTGAGCAGCATGTTGCTCACCAACCCCTTGTATGTTGCTTCCCAGTGGCCACAAAGCAGGTGCTTATTTTTGAATCCCAGGCTTGGAGACAAGTTTTGGCTGTATACAACCTCAACCCAGGTTACTGCCAAATAGATCCTCCTGTAGGCTGTCAGTCCACATTGGGGCTACCAAACAGCTCTTAATCGACTTCCCCGTGGACTTTTATGCTTGTGTCGAGGACCCCTGCATTATAGGGAGACATTTACCCTCATTTGGGACTGTTGCTAGACTTAAGTGGTTCAGTTGCTAGGCACAGAAGTGCAGTTGCTAAGCACATGAGGGCAGCATACCAGCAGGTTTGGCAAGCTTTATAGCACAACAGACTTTTTTGTTAAAAAGTAATATTTTATTTGCAAAACTATGTATAATCTACACATCACATAAATCATTTACACCCATTGATTAACTCCAAGTCACCATAATAAGTTACCAATATTAAAAGGTCTATGTGAACATAAATGTGTTTTCAGCCTTAAAACTCCTGAGATTCAGCAACTTTAGGTTCTTGTGAAGATGATGAGCCTTTGACAGTTTTCTTTGGCAGCAGAGCAGACTGGATGTTGGGCAGGACTCCTCCATCAGCGATGGTCACACCCTCAAACAGCTTGGCCAATTCATCATCATTCCTGACTGCCAGCTGGATGTGCCTTGGCATGATCCTGGATTTCTTGTTGTCTCTGGCAGCGTTTCCTGCCAATTCCAACACCTCAGCGCACAGGTATTCCAGAGTGGCGGCCAGGTAGATGGACGATCCAGAACCAATTCTCTCTGCGTAGTTTCCCTTCCTCAGAAGTCTGTGGATACGGCCCACTGGGAACTGCAAACCTGCCTTGGCAGATCTGGAGGACTTGCCACTAGCAGCCTTCTGCACCTTTTTGCCACGGCCAGACATTCTGTTCAATGATCTATGAGGAACAAGTTGCAGTAAAGTCAAGTGAATATACAGATACCACAGTTTAACTAAACAGACCTGGGCCTCTTTTTTGGGGGTTGGACTGGCCTGTACAAAGCCTATCAACCCCATCTTGGAGACCTCTCCATGCCAATTCCATTTAACACATTTTATGTGGCTCCTCAAAGTAATCCCAATCAGGTCAATCTGGTGGGCCTTTTGGGGTGCAGTCAAATGCTGCACTTAATAACATGGGGAGACCATGTGTGAGGACATCAGGTGATATAGCATAAGGCATCTTTGTTATAAAGTAAAGGCCTTACATAGGTCAGATTAAACTTGGCTTGTGTGTTGGGATGCAAGAGATACAACTCGTATCAGTTATACAGCCAATAATAGAAGGCCCAAAACTCTGCCATCCGAAGTGTTCTTATAGTAGCTATAGTGCATTATTATATTCACCAATTAGAGATTACCATTTAGCCCAAGTAAACAAATCCCGATAGACAGCATTGCCTTAAAGGGGTTCCAAACACTTTTTTCAGTTCAATTGTTTTCAGATTGTTGCCCAGAAAAAGATTTTTTTCTAATGCTTTCCATTATTTATTACTTCCCCCCCCCCCCAAAAAATCTAAGTTTAAAGTCCCCCCTTTGGTGTTTGAGTCTGGCAGCTCAGTAATTCAGGTGCAGACTCTTAACTGGTACAATTTTGCAACATTTAGTGGATACATTTCTCAGCAGTATTAGCAACTATTGTATTAATTTTAACAGCTGCCTTTAATGTGATTTATTCACTTAAAGGGGAACTATCGCGAAAATGAACATTTAATATAAGCTTCATCATCCTGAAATAAGAAACTTTTTAAATATAATTTAACACTGACTTGTTTCAGAAATAATTAAGTTTATATTCAGTTCCCCGTTCAGCATCTTTTTCTCATCAATCTGTCTTCAGGCAGCAGTTGAGTGTCAGATGAAGGATTCAATATATCTTATAGCTGGGCTCCGTTTCCTAGCAGATGTATTCGAGCTCGTTCAAATAACGGATTCCAGTACAAAACACAAAACTGCCTTTTGCAAAAATTCTGCATGTAGAGAGACAGGATTTCTGGTGATTTTAATAGAGTGAGCTCTAATAATATACATCTTCTAGGCAAAAGGAGCCCCCTATAAAATATATTGCATCATTCATCTGACACCCAACTCCTGCATGAAGAGAGAATGAGCAGAAAGATGCTGAGGCACGGATAGTGAAGATAAACTTGATAATTTCAGAAACGGTACAGAATGTATTTAGAGGGTTTCTTATTTCAGTATAATTAAGCCAATATTGAATTTATTTTTGCGATTGTTCCCCTTTAAGCCTGTACCTTATATATTGTCTTTTATTCTTGGGACCATGGGGTTCTCAGATAAGGGAGCATTCCTTAAAGGTACAGTTACATCAAAATATCAAAGTGTACCAAAGTAATTGAAATAAAATAATGTACTGTTGCCCTGTACTGGTAAAAGCTATGTGTTTTTCAGAAAGACTACTATAGTTTATATAACAAGCTGTCGTGTAGCCATGGGGGCAGACACTCAAAGTTATATAGGTATAGATAAAACTATTGCTTTCCATAGCTACATAATTCCAAAAGTGAAGTTAAAGGTTAATAAATGCAGCTTCAGAGGTCAGCAAGTCAGGGGTCCCTGTAGCCAGAGATATAAAAGGGGTTGTTCACATTTAAATTAACTTTTATTATGATGTAGAGAGAGTGATATTCTGAGACAATTTGCAATTGGTTTTCAAATTTTTTTTTTCTCCAACTTGTCTAGTACCCCTAGCAACCATACATTGATTTGAATAAGAGACTGATATGAAAGGCCTGAATTGAAATAGAAGTAATAAAAAGTAGCAATAACAATTACATTTGTAGCCTTAGGGCAGAGACACACGCTGCAATTCAGGGAGAAAAGTCACCCAGCGACAAATTGGGGCAAATAATCTCCCTGAACTGCCTCCCCGCCATCTAGAATGAAAATAACCCGTCAGGATGGCACCCTGAGCGCTTCATTTTCCAAAGTCACCCAAAGTTTCCTTGTGAGGCAACTTCAGAAAACAAAGTGCCATCCCACCAGTGATTTTAATTCTAGCCAGCGGAAAGGGAGATTAGTCGCCCCGAAGAGGAGATTTGTCACCGAGCAACTAATCTCCCCAAATTACAGCATGTGTCTCTGCCCTTACAGAGCATTTGTTTTTAGATGGGGGTCAGAAGAAAAAGGCAAATAAGTGTATATAAAAGAAAAGATGTTCAATTGAAAAGTTGATTAGAATTGATCATTCCATAATTCCAAATATTCTATATCACACACACCCATTTAAGGTGCAATCTTGAGAGGAGTCTTGTTTTTGTTTATGGACACTGAGTCAAAATTCAATTGCTGCCAATATGGTTAGGGTTAAGTTAAACTGCCCCAGTTAATATATTTGGGAGTACATGTGCCTGTAAAACCAGATATGCTAAACAGAAAGTGAAGAAATTACTAACCACTAAGCAATAATCATAGAGCCCCTGAAGGCACACTAGTAAGTGTCTACTCATTATTAATGGGGGAGTTGGGCAATGAGACAATTTGCTCCTTTGCAAAGTCAATGTAAGGCTCTGCACCAGCACATAAACTGCACAAGAAATCCAACAGCATTAGAACAGTCCACCTTACCTGATACCAACCACTTCTCTTCAACAATAACCCTGAACTCAGAGCCCAAACCAAAGACAGACACCAGAGGTTTTTATACCTGCATTTCTGCTAATTGCAAATACCTGCCCCCCACCCTCATCAGCCAATTAGCACACACACATTTTGCATTGCTGTAGGAACCCCATGGTAGCCAATCAGAATTTTGCTTGCATGAGTCTAATGCAGCTGAGTCGGTCATCCCAGATAATTTTTGATTGGTTCCCCACATGCCATGTTTCCTGTGAGCAGATGACACCTGCAGAACAGGTAGAGCTAATGCTATTATTTTATTATTATCCTTTATTTACATAGTGTTTGCATAACTGAGGGAGGAGCACATTTTGATTTCAAGTTCTCAGTGCCTCACCCCTATTCCATGTGCCCCGTAGGGGTTGTATAGCATTTATTAGAACTTTTAGCATTTACTGTGCCAATGAAGCTGGCAATCTAATAGTGGGTACACAACTGGGCCATTCACACTTTAAATACCAGATCCCATTTTTTAAACATCACAGCCTCATTCACAGGGATGGGGTCACCTTAATATTCCTATGCTGTATAAGAATCTCCTAGTGGCATAATATATACAGGTCTTTCTGCCATATTTATAGGAATATGGCAGGTGCCTTATATGGGTATAGAACATCATCAGAAACAAATATTTATAGTGGCACGACCCACCTTTATTTGTACAGACACAGCAGCGACCCCCAATATATATCCTTAAACAAGGGCAGTTTTGTTTGGGCAGGTGACCAATAGGGGACTTTCTATTGGAGAATGTATTAAATAAGAATATATAGCAGCTAGGCTGTTTTTGGGGAGGCTAAGCACCTATGCATGTGCTCACTGAAAGCATTGCAGGGTTGCCCAATAGTTTTGTTTCAATAAGTTTTATTATTTTGGTTTATTGTTTTTCAAGGAATTATCAAAGTATCCAAAAACAAATCTGGTATTTTTCTTGAGCACCACCTGCTCTCCCCACTGGCATATTTCCACCCCCCCCCCCCCCGATTAGAGCACTGCCAGACACCTCGAGGCAAAAGATGGACTCACCCATAGGCACCCTGTGAGCCTATGGATTTAGAAGAAAGCTAACCGCTGGGCCTAATGATTCACATTGATTACCGTATTAGGGACGACCCTGAATGTTGGACCACAAGGAAGAACTTTAGCGTAAACCATCTGAAAACCCAGTGGCACAGCTTCCAAAATCATAGGCTGGCCACACTTAGTGGGCCAAAGTTGTATATACTGTACGTCAATGAAAGACGTCCCTGATCTGCGCTGGGTTTCATGCAGTAATCCATAGAGTTTTCTGGCGGAAAATCCGAAAAAAAAATTTTTTCCCGCACTGAAATTTTTCGAGAAAATGTATTGATGAATAAGGGGAAAAATCCCTTGCAGATTTGGTCAGAGTATATTTCAGAAAATGAGATTTTCGTATTTTAATAAATAACCCCCTTAGTGTACAGTCTAAGATCCTCCAAGAACTAGTGTAGCCGTGTGACTATCCATCCTATAGGGTTGTACCAAATCCAACATTTTTGATTCAGCCAGTGTTATTAAATTCTCGATTTGGCCAAATACTAAACCAATTCAACCCCCTAATTTGTAAATTTAAACAAAGTTTTAAAAATGCATTAGCCAAAGAGTGCTTCCAAGTCCAATGAGATTATGGGTTTAGATTTGATTGGCCCGGCACTCAGGATCCAAGCACTTGTTGCGAGATTTGGTCAAATTCTGACCATCCTATTACTAATGACCACTTATGACATTGGACCACCAGACAGATTTGAAAACTTTGGTCTAAAACTCAGTGTTACATTAAAACTTATTTTTATTATATAACAAATTTATTGTATCAACACATATACATTTATTACAAATCGCCAGCGGGACAGCACTTGCATCGCTATGTTTTCCAAAATCGCCCAAAGTTTCCTCGTGAGGCATCTTCGGAAAACGAAGCGATCGGAGTGCAGTCTCGCTGGCGAGTTTTCATTATAGCCGGCGGGGAGTTTGTCGGCCCCGAAGAAGAGGCATTTTTTCGCCGGGGCGACTAATCTCCCCAAATCTGCTAGTGTGCCCTCACCCTTAGGGACATCTTCATTTCTAGAGCACCAATGAGTAACTGGCAGGCCCGGCCACTCCTTTCTACAATTCAGGTGATTTCTGATGTGTTATTAGACTACAGTGGGTCAGATGAAAGTTGTAGTACTTCTGGAGGGCTTACAGTTGCCTGTGTCTGTTCTAAATAGTATGGGCAACCTGATATACCCAGTGGCTTTTGCTCAACTACAACTCCCACCATTATTGAGCATATGCCTTATAACTGAAACCATAACATTTCCAGTTTCTGTTCTATAATGCAAAATATACGGATGCAAATGATAAAATAAGGCAACATTTCTACATCCAGTTATTTGCTCATTATGCCTTTACATCACTGCTATTTAAGCCACCACCCTCCTTCTTCTCTTACTAGCTGTTACCTCTGAAATCCCCTGTACTCCCTCATTTCTATACTCCCTGTAGTAAGTCCAAGATCACAGGTGCACGTAACACATCTCAACATCTTAAATGAGCAGACATGACGCACTTCAGCCTAAACAGACTTGGTATAGTATAATATTAAACTGAGGAGCTGCAGTTACGAAGTACCTGGTCCCATATTTGGCCTCCAAAAGCTTTCATTGCCCACGGAATTTCAAGGCAGGAACTTCTCATGAGAAAGTGGTGACCACTGATCTACTGAAGGAAATGAGATCAACATGAAGAATTGGAGATTCTAACAAGGTGTGTGAGCCCAGGTATGGACTGCAGGAAGTGGGGTAGACCCATAAACCAATCATTTCCCCTACACATAACTGTAACTTATAGGTCTGTGAGCCTCGGTGTGGCTGCAGGAAGTGGGCTTGAAACTTATCCGCATATCTTCCCTTACATATAACCATAAATCCCCATGAAGTTTATAAGTACAGCGGGAAGTAATCTTGGCACTTATATTCATAGCTTCCCATACATACAACATGAATTTCCTTTAAGATGGATGAACACTAGTCCAGACTACAAGTAATGTACTAGACATACATTCCCATAATGTTTGTGAGCATTAGTGGGTTGCAAAGAGAGTGCTGGGCACTTATAACTTTAACTTCCCATGAGGTTTGTGAGCACTTGTTGGAACAGCTTGTACCAAGTCATTATAAAATCTTAACAAGAAACTAAGGAGAAGGGTAATAATTCTTTTTCCAATAAAAACAGTCTTTAGTTCTTTTTTTCTTCCACAGTGTAAAGATGGTCACGGCGCTGCCTACGAATAGGTATTTGCTCCCGGATCTCGGCAAGATACTGCAAATCTGTTAAAGTAAAGGAAAAGCAAAATAAATTCTTGCTTTATTGTGGCCAAGCAACATTATACACAGTAATCTTATCAGCTCTATACCAGGGACAAGCAACTTTTAGCAGGCTTTTATATATTTTAACTAGTAATACAGGTATGGGACCTCTTATCCAGAAAGCTCATGACCTGGTATAAGGAATCTTTCCATAAGTCTACTAAAAAAATAATAAGTCCAAATGCCAAAAACTCAAAAAATGAGGTTTTTTTTTTTACTATAAAATCCACATTTTTTTTATTATACCCCAAGAATGGAAAAAGTCAGAATCCGAAAAACCTGCATCTCAGACCCCCGAGGTTGTATATGAGTCAATGTCAGAAGTCCCGAAGATATTCTGATCTGTGCAGGGTTTCATGAAAAGATCTGAAGATTTCATGATTTTCGGGCACAAATCTGAAACATTGGCACGCTTCAAATTTTTGCGTTTTTTTTTTAGTTTTTTCCCAAACTGGAAATTTTGGGGAAAATGAATTGATAAATGAGGGGAAATAACACATTGTAGTATATTTCTGAAAATATTGAGATAAATTCGTATTTGGATAAATAAACCCAGTAGAAATGTTTTAGCTCCAGTAAGGATTAATTAAATCTAAATTGGGATCTCAAGTGCCAGGTATTGTTTTAATGTTACAGAGAATAAGGATATTATTTTAAAAAAAATTGATTATCTGTATAAAATGGATTCTACGAGAGACGGCCTTTTCATAATTCGGAGTTTTTTGGATAACGGGTTTCGTATAGTGCTGTGAAATCTGTAATTAAGTTGAGTTAGCAAGAGCACAAAACGTTAATCTCAGCTTGATTGTCTCACTGTAGGATGCCTTTTATTTGCCAATAAGAGGAAGAACATCTTGTTGGGTTACCGGATTCTTGATGAAAATGACAGCTGTATTTGGGGAATACACTTACATCTACTCAAGATAATTTTGGAACTAATGTACAAATGTGACTGATGTGCTGATGCTTTCCTACATCTGTAACCATTAGGGATGCACTGAATCCAGGATTCGGTGTCAAGTCCGCCTTTTTCAGCAGGATTTGGCCGAATCCTTGCACCTGGCTGAACCAATCCGAATCCAAATTAGCATATGTAAATTAGGGGTGGGAAGGAATATCGTCACTTTTTGTCACAAAACAAGGAAGTAAAATAATTTTCCCCACTTTTTCCTTTCAATCCCCTAATTTGCATATGCAACTCATAATTTGCTTATGCCCATTAGGATCTGGTTCGGTATTCGGCCGAATCTTTCATAAAGGATTCGGCTGAATCCCAAATAGAAGATTCGGTGCATCCCTAGTAAACATGTTATGAGCTAAGGGGGCCTTGAACAAAGGTTGGGCCTCCAAAAGGAGCTTAAACATAAGCACAAGGACACAATTCATGTATATTCAAAAGTCCAGTGCAAAACTGTAATCCTATCACTAAATTCCCACATGGAAGCTTGTGCATTGCAGTTACATTCAAATGCAAGGAACAAGCTGTCACAACCTCTAAGATAAAAAGAAAACATCACACATTTAAATGTATTGAGCCCTGGAACAATACATTTTGTTACTATTTCATGAATTTAACATGAGGTAAGATATCGAGATAAAGTAGGATATGAAAGGACTCCGTACCAATGTCAGCAGAAATAACTGTTTCTTCGAAACCAGCTTTAGCAATGACTTCGCCCCTGCAAACAAGGATATACATCTAATAAATAAATATTTTTTCCTTTTGCACAAAAATTGATTATTCTCATGGAACTAGAGTGAAAGTTGCTGGCTCAATAACTCCAAGCGTGCCTACATGTGTAGATGTGGGGAGGGTTATTTATCAAAGGTTGAGTTGTTTTAGAGGGTATTTTTCGGTCAAAACTCGAATTTTAATACAGCACTTACTCCAACAACTGGAATTCAGGGAACATATGTAGAGAATGACTGCAGGAACACTAGAGTCCAAACTCAAATGTAGCTGAATTTGGGACCCTTGGCACCCTCTATAACTCTTGTGATGTTATGTCCTCTGCCATTATTACTACTAGTGGTAATTGGAGATATGAGTAATGGGTTGCCTACCCTGAAACGTACCTATTATGCCGTATATGCCATGTACTACTTATGATTTTTTTCAATTATTCGATGATACCTTTATATTGTTTTATTTTATCTTCCTTTCTTTTCAATTTTCAAGTTTCATTAAAAAAAACTTGAATTTTCAATTAAAAAAAAATATTTTCTTTTTTTTCAAAAAAACAAAAACAAACTTTTTGAGATTTATTATACCGGACGCTGGAAATAGTTTGAATCCAAAAATGTACCATCTAAAACCTGTCGAGGCCATGTAGGAGTCAGTGGCAGAGGTCCCTTAAATCATTTTAGAAGATTTTAACAGCCTTCATGATGTTCGAGTTTTTTTCAGAGCGTTTTGCCCCAAAACTCGAGCAATTCGAGCGTTTTTCAATTCAAGCTTTTTACATTAGAGTTTTTTCTTAAAATTAGAAACCATTTAAAGGGGACCTGTCACCCTAAAATAATTTCAAATTCTTTTCTATCATGTTAGTTGAGCAAAATAAACTTTACTTACACTGTATTTATTATTTAAATTTTGTTTCCTTCTGTCTTGGAATTATACAATCACAGCAAGCAGGCAGCAGCCATTTTGTGGACACGGTTATTAAGGGAAATTGTGTATCACCCCAAAATCTTGTGTATGCGCCAGAATGGGGGACCTAATGTCCATGTGCAGTGCCCTACACAATTATAGAGCCTGAGGAGGTAAGGGGGAATGTGAGGAGCGCAATGACATGTAGGAAGTGCTGAATGGAAAGTGAGAGTAATTGTCTGCCCCTCCTCTATGCCACGGGCATAGAGGCGGGGCAGGTAATATTTGATTGACAGTTTAGATATTTAAACACCTTTATAACAGGTATGGATGTTTTAATGAAAATTTTTTTTGGGGTTTCATATTTAATTTGCAAAGGACTTTCATTATGCAGCTTTTTATATGTAGGTGACAGGTCCACTTTAAGGTCTAAAAAAAGCTTACAAAGTTCTAAAATTCGACCTTTGATATATTAACCACTAAATTTTATGATAATCAATATGTATTTGTAAAGCGCCAACACATTCTGCAGCGCTGTACAAGAAATGTGTGTGTACATACAGATATACATTTAAAGCGACTAATAACAGATACAAGTGGAAAAACACACAAGGCAAATTATGAATGATTTTACACATATGAAACAGGCTCACCATGGGCTGACTACTGTGCTGTGGCCCCAAGCCACATAGGATGCCTTCTCATCCCTGGCAGGAGAAGCAGTTGCCACATACACCTGGTTGTCCAGAGCTCTGAAAAGGAAAGAAAAAAAAAATCTTTGACATATTACAGCAGTGAGCAGTATAGTAGTTAAAGGTCAGGCTGAAACAGGGGAACTATCTCAAAAATTAAAATTTTATAGAAGCTTCATTATACTGAAATGAGAAACTTTCTAAATACAATCAATTAAATATTTTGCATCGAAAATGAAAATTTAATATGAACATCATCATACTAAAATAAGTAACTTTCTAAATACAATCAATTAAATATTCTGCATTGTTTCTGAAATAATAAGTTTATATTCACTATTCCTCTCTCAGCATCTGTTTCTCCTCATTTTGTCTTCCTGCAGGAGTTGGGTTTTAAGCTCTCCATAGACGCGACGATTCTTCTTGCCGAACAACCGATTTTAGGGAAGTCCGACCATTCCTTCTAAATTATCGTGCGGTTAGTGGGATTCGAACAATCGTACATCTTACGATTTTTCAGCCGACATCTGTCAGAAAATTGATCGGCAAGGTCAAAAAATCTTTGTCGGTCCCAGTACAATGTATCTGTGTTTGCAGGGCCAAGCAGGCAGCTCCCCTTTGTTTTCCTGGCAAATTGGTCTTTTTAGTTGATGGACAATTCGTACGATCGTTCTGAGAAAATCGTGGTCTCACGAACAGGATCTGATCTTTTAAAAACATCTATGGCCAGCTTAAGATATTCATTGACAGGTCCAATATATCTTTTAGGGGTCTCCTTTTGCTTAGAAGATGTATCAGAGCTCACTCTATTAAATCACCAGACATTGTGTCTGTGTTAGTTTTTGGGGGGGAACCCGGTTACCCAAATAAAATTTTACGGACCTCAGAAAAAAGGAAAAGACGCCAGCGTTTTTTGGGACTAAAAATCTTTGCAGTGTTACGTCCGTTCGCCAAAGCAAAAATTTGCCTGGTGTTAGAGTGCGAAGCAACGCTAGCGTCTATCTCCTTCACTAGCAAAGTGATGCCTGCGCCAGTTAGGGAATCAGCGAAGTTTCCGAAATGACGTCACGGTGGCGAATTTTCCCTAGCGTTAGTAACTTCGCCCTTTAGGGAATCTGCCCCTAACGGTCAATGAACTGCTGCAAGAAGACAGAATGAAGAGAAACAGATGTTGAGAGAAGAGTGAATATAAACGTGAGTATTTCAGATAAGATGCAGAATATTTGACTGATTGCATTTACAATGTTTTTCTTATTTCATTATGATGAAGCTTATATTTTTTATTGTCATGATAGTTCCCTTTAATAATAGAGAAGGATTCCAGAACTTAGGTTGGCAAGGACAGTGTTAGAGTTGGGTGCTGGCTGACACATGCATCACTACCCTACAGTTTCCTTTACAAAACACACACACAGCAGCGGATTGGCCCAACAGGAAAAATGGTTGATTCCTACTAACCGTGCCCTCTGTAGAAGTTCCCAATGAGCCGGCCCGGTTGTCATGTTAAAGGCACCAGGGTAAACCAGCAGCTGGCAGCCTGTATTAAACAAACCAGAGCCTGGCTTTAAACAACAATCAGCATAAGTAAACATGCAGTGGAAGAACATAAAAAAATGATGAAAACGGTTTAGTCGTATAGTTTGAAGTACAGGTAGGGGATCCGTTCTCCAGAGACCTCTGAATTACAGGAAAACCATCTCCCATAGACCCTATTTTAATTAAATAATTAGATTTTTTAATTTAGAATTCTCTTTAATAATAAAACAGTACCTGGTTCTTGATCCCAACGGAGATATAATTAATCATTACGGAAGGCAAAACCATTCTAATGGGTTTAATGAATGTTTAAATAATTTTTTTCAATAGACAAGGTATGGAGATCCAAATTACAGAAAGATCCCTCATCCGGAAGCCCTCAGGTGCCAAGCATTCTGGATAACAGGTCCTATACCTGTACTGTGTACAATGCATCATGGACACATCATACTATATACAGAGAAAGGAACAGCCCAGAAACCGGTACAGGTATGGTATTTGTTATCCGGAAATCCACTATCCAGAAAGCTCCAAATTATGGAAAAGCCGTTTCCATTATTTTATCCAAATAATATAATATATATATCTAAATATATATTATATATAATAATCCACGTTTTTAAAAATGATTTCCTTTTTCTCTGTGATAATAAAACAGTGTCTTGTACTTGATCCCAACTAAGAAATAATTAATCCTTATTGGAAGCAAAACCAGCCTATTGGGTTTATTTAGAGGCAGATTTATCAAGGGTCGAATTAATAGCTCATGGGAGTTTTTAAAACTCAAAATTCGACCTACTGGGTGAATGGGATTGACCCTCAAACTCGAATAAAATTCGAATCTAATTTGGTTCAAGTTTTTTCTCAGAAGAAACTTGATTTTCAGGAAGGCAGCAAACAACTCCCAGGATGTTCCCCATAGGCTAAAACAGCAATTCGGCAGGTTTAAGGTGGCAATAGTTGACTTTGAAATATTAAAGGGCCAGTACATGATACATTTCAAAAATCTAATTTTTTTAAAAACTCAAATCGAATTTTAACAATTCTCTAGTCGAATTTGAAAGTTTTGGCCATAAAAAAAAAACTTGAAAATGTGAATTTCCATTTTGACCGTTGATAAATCTGCCCCTTAATGTTTACATGATTTTCTAGTACTTAAGGTATGAAGATCTAAATTATCCATTATCTGGAAAAGATCAGGTCCTGAGCATTCTGGATAACAGGTCCCATACCTGTAGAAACTTAACTAGCAGTGCACTGTCGGTACAGTTACTTGCTTTGTGGTTTTCCTTTCATTCCTAACCTTATCTCTGGCTCAGAAGGTCACTTTCTATGCACATATATTACTCACAATCAGCACAATGCAATGTGTGTGTAGATGTGTGTGTACATGACAAGCACACAAAAGTATCACAGAAACATTATCGGGTCTCACCTTTGTTGGCGTATATTTGGGCAAGCTCAGCAAATCGCATGTCATAACAGATTCCAACTCCAACTTTGCAGTAAGCTGTTTCAATCAAACACATAAAGAATGCATGAGAATAAATATATATATTTCCCCATGTACATTTTCTTCTTTCCACATCAGTAAGTTAAATTGTAACCCCTTTTTTGATATGAGATTATTTGCCTCTTTTCATTCATGAAGAACGCTTGCTTTGGGGCCGTACCTGTCCTCAGAGACACAAATCTCAATTCACTTGAGGAGGTTGTAAATTATAGCCCTGAATATGATGCAAAATATTTGTTTTTTAACTTAATAAATAAATTTGGTTAATAGTGATCAAGTAATGTAGCTTCATGGTTCCTTAAAAGCTCTAAAAAAAACAGAGCAGTGATTTGATATAAGTACAGGTATCGGATCCTTTATCCGGAAACCCATTATCCAGAAAGCTACGATTTACGGAATGGCCATCGCCCACAGGGGCAAATTCGCCAGCGCAACACTTCGCCAGGTGTAAATTCGCTAGGACAATGGCAATTCCCTAAAGTGCGAAGTTGTGTCCAGGGCAGAGAACGCTGGCGAATATTCGCCAGCGTTACTTCGGCAATCAAAGCAAAGATTCGCTATCGTTGCCTAATTTGCATACGGTGGGAAATGATAAAAGTTACATGAACGTTTATGTTGCAGCAAATACATTACATTACATAATTCCAGGGAACCTTAATAAAAGCTTTTATATTGCCCTACACATGAGCCCAGTGTATAGTTTGTGTTCCTTATGTTAGAAAATACATTTTACGGACCTTTGCAGGCTATCACTCTGAAAAATGAAAAGAAGCCAGCGTTTTTTGGGACTTTTGCACTAAAAATTGAGGAAGTCCTATGCACTCCATTGCACTTTGCCTGGTCTGAGCTGGTGAAGGCAAGTCTGGCGAATGAGGTAACCCCAGGTCTCAAGCATTCTGGATAAAAGGTCCCATACCTGTAATCATTGCCATCTGGTTTGTAAACTCTTGGGGCCTACCCCAATTTTCTCATACTCTTGATCCCCAACCAGTCACTCGATTGCAACATGTTTCTCACCAACCAATTGGATGTTGCTCCCTGCAGCTCCCAGTGGCCACAGGTGCTTCTTTTTTAATTCTTGACTTGAAGGTAATTATTTGTTGCATAAAAAAACAAGTGTACTGCCAAACAGAGCCTCCTGTAGACTGACTGTCCAAATAGGGGCTAACAAATAGCCAATCACAGCCCTTATTTGGTACCCCCAGGAACTCTGTTTACATTTGCATGTGGCTCATGGGTAGAAAAGTTTGGGGCCCCTGCTTTAAGTTATGGAATATACAGATCCATACTGTTCTTTTTTTCCCACATTTAGTTTTATAAAGTACTTTGCAGGTTAATATATTCTTTTACACACCCACAGTAATTTGGATGCATTTTGACTTGTACCTACGGGTATCAAAGAAAGAGAAGCTGTCTCCAGGGCTTAGTGTTTCAGATTCCTGGAACCGTATTTTCCCAGGAACATCAATGTCAAATAAATGGATCTGTGAGGGAAAAAATTCAGAAAAGAACGCAAACGTATTATCAGGCATGTGATTTGTCAAGCAATATACATTCATAATCACTATTGGCTCTTAAGGCTTTGAAAATATCCTTTATGGATGAATACAATTACTGGATTATAATGACAGGCCATGATGGAAAATGCTAGGCTCCCCAATTAAACTATCCTCCAAATATCTAAAAGGGTTTGTTCATATTTACATTAACTTTAAAGTGGACCTGTCACCCATAAAAAAAAGCTGTATAATATCTGTATCTGTATAATAGTATCTGTATAATATCTGTCCTTTTCAGATTAAACCTAAGTTATTTTTTTTATTTAAGCATTCATAGCTGTAAACTCGTTTGAAAATCTCAGCTGTCAATCAAATATTGCCTGCCCCTCCTCTATGCCTCAGGTCCCCCAGTTCTGGTGCACAAACAAGATTCTAAGATGATACAAGGCTTTCCTTAATAAGTGTCCACAAAATGGCTCCTGCCTGCTTGTTTTAATTATTGATTCCCAGATGGAAGAAAACAAGATTCAAATAATTTTTACAGTGTAATTCAAGTTCATTTTGCTTGACTAACATGATAAAATAGGATTTCGAATTATTTTCTTGGGTAAGTTATACAGAGATCATATCCACCCTGAAGCACAATTTTTCTAAAACAATCCCAACTTGGTCAGCCTAGAAACTGCAGTGTATAATCAACAGGAGCCTTACCAGTGCTACCCTCTTTTCCACACTTTTAATACAGGACAATTTGCAGGGATTGTTCACCTTTTAATTAACTTTTAGTATGATGTAGTGAGTGATATTCTGAGACAATTTGCAACTGCAGCAATCTGGTTGCTAGTGTCCAAATTACCCTAGCAACCATGCATTGATTTGAATAAGAGACTGGAATATGAATAGGAGAGGTCTGAATAGAAAGATGAGTAATACAAAGTAGCAATAACAATAAATGTGTAGCCTTACAGAGTATTTGGATTTTAGACTGGGTCAGTGACCCCATTTGAAAACTGGAAAGATTCAGAAGAAGGCAAATAATACAAAAACTATATAAAAAAAGAAATCATGAAGACCAATTGAAAAGTTGCTGGCCATTCTATAACATACTAAAAGTATACTTAAAAGGTGAACCAACTCGTTAAAGCAACACAGTATTATTGGACATAAATACTTGTGCTAAAGTATACATCCAGTTAAACTGGAGAGACTGAAGTTGGGAGACTAAAATTGCGAGCCATAGCTGAAGTCTGGAGTTTGCTAGTTTCATTCATCTTATTCAACCCAAAAGAAATCTGTCCGGGATTGGGGCCCTTTTGTGTAGGGGGGGACTGTAATGATGCTGAGGTTAAAAACAGAATATGTGAAACTGAACTGTCATTACCTTCCTGTGCTTAACTAATAAGGTTCCATCAGGTCCAAATACAGCGCATGTGTTATAAAACTTCCCAGAATCTTCTTCAGGGATTGAACCTAGGACAAGAATAAAAAGAATAATAAGGCTGCAAAAGGACAAACAAAGAGTGAGAAACAGACAGCAATCTTAGGGTTGCGGCTGGGATCCCGGGGGTTGTGCAGGCCCCAAAGGCAACAGGCAAAGTGGACCTCAGATCCCCCCAGTCCGACACTGTCTGTCTGTGCCCACGACTTATCAGTGACAGTTTTTTTGTTTGTTTTGTTTTTTTCATTTTCCCAGATTTTTTTGGTTCCCTGAAAAATATACAACTGTAAATTGGTGATGGGTGGGGGCAATCCATTAAAATCAAGCATTTTTACACAACAGTTTTGCCACCAAAAATCATATCCATTGTTATATATCATATAAATGATTTAATGCAGACTGGTGTCAAATTAAAGGTAGGCTAATTTGGATGATGCAGTTTATAGATTGTGAGCTCTTGTGAAGACCTCGCATTTTATTAACCCTGCTGAGAATACGTACTAGAACAGCAAATGAGCAATTGTTCAGTTTAGGGAAGCTACACAGCTACCAGTGCAGTACTTTATAAATAGGGTTTAAGTCCCATTTATATCCAGGGCACCAATCACCACTTTAAAGTAAAAATGTTGTAGTCAAATTTATCGCATGTCCAGTTTTTTCCTGCTTTTATCCAGAGCAGTTATCCAAACCAGTGGAATTTCCATATCCCGTACATTGCGGCATTCATGGGAAACTACGATAAAAACTGCATATGTAAACTAGACATTCACACTGCATCATTAGCTAATTGGGTTGCACAGAATCCAGGATTCGGTTTGGGATTCTGACTTTTTCAGCAGGATTCTAATTCAGCCAAATCCTTTTGCCCGGGCCAAACTGAATCCTAATTTGTATATGCAGGGACGGGGAGGGAAATCACGTGACTTTTTGTCACAAAACAGATGTTTTCCCCTTCCCACCCCTAATTTGCATATTCAAGTTAGGATTTGGATTTGGTTGGGTATTCAGCCGAATCTTTCGCAAAGGATTCGGAGCTTCGGCCGAATCCAAAATAGTGGATTCAGTGCACCCCTATTAGTTAACAAGCCCGGGGTGCCAGCAGTTCACCCTATGGGGCAATTTTACTAACCTCCGAAAATTCGCTTTGCTCACAGTGCAACACTTCGCCAGGACAACAATTAAAAATTTAAGTTGAGTCCAGGGCGCCAAACGCTGGTGAAGTTGCGCTAGTGTTACTGCGCCAAGCAAAGTGAAGTTGCTCCAGCGTTGCCGAATTTGCATATGGCGGGAAGTTAAAGTTGAATGGACGTATATGTTGCAGCAAATACATTACACTACACAAGCCCGGGAAACCTTAATAAAATAAAATAGAGTTGTTATATTGCCCTACACGAGCCCAGTGCAGGGGTGCTTCGCCAATGAGGCGAGTTGAGGCTGTTGCCTCAGGCGGCAGCGCCCCACTAGGTACCAGGGGCAGCAAAAATGCTGCTCCTGGTACTTTAAAAGCGAATTTCCGGGGGAGGGGGGGCAGCAGCAACTGCTGCTGCCTCAGGCGGCAGAGGGGCCAGGATCCCCCCTGGCCCAGTGTATAGTTTATGTGCCATATGTTAGGAAACGTAGGGGGGAAGCCGGGTACCCCCCAAAAAAAGTAAAACATTTTTCAGCCTATCACCCTGAAAAAAGGAAAAGTCGCCAGCGTTTTTTGGGACTTGTTCTATAGAAAAACTATTTTTTGAGGAACTCCTATCTACTATATTGCACTTCGCCTGGTCTGAGCTGGTGAAGGCAAGTCTGGCGCAAGTGGTAACGTTCTGTAAAATCCATATCTTAGTGAATTTGTATAATTACGTCCATTCGCCAGAGCGTAAATTCGCCTGGCGTTAGGGAGCGAAGTACCGCTAGCCTCTATCTCCTTCGCTTGCGAAGTTATGCCAGTGACCGTTGTAAATCGGCAAAGTTTCCGAAATGACGTCTTATCCTCAGGAGGGGCAGACAATATTTGACTGACAGCTGAGATTTTTAAACGAGTTTACAACAGCTATGAATGCTTAAATAAAAACAAAATAATTTGGGTTTCATGTTTAAAATGATGTCACTCACTTCGCCCTTTAGTAAATCTGCCCCTATGTCTCTGTCCCACCCAAAACACTAAGTTTCCAGTCAATTTCAGCAGCAACAAAAAAAACCCCTCTCTAACCTCCAATGAGATAAATTCCACATTCCTTGGCTACTTGTGACAGAAGCTCCGTGGATTCCCCAGGGATCTTCTCAGCATATTCAGGGAAATACTTTGTGCCATAAGGTGAATTAAAACACTCCTGCAATAAATAAATACATACAATGTAAGATTCACTATGTACAGTCAAGCATAACATGTATTCTATGTAGCAGTGAAGAAGTGATTTATTGCCATGGTATGAAATACCCTCAATACTGATACAAGTATGGGATCTGTTATCCGGAAACACCTGATCCAGAAAGCTCCAAATTACAGAGACGCGGTCTCCCATAGACTCCATTTTATCCAAATAATCCAAATTTTTAAGAATGATTTCCCTTTTCTTTGTAATAATAAAACAGTATCTTGTATTTTACCCCAACTAAGATGTAATTAATCCTGATTGGAAGCAAAACCAGCCTATTGGGTTTATTTAATGTTTACATGATTGTCTAGTAGACTTAAAGCAGACCTGTCACCTACACAGAAAAAGCTGCATAATGAAAGTCCTTTGCAAATGAAACATGGAACACAAATTATTTTTTTTGTTAAAACATATATACCTGTTATAACGGTGTTTAAATATCTGAGCTGTCAATCAAATATTATTTTCCACGCCTCTTTGCTTAAGGCATAGAGGTGGGGCATCACTGACTTTCAATTTCCATTCAGCAATTCCAACATGTCACTGCCCTCCCCACATTCCCCGTTCCCTCCTCATGATCTTCAATTGTGCAGGACACTGTGGATATTAGGTCCCCCATTCTGGTGCATACACTAGATTTTGGGGGTGATACACAATTTGTCTTAATAACAGTGTCCACAAAATGGCAGCTGCCTGCTTGATAATTCCAAGACTGAAGGAAACAAAATGTAAATAATAAATATAGTGAAAGAATAGTTTATTTTGGTCAACTAACATAAGACATGAATTTGGAATTATTTCTTAGGGTGGCAGGTCCCCTTTAAGGTATGAAGATTCAAATTAAGGAAAGATTCGTTATCCGGAACACCCCAGGCCCGAGCATTCTGGATAACAGGACCCATACCTGTATTATGAACTCTTACCAGGGAAATACTAACAAAATGATGTGTGAGTAGCACTTCCCCGGGTACTACTAATAAGCATAAGTTGCCCCTGGACATAAGCATGTGCATGAATAGCTCTCACTCTCACATAGGCAACACATTGGAATTTGTTAGTGATATGCATCCAGCAGATCACATAATGAGCATAAATATAAATGGAATTCAGAATGCACTTGGCGGGCATTCACTTGATGACATATTTATACTGGCTTGCTTTATATGGATCCAGATCCATTTACATGAGAAGCAACGACAGTAGCAGAAGTCCAAGTGCAGGTTCTTGCTGCTCCTTTGCCCATATAGTGAATGTGTCACAGCAAATATTTCCCAGGGAAAGGAGCTGTGGGCGTCTTTCAGAGAAGCTTTCAGGAACAGTTAGAGCTTTATGTGATTTCAGTTAAACACTGTGTCTCCAATGCACTGAATACGGAGCTCTGTGCCTGACCCTTGAGTTCGATACTGACCGGCAGTGCAACAATCTGAGCCCCTTTTTGTGCAGCCTCTTTAATAAGCTTGCAGGCCTTGTTGAGGTTGTCCGATTTCACAGGAGACACAAGGAACTGGACCAAGGAGAGTCGGAATTCTGTAAAGACGCAACACAGGTCAACGAGGAGAAATGGAATCACTCAAGGCTGAAGCATACTAGGCGATATAACACTGAAATTATTATTATTCTTACTATTGATGCACCGAATCCAGGATTTGGTTCGGGATTTGGCCTTTTTCAGCAGGATTTAGCCGAATCCTTCTGCCCGGCCAAACCAAATCCTAATCTGCATATGCAAATTAGGGGCGGGGAGGGAAATTGAGTGACTTTTTGTCAGAAAACAAGGAAGTAAAAAATGTTTTCCCCTTCCCACCCTTAATTTGCATATGCAAGTTAGGGTTCGGATTCGGTTCTGTATTCGGCCGAATCTTTCGTGAACGATTCAGGGGTTCGGCCGAATCCAAAACAGTGGATTTGGTGCATCCCTAATTCTTACGTACTTTAGCTCACTCAAAACTAGGGTAGAGACCTTTTCCGAAAATCTTTACAGGCTGGTGGGGACGGGAACAAAAGTGGGCGGGCCTTGACGTAAAAGGGGGTGGTGCCGTATTGCAGAGATCGCCAGAAGGAGGACAAAAGTTAAGTTTCCAGGGGATTGGGAGCAGATCAAGGGGTCTTGTTAAGGGTATTACAAATTTACCGGCAGCTACATTGCCGGTAAATCTGTAATACCGGCCCAGAACTTGGCAGGTGTTTTAAAAAATACCGGCCAGGTGGCAACCCTACTTAAGGCCCTGGCAAATTATCACCTATGCAGTAAAGCAACATCATAAATTACACCGCAGAGCTCAGACCTAACTGCTGATTGCTTGCTGCCAATATAAGTCAGTTTATTTAAAAAAAAACAAAAAACAGCAATTGCAATTTCATGTGCGAAATGTCTATGTAATTATATTTTTTATTAAGTCAAAGAAGGCTGCATGTATGGAAAGTTATCAGAAAACCCGTTATCCAGAAAGCTCCTAATTACAGAAAGGCCGTCTCCTATAGACTCCATTTTAAGCAAATCATTTTTGAATGATTTTCTTTTTTCTCTGTAATAATACAAGAGAATTGTGTACTTTATCCCAACTAAGATATAATGAGTGCTTATTAGAGGCAGAACAAACCTGTTGGGTTTAATTAATATTTAAATGATTTTAATACACTTAAGGTATAAAGATCCAAATTACGGACCTGATCTATATAAATCCTAGGTCCTGAGCACTCTGGCTAACAGGTCCTATTTTAGAGCTTTATACAATTCCTCTCATCAATATCCAAAACAGCTTTCTGTATAATGCTCTGGTCATAGTGCAAGACACAAAGCAAAGTACGGCTGAAGGTTAATCTTTAGCAGGCTTCTTCTTACCATGCCTAAACTTCTGAATTCTTGTCCAGTACCCAAGGCAAATATTTAATTGACTATGGTAGGACAGTGCTGCGCTCAACCAGAGGAAAGGTTTATTATAGCAGAATTAAGCTACCTGGCTTACTCAAAGCAACATTAAGAATAAGTATTAGTATATATGGAAAGTGCAACTTTGGGTACGTCTGAGATCATCACCTAACGGGTCCCATTTTTTTCTGTCTCGTTGAAACCTTCAGATCAAACTCAAATGCCAAATTTCACTGCAGGTTGTGTGATCAAATAAAACACACTCTATTTGCATGCTCTTGCCCCATGTTGAGATTAGAACAGAGGTCTATGAAAATCCATTCATTTGCATGAACCTCCACTTGCTGCATTGGATTTAGCAGTGGAAAACTAACGCCGTAATAACAAAGGTGCAATTTTTACATTCAATTTTTGTGCATTTGCCCTGTATTAAATGAACTAAATTAAAGCGCATGTGAAAACCTTGAGCATCTGCTGAATAATGAAAGCAGACTCAATTGCACTATAAATTGGGGGTTTAGTGTGTGTGCTGCAGCTGCATCTGGTGACAACATCTATTATTTATTTCTATTACAGGTAAGGGACCTGTTATCCAGAATTCTATAGACATGGGGTTTTACGGATAATGGATCTTTACGTAATTTGGATCTTGATACCTTAACTCTACTAGAAAATCATGTAAACATTAAATAAATCCAATAGGCTGCTTTTGGTTTGGGAAGATTTAGTCGCCTCTTCTTCGGGCGACTATTCTCCAAGAACTGCCTTCCCGCCGGCTTAATCACGAATCTAAATCACCGGCGGGATGGCAATCGGATCACTTCATTTTCTGAAATTTCCTCGTGAGGTAAAGTGAAGCGCTCCGAGTGCCATCCCGCCAGTGATTTCGATTCTAGTCTGCAATTCGGGGAGATTAGTCGCCCGAAGACGAGGCGATTTGACTACGAGCGACAAATCTCCCCAATTCTCCAACTGTGTCTCTAAAAATCTGGATTATTTGGATAAAATGGAGTCTGTTAGCCAATCTCTTTGTAATTCGGAGCTTTCTGGATAATGTTTTTTTCAGGATAATGGATCCCAAACCTGTATTTAGATCAGTGATGCCCAGCCAGTAGGGTTGCCACCTTTTCTGGAAAAAAATACAGGCCTTCCTATGTATTTATCTTTTTTCCCTATTAATAACATTGGGATCAACGATCAATTTTACCTTCCAGGTGGCAACCCTACCAACCAGTGGCTCACAAACAACATATTGCTCACCAATCCCTTGGATTTTTCTCCCAATGGCCTCAAAGCAGGTGCTTATTTTTGATTGTCTGCCTTGAAGGCAAGTTTTGGTTGTATAAAAGATGCAGATGTACTGCCAAAAAAAGCCTCCTGTAGTCTGTCAGTCCACATAGGGGCTACCAAATAGCCAATCACAGCCCTTATGTTGTACCCTGCAGGAAAAGTTTTCATGCTTCTGTTTACATTTAGATGTGGCTCACAGGTAAAAAAAAAGAAAAAATTGGGGACCTCTGATTTAAAAAGGCTGTATATTTAGTACACATCAGATTTCCGCAGGCAAATAAACGCGCAGGGCAAACAAAACCACCAGCGGGTACAGGGACAAAGGAAAAAATAAGGATACAGAAATGATAAGCTGATAAATTGTCCAACCACTCACACATCTCTAGGACTCCCAGCATGCCGTTCATTTTTATAGTTCAACAACAAGACGGCCATAGAGCCTTGGTATTGTAGTTATTTCATTTAGAGCACCTCAGGGCCACTTTGTTTTCTAGTCACAAGCGATAAGGGTCACTGTGATTAGTGAGAGCAATGTAAGGTTGCCACCTGGCCGGTATTTTACTGGCCTGGCAGGTAAAAATGATGGCTGATCCCAATGTTATTAATAAAGAAAATATATAGGAAGGCCTGTATTTTTTTCCAGAAAAGGTGGCAACCCTAGGCCCATACAGGGCTCATCAGATGATTTTAGCTGCAGAACAAATACAGCCCCAGCCTGAACTCATCCAGCCTTGTTACATGTGTATAGTACAGACTAGCACAAGGGCCAACGTGCCTGTTCCACAGGAATAACCCAATTACACATTTGCAGCACTAGTCACTAAGCAAGTCTGAGTTGATTAAAGTCGTTGCTATGGGTTACACACGCACTTTTGCTCCTGTGGAAACTTCAGCAAATGAGTCGCAAAGATCTAAGCAGCCAATTCCCTGCCCATTCTCTCTCTATTTCATGTCACTGCCCATGAACACCTTATACAATACAAACGCTTCTGCTCTTGCCCCTGATTACAGTAAAACCGCGCCCATGTGACCCCACTTACTTGCCATACTCCTGACTGCTTGCATACTGTCACCTACTGTGCTGCCTAGCCCTGTCATACCCGAGGCACACAGGAAATCAGCCCGTCGCCCCGCCCCCAGCAAAGGATTCTGGGGAGTGTAGTTTTATTTTCCACACGGACTCAGCATTGAGTAGTTGTGTTTTGAGTCTTAGTTTGCTCCTGGTATTACAAGACACGATGTCACCGCTTGGTGTTCTGATCACCACTGCCCTGTGATCCACCACATCCAACACTCAAGTCTCAAATAAAATGACTGACAAATCAGTGGACATTTTCTATGGAATCAAAGGCCAAATGTACTCATTGGAAAGGCAATAAAATGTAAAGAAAAGGAAATTGTAGGGCAGTTTCATGGAACCCTTGAATGGGCAAACTTGCACTTCCCTAATATCAACATTTCCTTTCTGACCCCTAAATTGGGCAATTCTAAGCAACTTTTCAGTTGGTCTTCATATTTTTTATAGTTTTTGAATTATTTGCCTTCTTCTTTCGACTCTTTGCAGCTTTCAAATGGGGGTCACTGACCCCATCTAAAAACAAATGATCTGTAAGGCTACAAATCTATTGTTATTGCTACATTTTATTACTCATCTTTCTATTCAGATCTCTGGTATTCATATTCCAGGCAATTATTCAAATCAGTGCATGGTTACTAGGGTAATTTGGACCCTAGCAACCAGATTGTAAACTGGATAGCAGCTGAATAAAAAGTACATCTTGTCTTGGCACTGTTCCTGGCACAAACCCACCTATTTATAACCAACCCCATGCCTGACTGCTGCTATTGGGGTAATTCTGATGTAATCAGTATCTTCAGCCAATCAGGTGCTTGCTGTCCTCTGCTCCAGATGATTGGTCACCTGCTGTCACATGCTTAACTGCATAGCTAGAGATTACAGCCTTTTACCTGCTCTCTCTGTAAGTACTTTTTTAATGTAAATATTACCTATTTTTATAAATAATAAATACATGGGGGATGAATGGCTCATTTTAGGGCATCATTTATTTAGCACTAGCAACACATAAGATTCTCTGTGCCACTGACAGTGTTTGTATAAAGAAAAGAAAAGTCAGGCTGGCAGTTGATGGCAGTTGGGCAGCAGCTTAATGGATAGAGATATTATAACACATCATAAAAAATGTGCAGGGATCTGTCTGTATCAATTTGAATTGCTTTGTCTGTGTATCTGCGGCTTTGAAGTGACAGGGGGCAGAATCTGTAGTTATTTGTAGTCATTTTTGGAGGTGTCCAGCCAGTTGGGTCAAGTTTAGCTGCATTGCTAGAGATCACTGCCCATTCCCTCCTCTCTCTTTCTCTCTCTCTCTCTCTCTCTCTCTCTCTCTCTTTCTCTAAGTACATTTCCAGCTAAATATAACACATTTTTAACAATTAAATGTAACAATTTTTCAAATAAAGAAAGGAGATTCCAACAGTGGATGGATTAGCATAAAAGTTGGGCAGAGAAACCCACTGTGTGGATTTTGTAGTATTCTAATAATTGTAGATCAGTCATATCAACTGTAAGCAGAACATATCAAAGATAATATAAAATAAGGCACGTTAAGATATTGGTAAGTGATCTAAGAAGAATACTACACATTTTTAATATAAGATTCCCTGTGCCACTGAAATTGTATAAAGAGTCAGGGTGGCAGTTAATGGCAGTTGGGCAGCAGCTAAATGGATAGAGAGGCCCCCAGGTGCTGCTGATAATATTATAACATTCATCTGTACTTTGTTATACACCTGCACCAAGTCAGCCAATCCTCTTTCTGGTTCCAAAGCTACAAACATAGTTGGACTGGCCCATTAGAATTAGAATATAAGAGGAGCTGCCAGCTGGGTTCAGTCCCTAGTGGTCTCAAGCCAAAGGCAATTGCCATCAGCCCTTTCCTATTTCATGGTCCAGTTTAACTCCTATAATGCTTGGCAGTGTCTATAACTAATATCTGTGAGAGAGAGAGACCTGGATATCAGCTTCTCTGTTGGACCCTAGGAGGCCCAGTGCAACACTGGATACAGATACACTAGCATGTCATGGATTTAGGAGGTATTAAAGGTGTACTAGCATTACGCAATGTCCATATTCTTAAGCTTTTTGGTTGACTCCACATTGCTGTGAAATTTACCAAATCTTTTTGTTGTGTTACAGGAGAAACGGTCATGGGCTGCATTCAAAGCAAGACGCGCAAATTTGAGGTAAGGCTACTCACATGTTTCTTTCTGGCTGTTTTATTGTACATCATGGGGTGTTCTTAATGTTTATAAATGTGTTTATTTCTGCAGAATTCAATTCCATTTACATCGACGAAAGATCAACATGTGGAGATAAATGAGATCACAGATATCTGTGACTCATTGGTGGAATTTATCGCCACCGTGGAGATGCCCGACTACTCGGCACAACCGGGTAAGTGTTTACATTACTAATTCACACTTTTAATGCCCAAAGTAAGATCAGCATAGCTGGGCATGCAATTTTAGTTGTGATAAGGAACCAACTGCTTGTTTCATTTTTGCAGAAACTCCACAAACTGCTGAGAGAGAAGAGGACCCTGGAGCCTCTCACAAGACCAGAGAAGCCCTTCCTCTCCATGAGCCCGAGAGCTTCGAACCAGCAGAGGATGAAAACAGGGATAGAGCCAGCCCCACCAGCTTCATTTGGCTTTCATTTGTAAGTACAGTGTATGGTTGTGCAATGCACAGGTGTATACTCATAACAAAAATAAAGTCCATTTATGACTTTATCTTCTATAGATGGTTATAGGGCAGGATTACTAAGGTGACATCATGCTTAATGATCATTTTTGAATATGTTTTATCTCTGCAGGATGCCACAGTGGAAATCCCTGTTATGATGGATATTTCAGAGGCACCGGTGAACATTTGTGTTGCTGCAAATGTATATCAACCACCACAGATGCCAACTTCATTTGGTAAGTAGGATTATACCCTCTGACTTATTGAAATCAGTAGTATAGTTCCTAATCTATATTTGTATTACACCGATCTGGCACATTTATAGACACAGTTCAGCTAACATATTGTTGATCCCTATATCTCTTTTTTCAGTACTGCTACTTTAAAGCATTTCCCATAGAAATCTAAGAAAGTGCCCAGGGCTAAAAAGTGCCACCCGGGCCATCCATTTTAGGGTCTCCATAAATGGGGAGAATGTGACCTGCAGTTAAATAGTATATAGCAGATGCAATACTCCTACTCCTAATATGTATATGGGGATTATATGGATATTCATAGTTGCTTTTCATTTACTACAGATGCAGAGGCTCCTGAATGTGATGCTGGCATGTCCAACAACATCGGACAGATTCAGGAGCAGACTGATGCTGAGCCAGAGGACAATAATTCCACCTTTTCTAGTCTTCCATTAGGTGTAAGTAGATTTTAATGATATAATTCTCTTTGTGAATGTAGGGCAGGACAATAATCACAAATTAGCATTTGTACTAAAAACAATCATTCTCATGCACAAACATGCTATATTTAAATTATCACACACCCACACCATAAAAAAATCATTGCTCCACAGAAGCAATCTCATCCCTACTGTATACATGGCACCATTTAAATGCAGTATACATGTCATGTGATTGTAGCATCCCCTCACTGGTACTGCTTGTGCTCTTTCTAAAGTAATAGAAAAATGAATGAGTGCGATTAGATGATTCAGTTAGAAATTCTTTGCTTCAGGGTTTGTATTTGCAAAGAAGAAATAATGCACACAAAGTTGTTGTGATGTTCATTCTGCATTGTGATACACAATTCTCCTTTGTTTGCAGTTTCAGGATCCTGATACCGGCTCAGATTCATGCGATGGACAGAGCACAGAAGGAGCATCAAACTGGTATTTGATTTGGGGCATATTGTCTTGTTTTGCATCAGAATTCTAAGTTGCTTATATGTTAAAAACATTCTTATTTTCTATTTAACAATTTATCTTATTTTTATTATAGTTCCCTTTTCATTAGGGGATATTAACACTAACGGGCAAGTATCTTATGGTGATAGATTATATCCTATGGTAAATATTGTCTGAGCAAAACCCATGTTACAATTTCATTCTATTATATTTCAGCCTTGTTGAGCCGACATCTTATATTTCTCTTACAAATTACAACATGGGAGAATTGTTGGGACAAGGCAGTTATGGAAAGGTGAGTGACTAATTCCTTAATTATCTTTTGGCCTCCTACTAATCTATCCAGAGTAATTAAACTTTCTGTCTTGCTGCAGGTGTTCCTGGCCGAGCACAAAGATACCAGACAAGTGTGTGCTATAAAGGCCCTGAAGAAGACACGGATTGTAGAACAGAAGGATTTGGAAAGGTCAGTGAAACAGAAGAGATTAATAGTGCCCATCTTTGTAATATCTTTCATTTCTATTTTTACATTGTAATGTCAGTATGATCCCACATTCTGTTAAATGGTTGGCTTTTGGCTGCTTTTAGCTCAGAGGATGAGGTTATCGCACTGCAGCTGTGTATATGTTTCCTTGTATGAGTCTCAGGTAATAATAATTTGATGCTTTACCCCACAGTGTCTTCAAAGAGAAGGAAATCCTCCAGACCATCACTTGTTCTGAGCACCCATTTCTGGTTTCTTTCTACGGAACATTCCAGACAGACAGTCACCTCTTTTATGTCATGGAATATCTGCCTGGAGGTGACATGTTTGAGTTCATCAAATGGGGAGAACTGGAAGAACAAGATGTGATGTAAGTAGAATAGGAATGGGGAAAGAATCACAGGGGTGTCATTTCAGGGCAGATAACTGCAGGATGGGATATGGCACTTTATTGGGGGGTTTCTGACATCAGGGCCACACCATGCTGAATATTTACATTGTCCTATACATGCCTCTCATGTCAGTTTCTATATAAATATAAAATATTAATTTGATTTTATTTTCTTTATTCAGGTTTTATTCCGCATGTGTGGTGCTTGGCCTGGAGGCATTACACCAGATTGGCATTGTCCATAGGTAAGTATTAATATCAGTAAATGTATCCTTATTTCCAGAAGGAGCTGGTAACATTACTTAGAAGTTTGATTTAAATGGCAGCAAAAATGGATATTCCATATACTGTTCTGTTTTTATATTAAAAACTATTTTCTGTGTATCGCTACTAAACTGTTTTACACAATTTATTTTGTTTTAATTCAGAGATCTTAAGCTTGAGAATTTGCTGATGGACCAGGAAGGATTTGTGAAGATCGTAGATTTCGGCCTCAGCAAAAACAGTAAGTTATACGCTTATTATTCTGGCGCATGCATTGAATACATTTTATTTTACTGGTATATAATCTGCTTTCAGATGGTCTAATTCTATGTTTGTGTCACTTTTAAATATACCTGTACATGTAACTGGTGAATGTGTGGAAGTGGGTGTTTACTGAAAGCAAGTGGTTATGGGAAGCTTAGGAGTCCAACATCTGCAATTTCCTTACAGTGCTTCTTTTTGTGTTTCAGGTTTTGGATACAACAGTCGCACAAAGACCAAGTGCGGCACAAAAGCTTACATGGCCCCCGAAATCTACATGAATATCGGATATGGCATGGCGGTTGACTGGTGGGCCCTTGGAATCGCCATATATGCTATGCTCATGTATGAGGTAAACACAATTCCTATGTCATCGCCTACATTGTGGAAGCATTGCCATTTTAATAGGAATTTCATAGTAATTTTAATAGTAATTTAACCATAGAAATGCTTATGGTGAAAAACGGATATATTTAAGCATAACTTCTCTTACACTCTCAGAAAGAATAATATAGTATGGATGTTAGCACCTAATTTGACATTGTGGCATATATATATGAAATCATTATTTTATATTGCAGTTACCATTCAACAACGAGGATCCCATTGAGCTAGCAGACAGCATCCTTTATGACGAGATAGAGTTGCCGGAAGATCTATCAGAGGATGTCTGTGGATTAATAAATGAAGTAAGTTGCCCAATACATCAGTATTAGAATGCGCTTTACTGAGTTATTATACATAAGGGGTTACACCATAGTACTTATTTTAGACTGTATATTTTCCTGGTAATCCCATGCTCTGTCAAGCTGTGTAACAGTGAATACCTGCTTTAAATGGGGGTGGGAGTGAAAACTGCTTTTTCCCTGCATTAATAGTTATTTAATGCAGTTTGCCTTACCCTTTAAACAAAACGGGATTGTTTGTCCATATATTTTAATATATTTAAGCTGGCCAACTAAGTCATAGCCACCAGCATTAATAGCGCATTAATCATAAATGATGAAAAATTTTGTATCTGGTTTTGCTTACAGGCCTAGTGATCGTGTGTGTTTAACAAGTGTATTTGTTTTCTTTGTAGCTCTTGGTGAAAGATCCAGAATATCGTCTGGGATCCGGTGAGGCTGGTGCTGACATGGTTAAAGGGCACCCCTTCTTTAGAGTAAGTTTCTGATGTACTTGTCTTGAATTACAGAAAGAAATGTGCTAATGAATACTGTACTAATAAATCCTCAATGTTTCATATAACTTCATCTTTACTTCTTCTGTATTCAGTAGATGCATTATAATCACTTGTTCCACCAGTTCTAGAAGTCTTTGGAAAAGATACTCATTGTATAATATGACCTTTCTTTCAGGATATGGACTGGAAAAATCTTAAAAACAGAAGAGTAAGGCCTCCATTTGTGCCAGCCAACCAGGGCCATCTGGAGAGCCTTATGCAACCTGAAGCCCGAGCTCCAGCACTGACACTTCCATCTGTAGAGATAACATCGGAGCAGCAAGAGGCTTTCAGAGAATTTGATTTTACACCTTAAAGAACATCCGATTAAAGGACGGAATGAATGGGGTTGGTGGAGGGCCAGTCCATATTCTCATAAGAAGTGCCAGCCATTTAAAACCAAGCTCCAGCATTACCATCACCAGTTGCAGAGATTCCATCAGAGCTGCAAGAGGCATTCAGAGGATTCGATTATACAGCAGATGGACCATCAGATAAGTGAAGGGAATGATGGGGAGTTTGGAGGGACAATTAATATCCAGTCCCCGGTATATGATGCATTAGGTGTGTCATCTCAACAAATTCTGATTCAGAAAGCTAATAGTGTAACATTCAAAATTTTGCAGGTTATTCCAAAATGTAATCAATCAAGTAAGATCTGGCACCAAGGTAAGAAACAATTCAATTTTCTGCCAACAATTTCCAATTGGCTCTTCCTTACATTTGTTTTATTTCCGGGAGGCTGCGGTTACCCACATTGGAAGATGTCAAAAGAAGAAGCTATTGAGGATGGATTCCATCTTTCACCCACCCTGAGGTATGAAAAGTATATTTAACCCTTCCACTGCAGTTTCTTACTGATAATGTATGTCAATGGTATCCCTTTAACAAATAGTATATAAAGTATATAACAAATCACTTACAGTATAAAACAACACATTTTTTCAAAAGCCTTTTTAATAAATTGAGAAAGCCAGTTGGATGACTGGTGAAAGTCTTAAAAAAAACCACAGCAAGTCCAGTTGATTTGACTTATTTCTATAGATATACCATGCCCTGGATGAATGAGAACTTTCACAAACACTGCCTTTTTAACTTTATCAACTCATAAGTTTACTTGCCCTTTAGATGTAATATCTACTGTGAATCTGTTTTGCAGATGTGAGACGGAGCGAGGAAACCCTGTTCAGCAAAGAAGATTGTGATCTCCATGCTAGATATTCTACAAAGCTCTGTTTGGAACCTGTCAAGAGAAAAGCTGCTGCCATTGCTACCAAGCACTAACTAATCTACTGTAATACCAAGAGACTCCATAATGTGCATGTAATGTTAATTTTATGATTAATAACAAATAAAATGTATTTTTTCAAAAAAAATATATGCTTGATGCATTTATTAGGGATCTTGGACAGAGACATTAGTCATAGAGAGTAGATATATGTGAACATATAATGCTTGACCATGCATGGTACACATCAAAATCAGTACAAAGTGTCTGCCAAGCTCCAAACAACAGGAACACAACAGATTTGCAGACCTTGATGTTGCCTACAGTTCAGAGTCTGGGGAAAATGCAAGTGCCAAAGTAAAGGTTGGAGGCCACAGGATTTTAAAGGATCTTGGTTATTGGGAAATCCTTGAATCCAGGATTTGGTTTGGTTTTACCTTTTAATAGGATTTGGGGTTTGGATGAACTTATAAAATCATGTGACTTTAAAGCCCTGAACAACGAAATGAGCTTCTATTAACAAGTGATATTAGGGTTCTGTTTCATTACGGTACTCAGATCTAGTACATCAGAGAGAGCAGATCATATGCTGCTAGAAGGACAAAGGACATGGAGTAATGCACTTTATTCTCAATTAAATTTATTGAGTCAATTATGGTGGATTTTAAAGGTACGCTATCAAAAGTGGTGTGCCTTTTTTTTCTGCTTTGGGAAGGTCAGTAACTACTGGGCCAAATTGGGCTGCTCCGATCATTTGCCTGGATGTGAGCGATCAGATTGTACAGCGTTTCTGTTGGATATTCATTTGGCAGGCTGATTAGTGGGCCCTACCGTCTCTGGAGTTGCCTGATTTTAAAGGGGTGGTTCACCTTTCAGCTAACGTTTGGTATTATATAGAATGGCTAATTACATATAAGCAACTTTTCAATTGGTCTTCATTTTTTCTTTTTCATAGCTTTTGAATTATTTGCCTTATTCTTCTGACCCTTTTCAGCTTCTAAATGGGGCTCACTGACCCCTTCTAAAAACAAATGCTCTGTAAGGCTACACATTTATTGTTATTGCTATTGTTTATAATTCATTTTTCTATTCAAGCCTCTTCTATTCATATTCCAGTCCATTATTCAAATCAATGCATGGTTGCTAGGGTAATTTGGACCCTAGCAACCAGATTGCTGAAATTGGAAAAAAGCAAAATAACTCAAAAAACACAAATAATAATAATAATAATAAAAAGCAATTTCAGATTGTTTTAAGAAGATTACTTGCTACATCATCCAGAACGTTAATATATGGATAAGATAAGAAAGATGAAGAAAACAGGATCAGCCACCAGTAACTTTATAAATAGTAAATCCCTAAAAGACAAGGAGCCCAAGTTTTTAATGAACACAGACTTCTGAATAAAGTAATTGAAGAAGAGGATGAGAACACAGTAAGCAACATTGACAGAACTCCCTCTCTGGTCTGTATTCAGTCCGTTGATGCTTCCCAATGACTGATCCTGGGGAAAGCCATATAATAACATCATAAGCCACTAACATTTTATAAACTGCCTAAACCATAATCTCTTAGTAATCCAAAATAGTCACGTGTATAAAAATTGTCACGCATCAAAACTATTTTGACGCCTATTGACTTTTTTTCGCCATTTCGCAAATTTTTTGGGCAAAACGCTGCAGATCTGAAATAAAATAAACCCAATAGACTGGTTTTGCCTCCAATAAGAATTAATTATATCTCAGTTGGTATCAAGAACAAGGTACTAATTTATTACAGAAAAAAGGAAATCATTTTTTAAAAATTTGGATTATTGGATAAAAATAATCCAATACAATTGGATACAATGGAGTGTATGGGAGATGGCCTTTCCGTAGCTTTCGCAGCTTTCTGGATAATGGATCCCATAGCTGTAGTACAGGGAGCAAGAAGTTCACTTACAACTTACCTTACCTTATTTATGGACCATTGTATCTAATGGCTTCATAGACTTATTTATATTAATATAAAGAAGCTCTTGGAATGTCGTCTTTGTCCACCAACAATAAACCCATCCCTACCTTGGCCACTCAGAAATAAACACCATCACTGTGCAGAAGATCAGAGAAATCTTTATTTACAACAGGAATTAAAAACAACAAAAGCAGTTTTACATTTACCAGGCGGGAAATGAATTGTTACTGGTCAGCACATGGTTGGAAAGTCTTTAGTACATAACAGCATTTTCCTGGGTGCTACTATGAGACTCATCAGGGTGCCATACAGTAGGTCGAACGCTAT
Source organism: Xenopus petersii (assembly GCA_038501925.1). Classification (NCBI taxonomy): domain Eukaryota; kingdom Metazoa; phylum Chordata; class Amphibia; order Anura; family Pipidae; genus Xenopus; species Xenopus petersii. The sequence goes on from CM076674.1 coordinate 168,861,971, forward strand.
AGTAGCCCACAGCCGCCACATAACTGCCGACTGGCACACACGGCTATTTTTTAGGCAATAGTTGGCCAGGAGTTATGAAGATCCATGGAGGGGATGCTTGAAGGCAATAACCATACAAAGTGAATGGTAATGGTCATTTTGGTCAATGGTGAATGGTCATTTAGAGCATTTTGTCCCCACCCATGGAGCTAAAAAAAACTTGTGCCAATATCTTTGCACAGGTATGGGATCTATTATGCAGAATGCTCAGAACCTGGGGTTTTCCTTAATTTAGATCTTCATTCCTTAACTCTACTAAAATATTATTTAAACCTTTATTAATCCCACCAGGCTTGTTTTGCCTCCATTGTTTGAATTTCCATACTTCAAGTCTGCTAAAAAATAATTTGATCATTAAATAAACCCAATAAGAATAATTTGGCTCCAATACGGATGAATTATGTTGGGATCAAGTACAAGGTACTGTTATTATTACTTAGAAATAATGAAACAATCTTTAAAGATTTTAAACATTTGGATAAAATGGAGTCCATGGCAGATGACCTTCTTATAATATGGAGATTTCTGGATAACGGGTTTTTGGAATCAGATCCTATACGTGCAGTGCATTTTAAGCTATTGACTGGCTACTACAGGTTAACGTTCATTTCTACTACTTTAGCAGCCTGGGAAATGAGAAATCATCACAACTGATGGTGAGAGAAGGTCTCCTGGCCAACACACATTTGCTGAGACATTTTGGCAGTGCAATTAAACCAATAAAATACATCTTTCAGGGAGATAAAATAACAATAAAGAAAATGGCTTTAAATACAAATAAAGGTGCTGTGTAGAAAACCTATTACTACAGTATATTCTCTAACCATGTTTTCATGCTGCTTTAGGTTATTTGAATGCAACGGTATCAGTCATTTTCCCAATAAATATCACAGACTCAAACTACACTCAGCTGGAGACATGCCATGACAAAAAGGCATAATTCACCCCCTTCCCCATGTCTTCTTCTGTTTTGCCCCAAGCTTCCCAAAATACAACCACTGCATTTATTAGATATTACATTGTAAATGTAAAACCACCTGAAATCTGATTTTAAGGGGTGGTTTACCTTTACATTAACTTTTAATATGTTATAGAATGAACTTTTCATTTGATCGTCATTTTAAATGTTCTGTAAAGCTACAAATGTATTGTTATTGTGACTTTTTATTACTCATCTTTCTATTTAGGCCTCTACTATTAGGGTTGCCACCTTTTCCCCCAGTGGAGACCGGGCAGGTGGTGGGGCTGTGACATATAGGGGCGGGACCATGACACAGAGGGGCGGGACTATAACACGGCAATCAGTAGATCGCCGTTTCAATTATGGGGAATCCTGCCTGGTTTTCCTTATTTTGAAACCCGGGCAGGAAGTTTTAAACCAGGCAGCCTTTCAAAATACCGGCCTTAAACCAGACAGTTGTCAACCCTACATGCCTATTCATTATCCAGTCTCTTATTTAAATCAATGCATGGTTGCTAGAGTAATTTGGACCCTAGTAACCAGATTGCTGAAATTGCAAACTGGAGAGCTGCAAATAATGAAAGATTAAAACCAAGTGCAAATTGTCTCAGAATATCACTCTATACATCATACTAAAAGTTATTTTGAAAGTGACCAACCCATTTTCTTTAGGATATTCTGAGACAATCTGCAACTGGTTTTCATGGTTTATTTTTTTTGTGTGGGTATTTTCGGTTACCTAGCTTTCATTCAACAGCTCTCCACTTTGGACTATCGGCAGCTATCTGGTTTCTAGGGTCTTGTGTACCTTAGCAACCAGGAATGAGAGACTGGAATATGAACAGGAGAGGGATTGGGTAGAAAGATAAGAAATACCAAGTATCAGTACTAATAATAATTGTAAGGTGACTGAGCAATAGTTTTGTGGCTGCTGAGGTCAGTGACAGCTGGGAAGATGCAAAAGATGAAGGCAAATAATTAAAAAAGTATAAAAAAAAAATGAAAATTTGCTGTTGGGAATAGGACATTCGGTAACATACTTAAAGTTAATTTAAAGGTGAACCATCCCTCAGATTTATTTAGAACAGCTGGCGGGCTGCAGAGACAATATACCATCCTCAGTCCCAGGACAAGGGAAAGCATAGATACACATACAAATGGATTACTATCTGTCACCCTTTATTACTAGTCATGGCACTTAGTGGTTAGTAGTGTCGGCAAAGTTAGAGGATTCGATATAATAAGAGAAGAATGTGATTTTTAAAAAGAATCATGACACCAAACTCCTCAATTCTTTATGGAGCCTATGTGTATTGGTGACCATTAGTTAAAGGTATAAAGAGAATCTATTCCCACTTGCCTTACTATACTCTATTGGGGTTATGTAATAAAATGCACCAAGCTTTGGCCAGGCACAGTAACCCATAGCAACCAACCAGAAGGTAGCATTTACTGTTCACCTGTTTAAAAGCAAAAATCTTAATGGTTGCCATGGGTTACTGCTCCTGTGCAAACGTAATGCCTTTTATTACATTTGGGGGTATATGTTTTAGGGTTCATTTACAAACAGCAGGGCAATTCCGCTGAAAAGCGAGTGCATTTAAAACACTATTGACAAACAATGAATCTCCCCTAAATGCCTTCCTCCGCCTAGAATGTAAATCGCCGGCAGGATGGCACTTGGATCACTTCGGCTTTCCCAAGTCGCCCAAGTTTCCTTCGGAAAACGAAGCATTCCGAGTGCCATTCTGCCGGCGATTTACCTTTGGGGGACAGGGGAAGGTGTTTAGGGGAAATTAGTCGCCCGAAGAAGAGGCGATTTGTCACTGAGCTAATCTCCCCCAGAAGCCTCGTCTGCCACTGCCCTTAACATCTCTCCGGATTCATTTGCAGAGGACGATCCATCAAATAAACGATAGCAATGTTTCCTCTAACACAGCAGGACATTACACATCACTGATTGGGATGCCAACTCACTACTGCCCTGATATTAACTTAGATTACGCTCTTTCAATCATGGATGACAAATCACATTCCTCCTCCAGCGGCTGAACTACAACTTGCAAAACCTCCATTAGACAAGCCTGGAGTTATGGTTTCAGAACAGCGATAGCCGGTTCAGGAGCTTATCATCGATCTGAAAAGAACTGTGCCTTAAAACAAAGATCATATATCACATCCCAACTTCTAGCTTCTTATAAACGGATTAGAAGAATGAAGGAAGTGGTTAATACAAAGAGTGTGATGCTGAGCAGGGATCAGATCTTTTCCCAAAAAGAAACACTTCAACAAACATTAAAAAAAGACAGCATGGAGTACAAGCAAATGGATGATTCATCATACATAAATAATCAAAGGTGCAATCATATAGGATTCCATTTTTACTAACGGGAAGTGCTTCACTTCCGCCTAATCATTCCTACTCAACTCGTTATGGCAGTAAGTTGTAATAACACTCAGGCCCCCCTGATAAGTTACATTATTCGGGGCCCCTGGTTAGAAGAACACTGTATACTAATTATTGCGCCAACATAAAGGGGCACAAGGGTAAGCTTGATAAATGTAATATCTATTCACTTGGAGAAAAAAATAATAGATTCATTTGAAGTCAGTATAAAGGTAAAAACTTTTCAAGAGGTTATTCAGCTTTAAATTAACTTTTAGTATGATGTAGAGAGTGATATTCTGATATCATTTTCAATTGGTTTAAATTTTTTATTATTTGTGGCTTTTGAGTTATTTCGCTTTTTATTCAGCAGCTCTCTCCAGTTTGCAATTTCAGCAGTCTGGTTGCTGGGGTCCAAATGACCCTAGCAACCAGGCATTGATATGATTAAGAGACTGGAATATGAATTGGAGAGGCCTGAATAGAAAGTAGCAATAACAATACATCTGTAGCCTTACAGAGAATTTGTTTTTAGATGGAAGAAGAAGGCAATTAATTCAAAAACTATAAGAAAGAAAATATGATGGCCAATAGAAAAGTTGATTGGAATCAACCTATCCAAGGGCTCCCCATAGTTCTTTGTGTCATCATCACTTCAAGCTATACTTGTATGGGGGCCTCTGTTCTGTGGTATATCTGCTTTTAATACAATACATCCTCTATTAATAATGTGAAAAAAAAAATAATTGCACATAATTTTCTAAATATAACATGAGCTATCAGGACCAAACCCTATAGAACATTCACATCAGGTTACATTTTGCTCAAACATAATCCATTAAGAACACTATGTTAGTGCACACTTTTGGGGGGGTTGATCAATGGAAACAGGGTGTCCGGTAAATGATAGAGTCCTCCAGGAACGTGTCCCCATCGTGTGACAGATGGGCAGAGCTATTCTGCATGGGCCACTGTAGAGATGGTAACCTGAGTGTTGTCTTCCCATGAATGAGAAAGAATTGATAAGATACTGCATTTCTCAGCGGAGAGCATCGTGCATGTGCTAGCCTCACAGATAAGCAATGCTATATCATCCGTTCCGTCTCACATTTGTGTGGAGCCGTCCACTGAGGAACTCTCGTCTCAAAATGATCATACAAAAGAACTTGTGCTAAACGAGAGCTACAAAATAGATCCCTTAGGGGAAATTAAATAAACTGTTTATTAGCCCACCAACCGATAGAAAAGGTCCCATGCTTTCCACGTCGAGTCACGTTATTTATATGTATATATTTAAATATGTCTTTGTATGAAGATCTTGTTAGCTTTCCAAGGCATCAAGGACTTTCATAATTTGTTGTTTTATGGCTTTGGTAGCATCCCCGGCATTAGGGATTAGATACCTAGGGGGAAAGCAGACGGTTAATAATAAATAGAATATAGGTTTTTACATACACTAACAGTCAAAGTTTTTTGAACACCCTGTTCTGTGGCTCAGGGGTTGGTCACCTTTAAATGTACTTTTAGTATGATGTTGAGAATGATATTCTGAGACAATTTGTAATTGGTTTTCATTTTTTATTATTTGTGGTTTTTTAGTTATTTGGCCTCATATTCGTCAGCTTGCCAGTTTGCAATTTCAGCCGTCTGGTTGCTAGGGTCTAAATTACCTTAGCAACCATGCAGTCATTTGAATAAGAGACTGGAATATGAATAGGAGAGGCCTGAATAGAAAGACGAATAATAAAAAGTAGCAATAACAATTAATTTGTAGCCTTACAGAGCATTTGTTTTAGATGGGTTCAGTGACCCCCATTTGAAAGCTGAAAAGAGTCAGAAGAAGAAGTCAAATAACTCAAAAACTATAAAAAAGAAAAAATGAAGGCCAATTGAAAAGTTGCTTAGAATTAGCCATTCTATAACACGCTAAAAGTGAACTTAAGGGTAAAACACTCCTTTAAAGGAGTAAATAAACTTTTAGAATAACACAGACATTGGTATTTGCAATTGTATTTAATTTTTTAAGGTTTTTTAGTTATTTAGCTTTATGTTCAGAAGCTCTTCAGTTTGGAATTTCAGCAGCTATCAGGTTGCTAGGGTCTGTTTCCCTTGGCAACCAGGCTGTGGTTTGAATGAGAGACTGCATATGAATAGAAGAAGGAATGAACTAAAAAAGAGGAATACAAAGTAACAATAACAATGATATTGTAACCTTACAGAGTAATAGATTTTTGGCTGCTGGGGTCAGTGACCCACCATTTGAAAGCTGGAAAGATGTAGAAGAAGAAAGCAAATAATTCAAAAACTATAAAAAATAACGCAGACCAACTGCAAAGTTGCTAGGAATAGGGCATTCTATAACATACAGTAAGTTTAAATGTGAACCACCCCTTAAAGGTGGGTTAAAAGTAGTGGGTTATGAGAATTGCATGGGCCAAGAAACACAAGAGCTGGACACCTGTAGAATAGGAAAAAGTATTGTAGATGGAGGAGTGTTGACAATTTTGGGTCGTGATGAGTTTTTTACACCGTTGAGCAGGTAATAGAAAGAATTCTTTGTTTATTAGCAACAGTTTAGCATGCTGGAGGTAGTGTTACAGTTTCATGGTGCTTTGATTGCTCTAGTGTTGGGGCTTTAATTGAGTGACTAGAATTCTAATTCAAAGAAAAACCATATTATTCTTCGGCACCATACCTCCTGGTATGAGAGTTATTGGGCAGCCCATTGCGTTGAAATATGTTGACCCTAAACATACATACAAGCCATGTCAAGTGTTCATGCGTTGCATCCGTCTATAACCAGGAAGTCGTGATTACCTTTCCACTGCAGAGATTTCTACCCCGGAGGGGTTGCTGCTTCCATATTTAAACGTTATAAGTTCAGGATGTTTTTTCTTCGATGTGATTTTGACAACAGTGCTTAGAGCTTGCCGAGACTGTATGTAGGCAAATCCCTTTTTGGATAGGATCTCTCTCAGGCAGTACATATGGGTGGCCGTTACCAGAAGGTGGCTTTAAGGGAAGGGAAAAAAATAAATAAAATAAAGGCATGTCCTGAATAAACATTAATATGTATTAAATACATAACTGAATTGTTACAAGGCTTCTAAGTAACCAATACTACTTTCCAGGGCCTGGTAAAGAAAAATCATGAATACAGTCAGGGGATGAATTGGTTCCCAGAAAGAACTCAAAAGCACACCCTAATCTTACTCATAGATGTACACCAAGAGCTTTGCATGGGAGGGGTCGGCACCCTCCTTTTCTGGACAGAGGGAAAATATTTGCAATGATTAATGCGGCAACTGCAATATTTCGTTTACATGTTACTTACCACTAGTTAAACCTGCAATGGATTTTGCAGCACCTAGGAGGGCACAGCTACCCATACAGAATTAGTTCTAAATGTGTCTTTTTGGAAGCTGCCAAACTGGCTGCTGTGATTTATCTAAAATATTTTCCGATAGACTTTGGCAAACTGGCATCTAGTGGGCAATTTGTTTTGAAAAACAGTGCCTTTTCGCCTATATTACAATAGATCAAAGAATCTCCTTAAGGAACAGTTCAGTGTAAAAATAAAAACTGGGTAAATAGATAGGCTGTGCATAATAAAAAATGTTTCTAATAAAGTTAGTTAGCCAAAAATGTAATGTATAAAGGCTGGAGTGACTGGATGTCTAACAGAACAGAACACTACTTCCTGCTTTTCAGTCACTGACTGAGTTAGTCAGTGACTTGAAGGGGGCCACATGGTTCATCTGTTCAGTGATTTTGCAATTGATCCTCAGCATTCAGCTCAGATTCAAAAGCAACAGACATGACCCATGTAGCCTCCCCTCAAGTCTCTGATTGGTTATTGCCTGGTAACCAGTCAGTGTAAACCAGGGGTCAGCAACCTTTACTATCAAAAGAGCCATTTTGCCCCCTCTTCCACTAAAGACAATTAGTCTGGAGCCGCAAAACATAACACAGCTTATAAACATTAAAAAGTTTTGACATTTTTTCAATTTTAACTGTTACAATGACAGAATACAACAAACAGAAGGTGATGAGGCTTTTCCCTTTTTTCTGTAATATGCTCTCTATAAGTCTACGTTTGTTCCCTTTTAGATCTTACTAACATGGTCCATAGCAGGAGCTTCAGGTATACGTGGGAAGGGGTTGCACCTGTAGCCAATGTAGATAGTAATGGCTGGAGCAGGGTTCACACACTGAAGAAGTCGCCAGTGTCAGTAGTTAAAGGTGAGGGATATAGACATTAAAATATGCGTCATATCCACGTCTATAGCCCTCGCACCTGCTGCAGCACTGCTGGACTCTGGCTTTGGGGTCCAGCAGGTTCGGCTCAAAATCAAACTCAAATATATAGTGCCCACTACACGCAGATCACATACAGGCTGCCGCTGTATAGAGAGCAAGACCTGTAGTGATCTGCTGGGATTTCAGGAGATTTCTTCAACTTCTGCAGAATGAGCCGAACCTGCTGCGGGAGATAACATGGGACCCATCACGCAGGAACATCACATGGGACCCAGGCAACATGTAGCGATCCGCAGGGATATCAAGCGATGTCTTCAACTTGTTATAAGCGATTTCTTCAACTTCTTCAGAATGAGCCAAACCTGCTGCGGGAAATAACATGGGACCTGGCACCCAGGAACATCACATGGGACCCGGCACGCAGGCAACATGTAGCGATCCGCAGGGATATCAAGCGATGTCTTCAACTTCTTTCATGCTATTTTCTTCAACTGCTGCGGGACATCACATGGGACCCGGCACCCAGGTAACCCTGGGCAGGAGCTGGCGTGCGATCCCGTGGGATCAGCTTCCTATGGGGCGGGGGGGGGGCACAGCAAGAGACATGCAGTCTGGGCATATATAACCCTCTGCCTTATAGCCATGTTATCATGGACAGCGGGATAATCATGCCCTGACCTTCATCATGGCGTTAGCGATCATGACACAATAGTGGCACACAATGCGGGGGTGGCAGGACATTGGAGGGATAGGGGTCTTTACACTTTTATGCACAGTGAATCCCCTTTAAAGCATACCAGTGGGCGCTATATATTTGCGTTAACCGCAGGTTGCCAACCCCTGGTGTAAACCAAGAGAGCTGAAAAGCAGGATGTTCTGCTCTGTTTGACATCCAGTCACTCCAGCCTTATTACATTACATTTTTAGCTAACTAACGATATTAGAAACATTATTTATTTTGCACAGCCTATCTATTTACCCAGTTTTTATTTTTACACTGAACAATTCCTTTAAATATTGGGATACCGGGGCTTTTCTCAGCAAGAAGACAATGTTTAAGAGCTCCACCTGGTGGGCCCTTGATGCTCCTGTCCAATATTAGGCTTGTCCCTAAATAATTGTATTTAATGCATTTCACACAAACCTTGGGAACCTGTGTCCGTTTTCTTTGACTTCATCACACGGGAAATGGTGTTTGACGTCAGGCTTGTTTATCCACGTCTGCACGTTAACAATTTCTTTGCGGTCATCGTCGGACATAGAGGAGCTATCAATCTCGTCTGAAAGGAAGTAGTAAAAAATAGCCAAGACTGAGGTCTTTCCCTTAGTCAGTGGTTGACTCTATTAAAGAGCTCAAGCTCCACTTGAAGGCCCAACCTTTGGGCAGGGCCCCTCTTAAAGGTCCAATTATTGCTCATGGCACCCTTACCACATGAAATTGGTACAGATTTAGGAAAATATCACTCATTCAGTCAGATCTAAAAACATCTAGGACACCAAATCTCACCTTAAAGAAAAAGGAAAGGCTTGCAACAAATGGGGGTGCCAAATGTTAGGCACCCCCAAGTGATTGTATTGACTTACCTGAAACCCCGGGGCAGTGCTCCTATCAGCAGAAAACTGCACCGGCCCGAGGTTATACCAGCAAACACCACTGAGTGATCTTCTTCAGTCCAGGATCGCTCGTGGTTCTCACTGGAATAACCCCTGGCCGGTGCTCCTATCAGCAAAAAACTGCACCGACCAGGGGTTATCTCAGGGTTTCAGGTACTTTAAGTATATACAATCACTTGGGGGTGCCTAACATTTGGCACCCCCAAGTGCTGCAAGCCTTTCCTTCTCCTTTACCAGACCTTGATGCTGGGTTTTAAGTTTATCTAGGAGAATAAATACCTATTCTACATAATGATCCTCCTAACTGTCCTTCGGGTTGAGTCACCTGCCACTGTTTCAAGCCCCCCGGGGGACCAGTTCCACCATCTGTACCTTGTTTAAACAGTTTTTACTTGCAAATTCTTGATGAACATGTAGCCTTATAATAATAGACCCATGAAATGATTCTTAGTGATGTCATCAGCTAAACTGGTGCTTATTGATGTAATGTCACATGATCCACAGATACTTGTGTATTATAATAAATAATGCACCCCTTGTTGTAATATATGAGGATATTTGATGTCACCTTGGAGTTCCATGATGTGTATAAAAGCACTTGGCCTTTGGCATCATTCCTGTAGGGTCACTAAATTCCTCTATGACATATAATATCCATATATTTTGCAATAGGGGTACATTATTCCCTATATAATCTTTAGTACAGATTTTCCATAGGAAAATAGAGTGAGAAGTACTGTACTTCTTCTGTTGAGGAAAACTGGAATATCTTCTATAATTATAATATAAAACATACAACTATTGTTTTAATAGTTGTATATATTGCTTATTTATTGAAGCGGCTTCCAAACATTTAGCATTACTTTGCCGTTATTGGCATTGAACACTGCATTGATTTTACCTGTATCATATTCTTCTTCATCGCCAATGCTGAACACTGGTTTTACACCCCGATAAGGCTTCCCCACTCTGTCACTGCTGCTTACGTGTCTGTCAGAGGAAACCGGGAAAACGGGTTATAGACTTTCCTCTTATCAGAAGGTTCTAACCAGTAAAGCACATGCAGAAATGTCAGTTTGGGAAGCAGAGACAGGAGGACGTATCTAAAGGTGAAATGTAAGCGAGTGAACAAGTGTTAAAAAGCAGCTGAATGACTGGATGATGATACTAAATACAAGAACAATCTTATCAAAGGCACAAGACACACGTTTTAGTTGAATGAACTGCAAATGGACAAATATTAGCATTAGGCTACAACAGGTACATGATATATTCTGCACTACAGCTACTGTCTTGTGCAACTCCCAGGAACCACCAGCCCCCCACCCCCCGCAACTCCCAGCCATGGGTAAAAAGAAAGAACCACTGGGCTGCGGTGGTCCAAAGCCTCAGTGTAACACTATCACATAAATGTATATTTTAGCTTTCTTTTAATGGGATGTCCAGCTACAGGAAGTACAGGTATAGGATCCGTTATCCAGAAACCCATTATCCAGAAACCCATTATCCAGAAAGATCCAAGTTACGGAAAGGCCATCTCCTATAAACTCCAATTTATCCAAATAATGCAAATTTTTTAAATGTATTTCCTTTTTCTCTGTAATAATAAAATAGTACCTTCTACTTGATCCCAACTAAGATATAATTAATCCTTATTGGAAGCAAAACCAGTCTATTAGGTTTATTTCATGTTTACATGATTTTCTAGTACACTTAAGGTATGAAGATCCAAATTACGGAAAAATCTGTGATCCTGAAAAGCCCAGGTCCAGAGCATTCTGGATAACAGGTCCCATACCTGTACAAATATTATGACAGTCAATGGAATAGTGAGTTGTAGTTGGATATAGCCAAACAGGCAGTAAAGGTGCTGCTGTAGCAGTGACGCCATTCTGAGTATTATGGTAGTAGCCCTGTAAAGTGAAGTCAGTGGGGCTCATTTATATAAACACTGGGCAAATTTGCTCATGGGCAGTAACCCATAGCAGCCAATCGGTGACTGTCGTTTTTACAGTCAGCTGCTGATTAAACAATGTATGCAATCATTTGATTGGTTGCTACAGTTACTGCAAATTTGCCCAGTGTTTATAAATGAGCCCCAGGATGTTCAACATGCACAGACAAGGCATCCTGAAACACAACGAAGTACCAGCGTTATAAGGAAGCAGGAATGCTTAGAACAAGCTGCACTTCTGTGAAGGGGTTCTTCGATGACAGGCCAGTCTGTTACACTCTTAACTAGTTTAATCAGAAATTCTGTACATCCACTTAAAGGCATTGTTCGTCTTTAAGTCAACTTTTAGTATGCTATAGAATGGTCAGTTCTAAGAAACTTTTTAAATTGGTCTGTAAAGCTACAAATGTATTGTTATTTGTACTTTTTATTACTCATCTTTCTATTTAGGTCCTCTCCTATTCAAATGCCAGTCCCTTATTTAAATCCATGCATGGTTGCTAGGGGAATTTGGACCCTAGCAACCATATTGCTGAAATTGCAAACTGAAGAGCTGCTGAATAAAAAGATAAATAACCACAAGAACCACAAATAATAAACGCTCTATATCATACTAAAAGTTAACTCAATGGTGAGCAACCTCTTTAATGGAGTCAATAGATGAGATGAACATAATAACAAGGGGCACATTTATCAAAGGTCAAAGTCGGAGATCCATGTTTAATAAGGCTAATCTGACCTAATATAGTTTCTAGAGACCCGAGATTCCAGATTTCAGAATCCCGAATCCTGTAATAAACTCAAATTGACTGGAAGTTTCATCTGTCCCAAATCAACTTCGATATTTTCTTTAATATTCCAGTTTTTCAAGATGTCATCTGACTTCTTTAAAGGGTGGGGACTACTTGAATTGATGGACTTGATGAAAATAACCGCCGATAATGGAGTATAATATTTTCAAGTGAATTAATCAAGATTCTCTCCTTTGGGATCCTCTTGTTATACAGGCAGATTTGAGGAAATTCAAGGTTAGTTTATCTACTGCCATAAAGATGCAGGAATGCACCAAATCCATTATTTCCCATATCCTTTGTGAAAGATTCTGCTGAATACCGAACCAAATCCTAATTTGCATATGCAAATCAGTGAGGGGGAGGGGGGAAGACAGCGTGTGGCTATAGAATTCTTTAGTGCCTTGTTTTGTGACGAAAAGTCACATTATATTAAGGATTTGGTTTGGCCAGGCACAAGGATTCAGTTGAATCCGAATACTGCTGAAAAAAGGATGAATCCTGGCCGAATACCAAACCGAATTCTGTATTCGTTGCATCCCTACAAAGAACCTGTGCAAGATAAACACTACAACATGCTAAACACTACATCTTATTCTGATAAATTCATGCGAGTTTTTTTTTAACTCACATGAATTAAATTTTATCGAAATTCGAATATTCGACTAGTTAATGATAAAATTGAATATGACTCGAAAACTGAAATTGGATTCAAATCTAAATTGACCAAACTCGATTCGATTATTAGTCACTGCACCTCTCCCATTGACTTATACAGTATTTTGGCTGGTTTTAGGTGGCAAAAAGTTGAATTCTTAAGGGCTTTAGCACACGGACAGATTTGGGGAGATTCAGTTGCCTGGCGACTAATCGCCTCTTCTTCCGGGCGTCAATCTCCCAGAAGTGCCTTCCACCTGCTAAAATTAAAAATCACCTGCGGCAATGCAATGATTGCTGTTCGATTTTCGAAGCCACCCGAAGTTTCCTCGTGAGGCAACTACCGAAATCGAAGCGCCGCGAGTGCAATGCCACAGGCGATTTTACATTTTAGCAGGCGGAAGGCAGTTTGGGGATATTGTCGCCCCGAAGAAGAGGTGATAGTCGCCAGGCGACTAAATCTCCCCGAATCTGCCCGTGTGCTAAAGCCCTAAAGGGACAGTTTATAATAAATCTCGAAAATCAGATTAGAAATTTTTTAAAAAACTCAAATCGTGTTTGAATAATTCCCTAGTGGGATTTGTTTTGACCATGACATTTTCAATTCGACCCTTAATAAATCTGCCCCTAAGTGAGCATTGTATCCATCCATGCTCTACATCTTGTTTAGGAAAGTCTATTTACTCTTGCAATTCCGATACCTGGGAAAGGAGATGTAGACAGGGAAGGTAAAATGAATATCAAGGTAAAGGATGTGCAATAAAGAAAAGGTAATATGCTCAGTGGAAGGGTTCTGTAACTTAGAGCCATCAAAGAAGATTCCTTCACAAGAGAGCAAGGTGTTATTAAGCATAACTGCACAGCACTGTAATTGAAAGGTGAGCTGGATAGAAAGCGATTAGCTATACATGGAATAAAAGAGTTAGTGTTGTAGTTCTGCTCACACAGCTGCTGTAAGGTATGTGCATCCTCTGATCTGTTACTGATCATCAGTGACACTGACATTCCACATAACACAGTTAGGAAAGGGGCCCGGGTTTATAAATAAAAATTTAGATTTGGCCAGCTTTCATTTGTGATCCAATAAACTCAACAATGAGAAAAACAAGCATTTCCCATAGGAGTTACAGAGAGAATTTAGTGGGTTGTGTCGGTGTGACTGAAGCTACACACAGTGAGACATTGGATTAAGTACAGAAGTGTCACAGATCACTATGGGGCTTACCGCTCCAAACTCGCCCTCTCTGGCCAGGGTATATTGAAAGAGATTCTAGAGTAAATTGAGGCATAGAATACAAACCAAAACAAAGAAGGATATCATTAAGGAAAACTCAACATCAAAGCAAAATATACCAAGTTCATATTTCATGTATTTTCCCTTGAAAAGAAAGTAAAACGCTGTGTTATAGATTTCCATGTGCCGTTAATATTTCTTGTCGGCATATCAAAGAGACCATTCGCATAGCTTGCATTGAGAATAATATTTAAAGCCTTATCGAGCAACATGGTAGCACTCTCTGAGAGGTATACATGCAAATGTTCATGGGGATGATCTGCGGGCGTTCTAAGCTGTATCCAAAATAATATATTTAAGGGAAAATACAAGAAATAGGATTACACAATCGGCTTTTGATCAACATTTCATCTTCGCCAGCTGTTCAACATGAGCATACTGGGATCAGGTTAATTTGAACATGCACGCTGTATATACACACAAACTTAAAGGGGTGGTTTACCTTTAACTTTTATTATGTTATAGAATGTCCTATTCTTAGCAACTTTGGTCTTCATTATTAATTTTTTATAGTTTTCAAATTATTTTCCCTTCACTTCTACATCATGCCAGCTGACCCCGGCAGCCAAAAACTAGTGCTCTGTGAGCATACAATTTTATTGTTATTGTTACTTTTTATACCTTATCTTTCTATTCGGTCCCTCTCCTATCTATATTCCAGCCTCTCATTTTAACCACTGCCTGGTTGCTATGGTAAACAAGGCCCTGGCAACTTGGGATGCACTAAATCCACTTTTTCGGATATGGCCGAATCCCCAAAACCTTCATGAAAGATTCGGTTGAATACCGAACCCAATCCTAATTTGGGACATGAAGAGAAAAAGTGGAAAAAACATTTTTTACTTCCTTGTTTTGTGACAAAAAGGTACGTGATTTCCCTTCAACCCCTACTTTGCATATGTAAATTAGGATTTGGTTTGGCCAGGCACAAGGATGCGGCTGAATCCTGCCAAAAAAGGCCGAATCCTGTCAAACTCTTGAACCAGATCCTGGATTCGGTGCATTCCTACTAGCAACCAGATAGCTGCCAAAATGCCATACTGGAGAGCTGTTCAACAAAAAGCTAAATCATTTAAAAAATCACAAAAAATTAAACCCAACTGCAAATTGTCTCAGAATATCGTCTACATTATACTAAAAGTCACTTTAGAAGTGAACAGCTCCTTTAATAAAGCATCAGTTTGACTTATTTCTTTGAAATTCTTGAACCTTATTGCAGAGATCTAAAGTAACAAATTCATATGGAAACAGTATCAGAAAAAATATATATAAGTAAAAAAAAGGCCATTGATTAACAACTGTTAGATTCTTCAGAATTAACATCAGTAATGCCCAGCTGGGAGCCTCCAGTTGCTGCTGTGTGACTCCATCTATTATTATTTTTTTTGTTCCAACACTCCTCTCACTGGCTGCAGTTGTTCCTTATAAGCCATGCATTCAACACCTGCACTTCACATAGACGCTGCCATAGGAGGAAAATTTTCAGTTGCCTCCTAAACACAGGCTAGAAGCCTTGCACCGTCATCTGCAGAGCTGCTTTGTTTTTTACAAAAGGTTAAACTGTGAATGCCCTGTTTCTCACGGACAATTCAAGGAGTTGTTTAACAACAAAGGGACATTCCTGAACCCCACATTTTCTGCATTGTCTGGTTCCCCTCTTCTTGTAACTGCCATGCTGCCAGTAAGGTAGCACATCTATAACAGTCCCTAGTTCATGTATTAGCAGAGATGGGGGATTAGCCTACCTATCTACTGGAGTCGACGTGTTCTCGATGAAGCTGATGACTTTGTCTTTCACATTCACAGACTTTGTTTTGAAAGCTACTGTCATTTTGTTTACTAAGGACTTCATGCCTTTGCCATCAGCCACAGCAACAGCAGAATCATCCTGTTAGGGGAAAAACACAGAAGTTGTAAAAATCTAAAGAAAGCCATAAAAAACACGTATTTGTCTGCTTTTGAGTCCCTGTTGGTCTGGTTTGGCCACCCAAGTGTTGAGCCTAACGGTACTGAGTCGACCAGTCAGCCATAAGGATCACACGGGAGGCCAGTGCAGAACCGCTGCTTGTGGATATTACGTTTAGCCAAATTCATTGACAATAAATATATTCATACAACTGGAATACATATTAAAGAGTACCTCCCAAATATGGCACATCTCTGAATACTATAAGCTGGACAGTTCAAGTCTGCACTGTACCTGCTGTGAAATATGTCATGAAGCATGGATGGAACCAGGCCCGAACTGGTAATCTGTAGGTTCTGGCAAATGCCAGAAGGGCTGCTGTAAATTGCCATAGACAGTCATTATTTTTTTGACTGGTGGGGGGCTGTTTGGGCCTCTGTGTACCGGAAATGGCAGGGCCTATTTTGATTCTCAGTCCAGACCTGGATGGAACCTTGTTTCAGAAAAGGTGGAGCAAAGAGCTATACACAGGAAAATGCTATGGTCCCACACAAGCTCCTACACTTTTTACTGAACTGTACAGTACATTGTAACCTTTACAGTGCAGGCAAGTCACCTTGATAAACTCTACTGCTTACTGGTATAGTCAGCTTCCATGTGTACAATTTAGGGATGCACTGAATCCACTATTTTGTATTCAGCCGAACCCCCGAAAATGTTGTGAAAGATTCGGCCATACTTGTTAGGAATTCAAATGGGTAGCACTCCGATTAAAAGAAAAGCCTTTATTTTTCACATGCAGGGCAACAACGACAGAGCAACGTTTCGAGCCCACCTGGCTCTTTGTCAAGCTAATTAACATATGTACATTTCCTTTCCAGCCATATACCGAACCGCAAATTAGGGATGGGAAGGGGAAAACATTTTTTACTTCCTTGTTTTGTGACAAAAAGTCACGCAATTTGCCTCCCTGCCCCTGATTTGCATATGCAAATTAGGATTCGGTATGGCCAGGGAGAAGGATTCGGCCAAATCCGAATCCTGCTGAAAAAGGCCGAATCCCGAACAGAATCCTGGATTCGGTGCATCCCTAGTACAAAGCACTCCCTCGGTTTCATTTTTAATATTTTTGGGTGCCCTTTAAAAACAAGAAACATTATCCAGATTACATAGCCAGCAACACCAAAAATGAAAGGGACTCAAATGTAAAATGTGTATACACTGTGCACCAGGGCCATGACCAAAAAATGCTGTGCACATATTTTGGCTCTATGGCTTAACAGCACTCCTGCAAACATTTTAATGCTCTGGTTCTTCTTAAATGTGGATTCTGGGAACATTTCCATTGTACAATTGTTGCTCTTGCTTGAAAGAGAACTGCATAACATTAATTAATCATTACAAATTGCCAGTAACTTCTAGCATGTGCAGAATTGATATATGCATATATAAAACCAGTTTGTTATTGTTCCTTATTTTTAACTTTAACATTGACTCAGTTCATGGTTCAGTCCCCTGTGTATTTAATCTTAGGATCTATGGTGTTTAAGTAGCAATAACAATGGCTGTTCTACATACTTACATCTGCATACATGGAAATGCTGCCGCGTGATCCAGAAGTACTAACTATCCAGTGTCCATAACCATTTTCCATGTTAATGTCCGCTAAATGTTGCTGCAGTGCTGGAAAATAAAGGGACAGGCTTAATATTCACAATGTGGCATATCACGGCATCTTTATGTCAAACCAACAGAGGAATTAAAGAAGCAGTGTTAAAAACCATGATATCCTACAACTGTCTAGCAGGGACCATTTCTTCTTCGCACTCCTTTAGTCTGGTCATCCAACCCCTCCTTCAGCTTGTTCAATGTTGCAATGATGGAATCTGGGACTTGAAGTCCTGCTGCTTTCAGAGAATCCATCAATGCTCATGGAATAAGGTGAAAGTGTAGTTAAATGACGGCCAGCCTAAGTGGGGTGGTGGAAAAATGGCATAATTATATGAGATCACATCAAAAATAGAGTTGTTTTCCCTTTTAAGGGAGAGAGGCAGAGTGTGTTCACTCTGTGAGTAGTTGTTCCACCTAAACACATGTAAAACATAAATTTCCAGTAAAGCAGAGTCCAGTCCTTTTACCACACAGTCCATTAATAACACATTATCTAAGCGTTCAGCACAGCAGAACTACTGCCAGCTAGCTCAGTCATGCAACGGCAATCGCAAGCAATTACTTACCCATGAATCCTCCTTTGGCAATGCTGACATACTCTTTATTTTTCTGTCGGACAAAGAAGAATAGAAAAGAAATACTGAGACAGATTCCAAGTCAAATCATCTCACAGCTAGGAAGATAACATAGTTTTGACAATGAAAGCTATATTTTTAACACACGACACGAGAAGTATTTTATAAGTCCTATTGTTGCTGAACAGCAAGGCAGTCCTGGGACAAATAAGATGCTTATTAATATAAAGCAGGGCTATCTAACCAGCAAACTCATCCTACTGTTCTAGAGACAGTCTCAGTAATACATTATGGGGGTTATTTATTAAACTCTGAATGCCAGAGTCTTTAAAATTCAAGCTTTTTGTGTAAAAAAAAAAAATAAAAACAAAAACACCAATTTTTCGGGATTTATTATAGCCCGAGGATGGAAAAAGTCTGAATCTGAAAATCCGGCATAAATCAATGGGAGAAGTCCTGAAGATATATTGATCTTTGCTGGTTTTTGTGCAATAATCCAAAAATGTCATGGTTTTCTGGCGAAAAATTTTTCGTGTGGAAAATTCCAAAAAATCGTACAATACTTTTTTTCACTATTTTTTCCGCACAGAAAATTTTCGGGAAAATGTATTGATAAAAAAGGGGAAAAAAACGATGTGGATTTAGACTGAGTATTTTTAAGAAAATAATAACATGAATTCTGACTTTGATAAATGGGCCTTTCCATTACATAACTATCCCATTTTTCTGGGATGATGGGCTTTATGGGGCACTACAAATACAAATATAAATATAAATTTAAATAGCACACAGTACAGTACACTGTTGGAAACAACAATTTGATTACATTTTTATTTTAATCAGTAGCAAATGAAATTGCAAGCAGATAATTAACCTGAATGTAGATACAAATTTGGACAAAACTATACTAAACCAGTGGTATCTGAACTGGGTGATTCATGGATCGATATTTATGCCTTCCTGCAAACTAGGTCTGTTTTGGATCATCCGTATTGTAAATTTGTATTGAGTTACAGGTGTGTACAGACCTGTAAAAAGTGAGCTAGGACCATGTTCATGTACATATCTTCCTCTTCGCGGCCACTTCCCATGAAGCATAAGTGTTCACCCCCAGCTATGGATCCCGATTCAATGGACTGTTTCTGTGCTTCCAGCAGTGACTTGACGGAGAGTGCAAATTCTCCTGGGTTCTGCAGCATCTATAAGGCAATATAAAAACAACATTGGACCAGTTAGCTTATAAAAGAAAACTCAACACTGACTGCATGTTCACCAGTCAGATTTACACATTCAATTAATAAACATGAGGCTGGATATTATAGGACAAAGTTAGCACTGACCAGGTCAGAATCCAAATGGAAAGCTGTTGAAAGGTGGCCAGAGTTGTACTGTTCTGCAGGCCGGCAATCCACCACAAAAAACCGGACTCCATCCTGAAAGAGAGAATAGGATGTAAGACAGTTATGTTCAATTTTAAATTATTAACTGTTTTTTACGTGCTTAAAATGAACTATTTTTGATGTTGCAGACAACACAATCTTTGTGTCCTGCCCTTTAATAAAGATACCTGTAGTTTGGGATTCCCATAAAACAGGCAAAGTATGGAGTGGTTTCATTATGTCCTCTACAGCTCACTTTATGCTAAACATCTGCTTATCAAATGAATAATCAAATTTTCCACCACAATAACATGCTGGCATTGCTAGGATAAGTAGATTTATCTCACAAAATAATATGTGTTAAGGAAATAGGTTACCTTCATTCCAGAAGCCTTTAGGCTCCTGCCCATGCTATATCCACATATACCTTCACCCCACCCCGAGTAATGAAACTTCCATTCCTACATACAACAGGCTGCAACACGAATAACAATGGATCCCTCTCAGCAGTAGTGATCTTGAGGAGGATGCCTCTATGTCTGTGTATGGTGGAAAAAGAGCCGACCGATATCAGCAGAAGACTTGGATATCAGTCAGCTCGTCGATTGGGCTGGATGGAAAATTTTGATTGGGTGCCTATGTAGGCACCTGAACATCGGGCATTGTGCTGAATCGTCAGATACAGGTGGAATTCTATTGTTTCTACCTGTATATCTGACGATTCAAAAATCTTTTCCAAGAAAGATCGTAATTTTTACGTCTATGGCCACCTTAAGTATAAGAGTGGCATTTGGGTTATGTCAGTGGCTGACTTCCCAGTAGGACCAATTCTGCCTCACCATGGACTCTACCAACCAGCAGAGAAGGTTGCAACTCGCCTTCCCCTCCTTGGTAATTGTTAATTACAGACTTGCATCCTCTATAACTATTTATTGTGATTTAATGTTTTACCCTTATTCTACGGCCATCTCTATGGCTAAGATGTTTCTGGAAAAAATTCACAGGGGATTGTCCACCTACTGACGCTGCTTCCAATTAAATTAGCATCATGTACTTACCCCTTGCTGCTGATTTGCTTGAAGAATCTCAGATACGGCAACCGCCAAACAAAGGGCCTGGCTCAAGTCTGTGTCATCTTTGAATGCAATCAAGCTACTGCCAAACAAGCTCTGGTGATCCTAAATGGGAGACAGAGTTGTTTGAGAGACCCTGTTAGTTTGCAGTAAAAGAATCATGCACTTGTATGCCTATTTCCTGGGCTAATGATTGGGTTATACAGCAGAAGTGTCACAGAGCCCTTCTCAACAACAAAGACAACAAATAAGCTGCATTCCCCCATATAAGAATAAAAAATCAATCTACATTTTAGTTTCAGGGGTCACTAGAAAACAAAAAGTAAGACTGCAGAGCATCAAAGTGACCATACAGACATAGTCATGAGTCTATCTGACCAAATGCTTTAATTTTAACATTTATGAAAAAGATATTTTGTAGCGGTCATCCTAAGATTGTACCTTTCGAAGGGAAGCTGGAGTTTTGCTATAGTAATACTGGGCCAGATTGAAGAGGTCCTCAATGTCCTCTGTTTCTAAACTTGAGGGAGTACGCTCCAGACATTCTGAAAACAGAAGAAATGGAACTTCTGAGATTATAACGGTGCTTTCTAGTGGAGACCTGTGAGGGTCTAACTGGGTGAACATGCACCCAAACTACTTATTCATCAGTTTGGATTTGCATTTTGATTCAACAAGCAAAACATTTATCCAAAACCCAAACCTTCCATCATGCTACCTCTATCTATCTATCTATCTATCTATCTATCTATCTATCTATCTATCTATCTATCTATCTATCTATCTATCTATCTATCTATCTATCTATGTCTCCATGTATGTATCTATCCATCTGTCTATCTATCTAATTTATCTATCCTTCCATGTATCAATCCATGTATCCATCCACGTACGTATCTATCTATCTACCTATCTATCATCGATCTTCCATTTATCGATCTTCCATCTATCGATCTTCCATCTATCTATCTTCCATCTATCTATCTTCCATCTATCTATCTTCCATCTATCTATCTTCCATCTATCTATCTATCTTGCATCTACCTACAGGTATCTATCTTGCATCTACCTATCTATCTCCCATCTACCTATCTATCTTGCATCTACCTATCTATCTTGCATCACTGAGACCTGGTGGGATGAAACATGTGACTGGATTGTGAATTTAAATGGTTACACCCTTTTTAGGAGGGATAGAGGGATTAAAAAGGGTGGAGGAGTGTGTTTGTATGTAAAGCCTGAATTAAAGCCATGCGCTAAAGAAATAAAAATAGCTGGCACTGGTGAGGGTGTAGAATCACTCTGGGTAGAGATTTCGACTGGGCAAAAGGTATCAAAAAGAATTATCATTGGTGTATGCTATAAACCACCTCGTATAAGTGTCGAGTATGAAGCCGAGCTACTCTTGCAGATACAAGCGGCTTCACAGCTGGGTCAAGTTGTTGCTATGGGTGACTTCAATTATCCAGACATTGACTGGGGTAATGGGGTTGCTAAGACAGAAAAAGCTAGTAGGTTTGTAAATATGCTGAATGACAACTTTTTATTCCAGCTCGTTCAAGAACCTACTAGGAATAACTCTCTTTTGGACCTTGTAATAACTAACAATACTGAACTCATCTCTAACATTTGTGTGGGTGAGCATTTAGGGAATAGTGATCATAACATGGTCTCCTTTGAGATTCTGTTGCAGAAGCAATTCTATAAGGGAGTAACTAAAACACTAAATTTCAGACGTGCAAACTTTGACAGTATAAGGGCATCTCTGCAACATATTAAGTGGGAAATGCTTTTCACAGGGTTAAACACAGAACAAAAATGGGAAGTCTTTAAAATGCTGCTTAATAAATATACTTGTCAGTATATTCCACTTGTAAGCAAGGAACGTCGTTGCAAAGCAAAACCTTTTTGGTTCAATAGAAGCGTTGGTGTTGAGGTGGGTAAGAAAAGACGTGCTTTTAAGGCTTTCAAGTTAGCTGGTACAGCCGAAACATTTATAAGGTACAAGGAGGCCAATAAATCATGCAAAGAAGCTATAAGGCAAGCTAAAATTACTATAGAAAAGGATATTGCAGCAAGCAGTAAAAAAAATCCAAAATTATTTTTTAAATATGTCAATAGTAAAAAAATGAAGCAGGAAGGGGTGGGACCCTTACTATCAGAGGGGGGTCAGCTGGTTGATGAAAACAAAATAAAAGCGCAGATTCTGAACTCGTATTTTTCATCTGTGTACACAAATGAAGAACCAGTAAGTGAAGGTTTCCTTCTTAACACTCCCAATTCTAGTAATACAACTAATGATGCATGGTTCACACATGAAGAAATTCAAAAGAGACTTGAACATGTTAAGATTAACAAAGGTCCAGGGCCAGATGGTATTCATCCCAGGGTAATTAGCGAGCTTAGCTCTGTGATTGCCAAACCTCTTTACTTAATTTTTCAGGATTCATTGAGATCTGGCATTGTGCCGAGAGACTGGCGAATTGCTAATGTGGTGCCTCTATTCAAAAAAGGATCCCGTTCTCAGCCTCAAAACTATAGGCCAGTTAGTCTGACGTCAGTATTAGGAAAGCTTTTCGAAGGGTTAATAAAGGATAAGATACTGGACTTCATAGCAAATCATAATACTATGAGTTTGTGCCAGCATGGTTTTATGCGTAATAGATCTTGCCAGACTAACTTAATTTCTTTTTACGAGAATGTAAGTAGAGACCTCGATTCTGGGATGGCAGTGGATGTGATTTACTTAGACTTTGCTAAAGCATTTGATACAGTGCCACACAAAAGGTTACTGGTTAAATTAAGGAATGTTGGCCTGGAACATAGTATTTGTACCTGGATAGAGAACTGGCTAAAAGATAGACTACAAAGAGTGGTGGTAAATGGAACATTTTCTAATTGGACCAGTGTTGTTAGTGGAGTACCGCAGGGCTCTGAACTAGGTCCCTTGCTTTTCAACTTGTTTATTAATGACCTGGAGGTGGGCATTGAAAGTACTGTTTCTATTTTTGCAGATGATACTAAATTGTACAGAACTATAGGTTCCATGCAGGATGCTGCCACTTTGCAAAGTGATCTGTCTAAACTGGAAAACTGGGCAGCAAACTGGAAAATGAGGTTCAACGTTGATAAATGCAAGGTTATGCACTTTGGCAAAAATAATATAAATGCAAGTTATACACTAAATGGCAGTGTGTTGGGAGTTTCCTTAAATGAAAAGGATCTAGGGGTCTTTGTAGATAACACGTTGTCTAATTCTGGGCAGTGTCATTCTGTGACTACTAAAGCAAATAAAGTTCTGTCTTGCATAAAAAAGGGCATTAACTCAAGGGATGAAAACATAATTATGCCTCTTTATAGGTCCTTGGTGAGGCCTCATCTGGAGTATGCAGTTCAGTTTTGGACTCCAGTCCTTAAGAGGGATATAAATGAGCTGGAGAGAGTGCAGAGACGTGCAACTAAATTGGTTAGAGGGACGGAAGACTTAAATTATGAGGGTAGACTGTCAAGGTTGGGGTTGTTTTCTCTGGAAAAAAGGCGCTTGCGAGGGGACATGATTACACTTTACAAGTACATTAGAGGAGATTATAGACAAATAGCAGGGGACCTTTTTACCCATAAAGTGGATCACCGTACCAGAGGCCACCCCTTTAGACTAGAAGAAAAGAACTTTCATTTGAAGCAACGTAGAGGGTTCTTCACAGTCAGGACAGTGAGGTTGTGGAATGCACTGCCGGGTGATGTTGTGATGGCTGATTCAGTTAATGCCTTTAAGAATGGCTTGGATGATTTTTTGGACAGACATAATATCCAAGGCTATTGTGATACTAAACTCTATAGTTAGTATAGGTATGGGTATATAGAATTTTAATTAAAAGTAGGGAGGGGTGTGTGTATGGATGATGGGTTTTCATTTGGAGGGGTTGAACTTGATGGACTTTGTCTTTTTTCAACCCAATTTAACTATGTAACTATGTAACTATGTAACCTATCTCTCTTCCATCTATCTCTCTTCCATCTATCTCTCTTCCATCTATCTCTCTTCCATCTATCTATCTTCCATCTATCTATCCTCCATCTATGTATCTATCTATCTATCTATCTATCTATCTATCTATCTATCTATCTATCTATCTATCTTCCATCTATCTATTTATCCATCCGTCCATGTATCTATCCATGTACCTATACATCTGTGTATCTATCAGTGTGCTGAATAAATGAAAGCCAAAATCAAATGCAGGAAGACAAATAGATCTGAACTTGATGGATTTCTGAAGTTTGGTCAGTCTTTGACTATACACATTTCTTGCTATCCCTGGTTTGCATTTTCCTGCTGGAAAAGAGAGGCAGAGACAAGCAAGGTAAAGAACAGATGTTGTCTAAACAACAATTAAGTGCAGGTAAAAATGACTAGATCTTAAAAAGATTCAGTATCGGATTGATTGCCACAATGTGATCCAACATAATAACCAGTTTTTATTGTAAAAATAATAATCTTTATTAATAAACAAGAACCTACTTATAAGTTCTTCTTTGTCATCTATTTCCTGTCCTAGAACGGCTTCTCTAAAAATACAAAAGAAAGCAAATCATGAGCGGTGACATGCAGGTAACAGAGCTCAGAGAACTCTCCGCTACAGAAACGTGTACTCACTTGGAATTGACGAGCATGATGAGCATGAGGAAGTACATGAAGAACGGATCTGCCTGCTGTAAGTAGTTATCCCAGATGGCCTGAGTCACATCCACGGAACAATGAAAGGCAAGCAGGCTTCCGAACTAAAGGAAAGAAAGAATAAACATCCATTCGAAAAAGTGAGTCCCTTTCACATTCACTCACATTATTTTTATTTTTAGCAGAAGACAGTTAACCTGCCTGTATGGTTTTTAATGTGTGTGTGAAGAAACCAGTACCCAGGATTCCCAGAGAAAACCCAAGCAATTGGAGAAAATACAAACTCCTTGCAGATAGTGCTCCAGCTGGAAGTGAACTGAGAACACTAGCTATACTGTATATCTAATATAAGTAATTCTAAAACAACTGGACTTGCTGAGTAATCATTGATGATGTTTCACTACTCATCCGAGCATCTTCTTCCGTTATATTAGATATAACATGACCTGGATGAATGAAAATCTTTATAGCAATATCTATACTGCATTGCAGTGATCCCCAACCTGTAGGTCGTGAGCAACATGTTTCTCACAAACCCCTTGGATGTTGCTCCCAGTGGCCTCAAAACCGGTTATTTTTTAATTCTTGGCTTGAAGGCAAGTTTTAGTTGCATAAAAACCAGGTGTACTACCAAACAGAGCCTCCTGTAGGCTGCCAGTCCACATAGGGGCAACCAAATAGCCAAGTATATCCTTTATTTGGCACTCTGCAGGAACTTTTTTCATTCTTGTGTTGCTCCCCAACTCTTTTTACATTTGAATGAGCTCACGGGTAAGAAAGGTTGGGGACTCCTGCTGTATTGCTATCTATCCTCTGGTAACATTCAAGTGCCCACTTCATGAATCCATAGCATTCTGTGGCCTGTCAACAGGTTACCTGCTTCTTTTGTTCACATTCTGATAAACGTTGATAAATGAGTAAGTGAAGGGCAGAATGGTCACATTTTCCCATTTCAGTACCAGAGTGATAATTAACCCCATCATGTGCAGTTACAAACCTCCCCCGAACTACTAATAAACAAATAATCCAACTGAACCATTTGGGTGACAGAAGTCCAGGGTGCAGACCACATTGCAACCTAACACTAAGGACTATTGCACTTGACAACCACAGCCTATAGATATTGCATAGTTACCCAGTTAAGTGCGTAAAGATCAGGGGTTATTTTCTTAGTGTCTAAAAAAGAACAGAGTTCTGGCTCGTGGTACTGCAAAAGTAGTCGAAATAAATGGAATGGTTTTCCTTTTCTGTTGCAATCCCTAAAGAAAAAAGGAAACACAAGTTATTATCCTTATAGACCCAACATGCTGCACAGTGCTATACACTAATATATCACTATTCAAATAATATACAATCTAATATTCCATGCACACACTCATACCAATTCCCTTGGCCTGAGAATCTATAAACCAAATGGATCTAATACTATACAAACCTCTGAAAAGCATAATAGGCACCACAAGCTGGCTAAAACTTAGGTCATTTGTTGTGAAGCAAACTATTAGGGACCACCATTTCCATCAGGCTGCACACTCGTTTTGGTGAGGGAACTAAGTCTAAAATAGAATAATGCTAGAAATGCTGTATTTTGTATACTAAACATAAACATGAACTTACTGCACCACAAGCCTAATCAAACAAATAATTTATGCTTTCAAAGTTGGCTACAGGGGGTCACCATCTTGTAACTTTGTTAAACATCTTTGCAAGACTAAGACTGTGCACATGCTCAGTGTGGTCTGGGCTGCTTAGGGATCCTCTTAAACAAAGCTGCTTGAGTTCTGCATGGCTGAGAAGTAAGGCGGGGGCTCCCCCTGCTGTTCATACGTATGATTGTTTCCCTGCTCAAAAGTTAGGGACCATCTGACAATTCCTATCCACAGCAGTGAATGAAGGGAGAATTTCACTGCATACAGTCAGGTTTCTTATAAAAACGGTACACATTTTTTAATTTATTGGAGATAGGTTTCTTTTTCATTAAAGAAAGTAAAAATGGGATTTTATTTTTTTGCCTTTACATGCCCTTTAAGCAGAACAACTGGTAACGTGTATGAGCATGTGCTAGTAGACATGAACATTCTCAAAAGAATCAACACAATTCCACCACATACTTCCAGTGCAAACTGTGTGGGCTATTTACTTGGCCTATTAGTATTGCTTCAGCTGTATTTTCTACTACACAGTGGGGGTCATATATCAACACGGTCAATTTTAGTAATCCATGGCAACCAATCAAATGGTTGCATTTATTGTTCTACTTACAGCTGGCTTTAAAAAGCTAATCCGTGATTGGTTGCTATGGGTAATTGCCCATGGGCAAAATTGCTCAGTGTTGATAAATGAGGCCCTGTAACTCCTGATCCATAGCTTACATGAGTAGCACAAAGAAACCCTTTCTATATCCTTTATAACAGAAGCACAAATATAACATAGCAACGGGCAGAATTACCTTGGGATGTACTTATTCATGATCGCATAGAAGCAATTGTATAAATCGCTGCGTGGTAGCTGAAGGCCCACCAATGGCTTGAGAAGCTGGATCCAGCTGACATCTTCCTGGTACTTAACATTGCGGGATTTACAGTAAAAGGTTACAACAGATTCGATATCCTGAAGCAACGCAGATTTTCTTTCTTCGGCCACTGACAGCTGGTCTGCGCAAACACATAGTAAGATGAAATAGCTGGTAACCGACACTCTCTTTATTAGGAGTATCATCGATCATCAAGTCTTGGAAAGAGGAATTCACACACAAGTTTCTTATAAATAGGGAAAGACGTATTACATGACGTTCAATTTATTTGTGTTAGTCGGCCCTTGTGTGATTTATTGTCTGTGTGATGTAGTACAAGCATAAGAGGGCCTGGGACCAGATCTCACTGTCAACTATTCCTCAGTCAGCAGGGCGTCAATATGATAAATGGCACAGCTATAAAAGGACAGGGTACTATACGTATTACTGGTGGTATGTACACATCCACAATGCTTGGGACCTGGGGTTTTGCCGGATAATGGATCTTTCCATAATTTGAATCCTTATTCCTACTAGAAAGTCATGTAAACATTAAATAAATCCAACAGGCTATTTTGGCTTCCAATAAGGATTAATTATATCTTGTTTGGGATCAATTGCAAGCTACTTGCTTTATTATTACAGAGAAAAAGGAAATCATTTTTAAAAATTTGGATTATTTGGATAAAATGGAGTCAGCCTTTTCGTAATATAGAGCTTTCTAGATAATGGGTTTCTCATACATGTATCAGACCTAGCTCACCAAATGCACTTTGTTGAGAATACTGAGATATTTGTTTGCCTACATTGCACATTTTATATATTAACTGTCTAAGTATTATATTGACTTACTTTATATACTTTGCTGGGAAATCTGTTCAATAGATATATCATATCAGTTTTTATTTTCTGGATTTTCTAACCTAATGTTTAATCAAAGGTGTTTGTATTCTATTTATATAGAGCACTTCTTCCCTACAATGTAAAGGCATGCTGTTTTCAAACTATGTAGTGCTCAGTATTGTGCCTGCATTTACGGCCTGCCATTTATTCCTTGTTTTGAAGTCCCATTCAGCCTATACAAACCATTTCAGACTGGCAATTCTCCAGTCGTTCAGGATACTGGTAGGTAGATATCTGTTATGCCTACCACGTTTAGTGAATGTATAAAAAAAGGACAGTAAATTTCCTATTTAGCTTCCAGAGAAACTATGTATTAAATACATACTGACTCAAAATTAATATCTTACCAATCAGGTTTTGGCAATCTTTGTGGATGAGCGGCTGCTCTTGGAGATCCAGAGAACCGTCCCATGAAGCTAAACTGTCCCCTTTTCCAGACACATTCAGCGCAATCTAGAACATGGAAAACTCTATGAGTGCCAGTTGAAAGGATTTGTTTTCATTAAAGGAGAAGGAAAGGTTAAAACTAAGTAAGCCTTATCAGAAAGGTCCATCTAAATATACCAGTAAACCCCCAAAGTAATGTAGCTCTGAGTCCCCTGTCAAAAGAAATACTGCATTTCTTTCCTTCTGTTGTGTACTCATGGGCTTCTGTATCAGACTTCCTGCCTTCAGCTTAAACCTCATTGCCCTGGGCGTGAGCATGCTCAGTTTGCTCCTCCCACCCTCCCTTCTCTACTGTAATCTGAGCCCAGAGCAGGAAGAGACTCAGGCAGGAAGTGATGTCACACCACATTAATACTGTAGCTCCTATTC
The DNA here is from genome assembly GCA_038501925.1 of Xenopus petersii. Lineage (NCBI taxonomy): Eukaryota > Metazoa > Chordata > Amphibia > Anura > Pipidae > Xenopus > Xenopus petersii. The sequence goes on from CM076674.1 coordinate 168,891,440, forward strand.
TAAACAAACAGAGAGTTTCTAGAGCTTTTTACTCAGGAATGGTAAAACATTCTACAGAATAAATATAGCATTCTAGCTTGCACTATTGCAGCTAATCTATTGGCAATAAAATGCCTCCATAGCTTTCCTTCTCCTTTAAGGGTTTTGTGCATTTTCCTGAATATCATATAGTTACCATAATCATTTGGAAGTGACAGCATAATATCTGTCAGTATAATAACTTACAGCAACAGGAGGAAGGCAACATTTTAGAACAACGCGATACACTATACGGAAAGCAGAACTTAGCAGTGCAAAATACAATAGGGGTGGAAAATATTGTGTTAAGACAACAAAATATGACAATGCGAAAGAAAGCAGGACATAAAATACTAAAGGGTACCGATCGAATTAAAAGTGTTTACCTTATCAGAGGTGCGAGCTAACAAAGCCTAAAATCCATCCAGGAAATATATTATATATTATATATATTTTTTACACAAAAAAAGCCCCTAACCAGTAATGGGTCCCCTGCACCACCGGAATGGAACACAATAAACAAGTGCCGCAGCTCGCCAAACGTCTCACTCAGTCTTTTGTCATACGCATGCACATACGTGTGCCCCAAACATGGCAGCCCACACCTGGAGATCTGCATGCTAGGGAGCTTTTCTGCAAAAATTGACTATTGTTTGCCCCTTAAGGACTCTGTTAGTTCACACCTCTGGTAGGATGGGGACATTTATCATGCAATAGGTGCCCTTTAATATTAGGAAAGAAGGTGTATGCCTTTGATAAAGCCTGGGGAAGCCGGTCGAAACGTGCGTCAGGCGCTATAGATTCTCTTTTAATAATTAGGCAGGTCTGAACTCTCAAGGGGGAAGAGTGATAGAAGGGTGGGCTCCGGGTGGAGGGAGGCTGCAGCACTGTTCAAGGTGGGGTGCAAATTTACCTTTAGCCTCCAACCGAGCATACCTGCTAGCGCTGATCCAGTAGATTTGTTTCGGTGAGAACTGTGTCGGCTCATTAATGCCCACATCAGTATGTAGTCTAGTTAATAAGGGGACAATTTACCGGTGGAAGGGCGGGCTCCGGGTGGTTGAGAGCTGTGGGTAGATCCTTAAGTGTGGTGTATTAGACCAAGAGCCTCTGAAAATACACCTCCATTACCGCTGACTTAGCAAAAACGGCCGGCCAGGCTCAACACCGGTTGTAAAACAACAGATCCGGTTACAGCGTACTGCTGTCCTTTCTTGCGGTGCATGTGGGCTGGGGACAAAATCCAGCATTGTGGTGGATTAGACTTAGAGCTTTTGCGATATACCTAATAGCAGATCTAGCAGAAACAGTTTTGCTCGAGCCGGTTAGGCTCAATACCGGTTATAACATAGCAGACACAGCTACAGCAAATTGCGATTTCCTCATATTGTGTTCTACAAATTAAATTAAACTTTAAAATAGAAAAGTCTTTATTAAGAAATAACTTACAGAAACTCCACTTCCTGTCCTCTACAGAAAAGGCGACGACTATCCATCCTGCTGCGCTTGATTTCTTCACCCATATTCTACTGACAGCGTGTGATCATGTGTGTTCAGAGGAAGGCAATGTCAGCGGGCTCCCCATTAGCTCCCACACTGAAATGCTTATCTAATCAGACCACCACAGCCTTCACCTCAGGGTCAGTCTCCACCGAAGCCCAGTCCTTGGGGGTACCGGTCAGGAGGTCAGCTTCGAATCCAAAGTGAGAGATCCCCGCGACCCCCAAACTCCTCACTAAGTGCCCGACCCCCAATTAGATAGACTTTGCCCTGGAGTCAGGGTACAGCTGTGCTTTCAGTTGCCAAAGAACTTGCCGATTCCCCTGAGGCGAATCCCGTGTATTTGCCCCGGGCTGGAGCACCTGAGGGCAGGACCCATTGCGAAGCTGATGATCTCGGCGCTGTTCTCAGTGCTGTGCGGGAGATTGTGCCCATCCAGATCTCCAAGAAGAAGACCCGCTGCATGTATGCGCAGAAGCTGGGGCGGCTGGGCTTCAAGGCTGAGCTGGGGGAAGTGTTCGGCACCGCGTACTGTATGGTGATCTATCTGCCATGGTCTCTGCCTTGAGGAAACTACACGCCGGCCGGGAAGTTTGCGCCCCCTGCAGCTGTGTCGCAACTCACAACTTTCCGACAATTGCATCCAGCCATACTTGCATTCCCAGTCAGCCTATGTGCGCCTGTGTGAGTGGGGCTGCCCTTTAGCCGCTTGACAGGCAATTCAAGTAATGCCCTTCTAAGTGATTGACAGGAACCCCTTCAAAAGCTGCAACGCTGCCACTGTGAATAGGAGAAATGTGAAGCATCCCCAGGCTCCCACGTTAGACACATTTCAGGGAGAGTCAGATGAAACGCCACCATCCTTCCTCATTTGGCTGGATGCGATTGTTGGAAAGTTGCAACATTTCTCCTATTCACAGTGGCAGCGGTGCAGCTTTTGAAAATGGGGTCCTGTCAATCACTTAGAGGGGCATTACTTGAATTGCCCCGAGGTGAAGGCTGTGGTGGTCGGATTTGATAAGCCTTTCAGTGTGGGAGCTAATGGGGAGCCCGCTGACATCGCCTTCCTCTGAAAACAGAGAATATGGGTGAAGAAATCGAGCGCAGCATGATGATCGTCGTCGCCCTGTTGCCTTTTCTGTAGAGGACAGGAAGTGGAGTTTGTGTAAGTTATTTCTTAATAAAGGCTTTTCTATTTTAAAGTTTAATTTGTTTTGGTGTTTTTATTTCATTCTATACTAACGCATTTTTAAGAAATTTTTTTTTTTGATGTTACTGGTCCTTTAATAGGGTTTGTGCTGAACATAGTGTGCTTATTACATTAATTACAAATTGTGTTTCTCTGTCTCAATAAACAGGGCAAATTGAGAAACTGAAGTTACAGCATGACTGGTGCTTACGAGTTAGATAATTAGATTACCGGTGCACACAGATGCCGGGCATAATGGTTTCCTGCTAACAAAACAGTCACAACAAAGGGGGAAGGGAGGGGTTGCATACTAGAAATCTATTTATCTATCTACAAAGTATAGTGTTTTTCAAAGCAGTCTTTGGATTCGATGTCAAACTTTGGACATTTGCAAGGTGGTTGTTCCTTCAGGGCTTGATGGACATCTGAAGAGGATTTAAAGCTAAAGGTATCAATGGCAAAGATTGCATTCTAAAAAGGTTTGCTTACCTTCCATACTTTAGGCCTCAGATCACATGGGACTGGCCTTCCTTGAATGATATTTCTTACTGTCTCAAGGTCACAGCCTCCGGCCTCTAAAGCTTCACTGAGATCTGCTTCCCTGTTTGAAATGTAAACATAAATACATAAGTAAGGTATTCAGATCACGGGATCATTATAATATTTCCTGCATTGTACAGCAAGCAATGATCGATTTTAGATACGAATTATGTCAATCCCTCCCATATCTAATATAAGGCTCTAAATTTGCCCAGGAACAGTAACCCAAGTAACCAATAAGATGTTTGCATTTAAGCGGGTAGCCAATAAACGATACTTGCCGATTGTTTGCTATGGGCTACTGCCCCTGGGTAAACATAGTACCTTTTATTACAAAAGCCCAATAATGTAAAAGCCACAGCTTAGTGCTGCCTCGCTTTCCATCCCTTGGCCATGCTAACCTCTTAGAGCTTCAGATATTTTTTGATCTCATCAGAGGATCTATATACTGCTCCTTAACTCTGAGTTGGAAAACAATGTAAGGATCGAATAGGCTGGGGATAATCTTTACCTACATATGCAAAGTGTCAAAGAATGGGTGCTGGAAGATCCATGGTATGGATCTCGACTTGTTGACAATTGTCGCTACAAGAACCCAACTTTATCGGGCGAAAACCCAGACCGTATCGGATTATCCAGCACAGATCACAATGTCAAAAAGCAACTTCATCGACATCTGCCATTGACTTCTACATGACCTCGACAGGGGTTGTTCACCTTTCAAACACTTTTTTCAGTTCAGTTGTTTTCAGATTGTTCCCCAGAAATAAAGACTTTTTTCAATTGCTTTCCATTTTTTTATTTTTTTTTTTGTCTTTCCAAAATCGAAGTATAACGTTTAATGTCCCTGTCTCTGGTGTTTGAGTCTGGCAGCTCAGTAATTCAGGTACAGACGCTAAACTGTTACAATTTTGCAACATTTAGTTGATACATTTCTCTGGAGTATTAGCAACTATTGTATTAATTCTAACAGCTGCCTGTAATGAAACCCATGGATTCTGCTCAGCAGGGAAAAAGATAAATGTATCAACTAAGGGCAAGGCCAGACGTGGCGTTTTTGCGGCATTTTTACGTTGCGTTTTTAAAACAGCCAGGCGTAAATACGCATAAACTGCACTACCACTGAACCTAATGGAAAACGCACTACGGCAATTCACACAGGGCGCTTGAAAGCTGAAATCCGCCACAGGATGCCAGTATTGGTGTTTTTTTTAGGGATGCACCGAATCCCGGATTCGGTTCGGGATTCGGCCTTTTTCAGCAGGATTCGGCCGAATCCTTCTGCCCAGCCGAACCGAATCCTAATTTGCATATGCAAATTAGGAGCAGGGAGGGAAATTGCGTGACTTTTTGTCAGAAAACAAAGAAGTAAAAAATGTTTTCCCCTTCCCACCCCTAATTTGCATATGGAAATTAGGGTTCGGATTCGGTTCGGTATTCGGCCGAATCCAAAAAAGTGGATTTGGTGCATCCCTAGTTTTTTTTAGCAGAAACACCAATACGTCAAGAAACTACCAAATCAATAGACTCTATGGGATCTGCACGTTTGAAATCACACTTTGCGTAAATACGCAGCGTATTTTAAATATGGTGTCCAAATTCTCAATGAGAACAATGAAAACAATGAGTGCATGTTGGGAAAATAATCCTACGTGCTGAAAAACGCATGAAAAATAAATGTTGATGGTCGCATATGGTTTCAGTGGCGTATTTATGCCTGGCTGTTCTTTTTTAAAAACGCAACGTAAAAACGCCACGTCTAGCCTTGCCCTTAATGAATCAATTTACAGCAGTTTACAGGGTCGGCGACCCCCCTCCCAGAGCTGCTTTAGAAGGTGAAAATTTACACACATAAAAAATAAAAAGTAAGTCATCATTACTGGTGATCTATCTGAAAACAACTAGTTGTTTGAGGGTTTCCAAATGATTGAACAGACAGACACTATACAACTGGACATAGATGCTGATGGTCACATTCTATAGTTCCAACAGTCCAAACAACTGAAACTACATTTCCTCACTGATGCACCATCCAACCACTGACAACATGCATTAGCACATAACGACTCCTTTGAGTTAACTTTTACTACGATGTAGAGAGTGATAGGAAAGTTTCCAATTGGTTTTCTGTTTTTATTATTTGTGGTATTAAGCTTTTTATTCTGCAGCTCTCGCGTGTGCAATTTCAGCTACTGGTTGCTAGGGCCCAAATTACCCTAGCAACCGTGCATTGATTTGACTAAAAGACTAACATGAATAGGACATGCGTGAATAGTAAGACGAGTAAAAAAAAAAAAAAAAAAAAAAAAGTAGCAATAACAATAAATTTGCAGCATTTGTTTTTAGATGGGGTCAGTGTTTGAAAGCTGAAAAGAGTCAGAAAAAGAAGGCAAATCATAAAAAAACTATAAAAAAAAATAATGAAGACAAATTGAAAAGTTGCTTTGGCCATTCTATAACATATTATATATTTATCAATGGGTCGAAGAGGACCGTATTTGAATCGTAGGATTGAAGGAATAGCGCATTCGATCAAATTCGATTCTAAGTTTTCCCCCTAAAAAAAACTTTGATTTTTCAAAGTCCACCAATTGACTACAACTAGGTTCTAGGAGGTCCCCCATAGGCTAAAACAGCACTTCGGCAGGTTTTAGATAGCAAATGGTCGAAGTCGAGGTTCTAAAATTTCTAATTTTTCTCAATAGAGAATTTGGACTATTCCCTAGTCGAAGTACACAAAAAAAGCTTGAAATTCGAAGTTTTTAACTTCGAAAATTCACCTCGACCTTTGATAAATCTGCTCCTAAAAGTTAACATTAAAGGGCATGTAAAGGCAAAAAAAGATCCCATCTCCAATATACTTTAATTAAAAAATGTGTACCGTTTTTATAAGAAATCTGACTGTATGCAGTGACATTCTCCCTTCATTTACTGCTGTGGATAGGAATTGTCAGATGGTCCCTAATTGCTGAGCAGGGAAACAATCACACGATCCCTAAGCAGCCCAGACCACACTGAGCATGTGCACAGTCTTAGTCTTGCAAAGATGTTGCATGAACAAAGTAACAAAGTTACAAGAAAGCGACCCCCCTGTAGCCAACTTTGAAAGCATAAATTATTTGTTTGATTAGGCTTGTGGTGCAGTAAGTTCATGTTTATATTTAGTATACAAAATGCAGCATTTCTAGCCTTATTCTATTTTAGACTTTACTTGCCCTTTAATGTGAAGCACCCCTTTAACATCACAGGCAACCCACTAATTAAATTTCACTGGCAGGCTTTGAAATCTGTTCAAAACCCCAGTTTTGTATTAGGCGTGTTTATGCTCATTGCTTAATAAACAGATTAAAAAGAAAAAATGGGATTGTACAGTTCTCTTTGTATAAAAACTGACCTTCAACCTTGCATGAAAATACAGCACAAAAATGTGCAACTTGTCCATTTCAGAGCAAACTACTCCCAAAACTGCCATATCAGTAACAATTACGTGCTGCTATGCAAATCTCTACAGCCGAAAAAGCCAAGATTGTGCAACCTGACCTTTGATTTATGAGAGTATTATAGTTCCTCGCTCTTCCTTAATTATTTGCAAGTCCCCATATCACGAAGTCTGCTACAATTAATCAGAAATGTCTGACTTGCTTAAAACAATAAAGGGCACAGGGAGCACACCATGCTGTTCCTGGCTTGAACACAAATACATCATGGGATGCACACAAGTTATTTGGAGTTATTTTGGACTTTCAGACGGAAAAATGTGAATTTGTATAATTATCCTTTTAGCCTACAACTCTGTCGCTGAATATCAGCGCTTAAAGGCAACCAAAAGGTTATTTGAGTGCCAGCACTGCAGATTTTGCTGTCAGCGAGAGGTCACAGTCTAATTAACTGCCAAAAGCCTTATATGGTGTTATTAAAGCAAAAAGACAACTCATTAATATGTAGAGTTTACAGTGATTTTAAGTTGTGCACCACAAGAACACTGACCAGGTCTCTTATTCTGCTCCTATTTTGTCATACATTTTAATTCAAAGCACTGATGGTAAAAATGTGTATTTTCTATGTGACATCATCCTTATGGCCAAAATCATTTTTGGAAAAATGTAAAACCATAAATACGCTATTTACATAAGAATTTAATTCAAAACCCTGAAAAAAGTTTTAGCAGTTTTAACTTGTTCAAAATGTCTAATGCAGTGAACGCTGTAAACTGTTCTAAATTGATAAATCCAGTTGATACATTTCTTATTATTGGCCTGAGTTTCATTAAGGGCAGAGACACACGCTCAGATTCTGGGAGATTAGTTGCCCGGCAATAAATCGTCTCTTCTTTGGGGCGACTAATCTCCCCGAACTGCCTCCCGCCAGCTAGAATCTAAATCGCCGGGGGGATTGCACTTGGAGTGCTTCGTTTTCAGAAGTCGTCCGAAGTTGCCTCGTGAGGCAGCTTTGGAAAACGAAGCGCACCGATTGCCATCCCGTTGGCGATTTACATTCTAGCCGGTGGGAGGCAGTTTGGGGAGATTAGATGCTCCGAAGAAGAGGAGATTTGTTGTTGGGCGACTAATCTCCCTGAACCGTGTGTCTCTGCCCTAAGGCAGCTGTTAGAATTGATACAATAGTTGCTAATACTCCAGAGATGCTGCTGAGAAATGTATCAATCAAATGTTGCAAAATTATTACTGAGCTGCCATACTGAAACATCAGAGACAGGGACATTAAACTTTAAACTTAGATTTGGGAAAAACGGTAAACAATTAAAAATGCTAAATAATTGAAAAAAAAAATAAATCTTTATTTCTGGTGAACAATCTGAAAACAACTGAACTGAAAAAAAAAAAGTGTTTGGAGGGTGAACCACCCATTTCATCAGAGTTTTGGCAAGTTTCCTGGACCAACTAAATTCCGTGGGAAAGGGCCTGACATTAGCAAACGACTAAAATAAAATAAACCAGCATTTGCATTTTCTGCTTTAAAAAGTGAGTTAAAGAAGAAACATGTTTATTTTGCAGTGTTTACAAAGCTCCTGGGTATCCGCATTTCAGCTTGTGCTCCTTATAATGAAATTCCATAATGTCAGCTCAGCCCGTTCCCTATATGTGTAGTGTCAGATCAGAGGAGATGTCGGCTTAAAGCTGCAGGGCGCAGATTAGATCCTATCAATTCGGATAATGCCAGCTAGTTACATCAGGGGACTTTCTTGTATGTCGCTGAACTAAACCTGTCAGCATTCTAAAAAGGGCTAAGTTGCATGCAGTGAAAACTTGTCTTCAACAGCTTAGCCGCCATGATTACATAGGCTTTGGGCAAACCCCTTGCAAAAAGAGGCCAATGTATAAAGGTTGGTTCCCTGATGATATACAGCAGTGATCCCCAACGAGTAGCTCGTGAGCAACATGTTGCTCTTCAACCTCTTGAATGTTGCTCCCAGTGGTCTCAAACCAGGAGCTTATTTTTGAATTGCAGGCAAGTTTTGGTTGTATAAAAACCATGTTTACTGCCAGAGTCTCAATGTAGGTTGACAATCCACATACGAACTACGAAATGGACTATCACAGCCCTTATTTGGCACCCCAAGAACATTTTCCATGCTACCTGACTCCTTTTACTTCTGAATGTTGCTCACAGGTTCAAAAAGGTTGGGGATCTCTGATATAAAGTATTATTGACTATATATATATATATATATATATATATATATATATATATATATATATATATATATATATATATATATATATATATATATATGGGTTGTGGACAGCACTCCGTTTAGAAACAATACCTGGGTGCACGGTAAAGAGAATATATATATATGGAAAGAAAGACCAGCAACACCAGGGTTTTCCAAAAAGTTGAAAAAAGTGTTATTGCATATGTATCCGATGTGACGTTTCGATCCCTATTGGGACCTTTCTCTTTTACCTTGAGAAAGGTCCCAACAGGGATCGAAACGTCACGTCGGATACATATGCAATAACACTTTTTTCAACTTTTTGCAAAACCCTGGTGTTGCTGGTCTTTCTTTCTATATATATATATATATATATATATCTATATATATATATATATCTATATATATATCTATATCTATATATCTATATCTATATCTATATATCTATCTATCTCTATATCTATCTATCTATCTATCTATCTATCTATCTATCTATCTATCTATATA